>PVHT020000886.1:25060649-25189668 GCA_004024745.2 Catagonus wagneri | reverse complement strand
GCAAAAAAAAAAAAAAAAAAATTCCCAGATTTGGAGGTCCCATTGTGGCTCAGTGGTTAACAAATCCAACTAGGAACCATGAGGTTGAGTGTTCGATCCCTGGCCTAGCTCGATCCCTGGTTAAGGATCCAGCGTTGCCGTGAGCTGTGGTGTAGGTTGCAGATGCGGCTTGGATCCTGCATTGCTGTGACTGTGGCATAGGCCAGCAGATAAGCTCTGATTAGACCCCTAGCCTGGGAACCTCCACATGCCACGAGTGCGGCCCTAGAAAAGGCAAGAAGACAAAAAAAAAAAGAAAATTCCCAGATTTGTTTTCATATTACAATATTTTCAATAAAGACTTGAGCTAAAGGTTTTCCTTGGTTTTCCTTTTTGGTTTTTCAACATGCTGTTTGTATGGTAAATAGAATCCTAGCAAATGAAGAAATGGAAGCGTTTATATATATATATACACACATATACATATAGACAGAGAGAAAGAATATATATTATATATATATAATCAAAACGCATATCGTATGAGATATCGTGGAAACAGTGTACACATAAACGTTTCTAAAGTATATAAGAAAAATATTTTATAATATGGAATATTAATAATTACCCATAAACTAAAGTATATTGCAGATGCTTCTAAAGATGAGTTATGCATGATTACACTTGAACCAGCTATGTCACTCTCTGGTTAAAATATGATACTTTCTGATTCAGATATACTGCTCTATCTGACCTATATCATTTATTAAACTCAATGCACCACAGATTGAAATAGCTATATCTCCAATGAACAAGACATGCCATCTATTCAATCAACATTACTTTACACTGCCTCTATATATCATAAAAAAACAAATACTCTTTGGCAACATTCAAGGGTAAGACACACATTCTGGAGCTCATAATGACTCAACATTAAAAAAATAGCATTCAAGATTTGAAATCTAAATACATAACATTTAATTCATTGCTATGCTTCTGATTAAACATACAGACCAATTTTCAAAATCAGGAACATTGAGATATAGAAACAAATAATGAAGTAATGGAATTTGTGTTTTTCACAATATATATAAATATATAATAGGATATACAATAGTAAAAATATAAAATTTTATAAAATATTCTACTAGCCAAGTTTCTCCAAAAACATAGAATCAATATGGATACTTATGATGAGATTTATTTGAAGAGACTGACACACAGTTTTGAGAGCCGGCAGGTCTGAAATCTACAGGACAGGCCAACAAGCTGGAAAAAGTTCTAGTAGAAACTAATGCTGCAGTCCTTCTATTTTTTTATTTTTTTAATTTTTTTTCGTTGTGGGAAAATATCCCACGTGCATTTTCATACAAAACAGGCCTCACATCTTGGTCCTTCTGCTGAGCTTTGCCTCTCGAGACCCTCATCTCCCAGCAGGGTCTCCTTACAGGTTTTACGTGTATGCTTCAGGGGCACAAGAGATACTCTCACCAGATAAATATCAGCATTTTGTATATTAGTACTTCTCAAAATGGAATTCTCAAAAGAATCTGCTAAGTTTCAAAGAAGTCTGTTTTTCCATTAAAAAGGATTTGATTATTACTCAGGATTTAGAATCACTATTCCACGTAATACATTCATTGTACAATGCGGAATTTTTCTCAATAAATGAGTATTCTTTCTTTAGATAACGAGAATCATATACATTATGGTTTTCCCTTCTTTTCCTTCTTTTCCTTGAAAACGTAGAACAAAATTAAATGTTTAACTACGATAACTATTTTCCTTCTTTATAATGTAATTATTTGCCCACATATCTTAATCATAAACTGTCCACTTTTACATGTTTGTCCAATCTAAATTATAAGGACTCCTTTCTTAAACAATAGCAATTTATTTTTAAGTACTTACAATGTGCCAGGGGGTTGTGCTGATAAATTTATTGTAAATTTTCATAAAACCCTAAGATGTAGGAACCATTATCACCCCCCCATCCCCAGTATATAAAAATTCAAAAAAATTAAAAATCTTCCACACTGTCATGAAAAGGTCCCGTCAGGACTCAAATCTGACTGAATCCGAGCTCAAGCTCCCAACCATAATGTATAAGGCATCATAAGCTGCACATTCTATTCTACATCATTGATGGCTTTTCGTTTTTCTGAGATTCTTTGTGGAAGAATGTTCACTGCTACATCCAACAAAGCAGAACTCTTGTGTTCAAACAAACTCTTGGCTCTTCCATTAAATCTCCTACAGCATTTGTCCTCTTAGTAGAGTCCTAGCCCGTCCTCCAACCCTGGCCCCCCCTCAGAACCTGGTTCCTCAATCCAGCCCCTGTCCCTCACAGCCTGGTAACCCAGCAGCCTGTTACCTACATCTGATCTGTGATCAGGCCTCCAGCCCCACAGCAGGCTGGTAGCCCCCACAGAGCCCCGCAGCAGGCTGGTGGCCCCCACAGAGCCCCGCAGCAGGCTGGTGGCCCCCACAGAGCCCCATCCCTCAGGCACCTACAGGACCTTCAGACCCTGATTTTCCAGAACAGTTGTGGTTCTTCTATCTCAGTAGACAGGCTCTTAGCAAACTTTCACAGAGACTTTTCCTTAAACAGGCTCAACCCCAACCGTTAAGTAGGGGAACCAGTACCTTTCCCCTCGCATTCTTCTCCAGAATTGCGCTCTTTTCCCCCCAAATACCCTCTTTTTCTGCTTCTTAATCACTCTCTTCAACTTCCCCCACAATCTTTTGGCCTAGTTTCAGTTCCTGGACTCCCCCCAAAACTCACCCAATGTCTCCAGAGTTTTCAAACTGCTCTTTCCTTTACTTCTCCCCCGACCCTTTTTTTTTTTTTTTCAATTTTAGGGCGACACCTGCGGCATATGGAAGACGTTCCCAGGCTAGGGGTTGAATCAGAGCTATAGCTGCCGGCCTACATCACAGCCACAGCAACACAAGATCCAAGCCCGTCTGTGACCCACACCACAATCTCATGGCAATGCTGGATCCTTAACCCCCTGAACGAGGCCAGGGATCAAACCTGCATCCTGATGGATACTAGTTGGGTTTGTTATCTCTGAGTCACAATGGAGACTCCCAGACTTTTCCCTTCTGTTGGAAGAATTTCTTCTTTCTTAGGGAAGCCTCAGTTTTGCCCCTAAAACCTTCAACTGATTAGATGAGTCCCACCCACATTATTTCCTTTACTTAGTCAAGTGATTATAGAATTAACAACATGAACTTAACACATCATCCACATATATTATAAATAATACAGTCACAGCAACAACTTGATTAGTATTTAACTGAACAACTGGTTACTGTAGCCTAGCCAAGTTGACAGATGAACCTAATCATCACAAATACTGAGTAAATGAGTTACTGAATAGAATTACTGGCTCATTCTGCATGTAAAAGAAAATAAGCACTAGAATTTAAACAAAATATATTTAAAAATCATTCCAGGAGTTCCCATTATGGCTCAGCTGGGTAAGAATCTGACATAGTGTCTGTGAGGATGCAGTTTAGATCCCTGCCTCTCTCAGTGGTTTCAGTGTTGCAGCAAGCTGCAGCACAGGTCACGGATGTGAACCAAATCTGGGGTTCCTGTGCCTGTAGTGTAGGCCTACAGCGGTAGCTCTGATTTGGCCCCTAGCCCAGTAACTTCCTTACACTGCAGCTGCAGCCATGAAATGAAAAAAAAAAAAAAAATCATTGCAAAATTATATGAGAATTTACTGTTTTATATGTCTTATCCAAACATGATTAAGTGTATTAAAAGAAATAACTCTCTTAGAATACTATTTTTTAATGGATGGCATAATCTACTATTTCTGAATATCCCAACTGGCAATTTGCCTTCTTGCATAACATATTAATTTAACAAACCTAAAGAAAGGCCCTAAATTAGTCTTATAAAGGAAAAAAATGGTCATTAATAAGGACTAAAATTATAATTATCTTATTTAGGTTTTGCTGTTACAACATAGCAAAGATGTAATATACTTCTAACATTTATTCTCAGCATCTTGTAACGAAATCCTGTATCCTTAGCCAGGGATCAGGCTATTCAGGACCAATACTGTATTTATGAGTCTTCCTTGTAGCTAGGTATGAACTTGTAACTAATTTTGGCGAATAGGATATATAAACAAAATGGTCTGTGACAACCTGTTTTCTCTACCCTCCACAAATATGTACATAACAATCCCAAGCAACGGCAATACACTGTATTTGGCTTTGTAGGTTTTGTATTCAGCTATAGATCCAGTAAAGCTTGTTGTTAAGAACACAGACTTTTGGGCCAAACAGCTGAATCGAAATCCTGGCTCTGCCACTAAAAGTTGTGTGGCCTGAGAAAGCTTACATAAAAGACTGGGTCAGTTCTCTTACAAATAAATTAGAATTGTGGTAAAATATGAACACTTCCTTTATGTAAAAATGCTTATAATTTGACTGGAACATTTTATTTGCTAGATGGTGATAAAAAAAAAGCATTATATGTATAACATGATGATGACAGAAACACATTAGATTACTACTATCTTTTGAGAATATAAGATATGTAATCATGATTTGGGGGGGACTAGGAATAAAAGACTCCTAAATATACAAAATAGATAAAAAGAATCTGATGTATTTGGAATGTTTTTTAAGTAGTTCATTATGCCTGGAAATCCAAGTCCACAAAAACAAGAATAACAATGTAAGATGGAACCAGATTTAAAACAAAGAAATAAGCAACAATTAAAATCCTAAAGCTTTCATTTTCATTTCATATTGGTTTATCTGTCCTAAGTATAGAATGATTTTCTGCAAATTTACTTGTCAAATAGTTCAACACAAATATCTTCAAAATTATTGACCTGCGTGTCTATTTGTATCAGTCAAACTACAATAAAGATCCAGGAAATGGTATAATTGTTAAAAACCCAAAAACAAATCACAGCATTTCATTTTTTCAAACCTCTCACTTAAATGCATTTTTTCCTCTTGAAAATGTTCTAAGCTATACTAGTACAAATATTTTAAATTACAGAAATATAAAAATATCTAGCTTGCAATAAGGCAAAAATTCCCTTGTAAGTCTTTAACTGATTTTTATTAACTTTTTACAGTTTAAATTCAATTACACTACACTGATTCATGTGTATTATAAAAATAAATATACAACAGTAAGCATTATACTTTCTTTTAATACATCCTTGTCTTTCTTTATTGCTGTCATACAACTGACGTCCTTATATTTATAAGCTGCTACATTTATTGTTATTATTAGTCAATTAAAGATACTTGCATAATAACATAATATGTTCTTATTATACATATACTTGATAGTTAGTAAAATCTACTAGTCCTCTGGATCTGATTTAATTGATTAAATCTTTTCAGTGTATGCCATGTTTTCTTGCTTCTTTGCTTGTCTGATTATTTTCTATTTGATGCCAGACATTTCGAATTTTACCTTGTGCACTGAATATTTTTACATTCCTACAGATTTCTTTGATCTGGGATGCAGTCAGTTTAGTTGGAATCAGTTTGTGTTGAGGTCTTGTGCATAAAGCTTTACTAGGCAGGAGAGGAATGGCACTTACTTTAGGACTAATTTTGCAATACCGCACAGGCAAAGCCATTTTAAACTTTCTATCCAATACCTTACAAAATATGAAGTCCTTCCCTTATCCAAGTGGAAAAGGAACCATTCCTTTTCTCTGTAATTTTGGTGCACTGTTCTCTGCAGCCTTTTTGGGAGTGGCTTTTCCTCCTGTCACATGTAGGTTCCTCTCTTGCATAGCATATTAAGTGTTCAGCTACAGAATCAAGGAGGTTCCCTTTGACACCTCTAGATCTCATTCCCTTTACTTCATGTGTTCTCTCTTCCTCTCTCTCCCTTAACGTCTTACTTTCCCTCATCTTTCTCCTGTTTGATAATCACAGCTTTCTCATTGTCTTCAGATCCTCAGTTCTCTTTAGTCATTTCAAGGACAATTCTGGGCTCAGTTCTGAGCCTCTTCCTAAGTTACATCTTGGAAACTTTCTCCAGGAGGTAAATTGAAGTATTTGTAGGATTTGGCTCTTTGATTTCTCATCTCTGAGGGATCACTCTTCTCATTGTCTCATATCCAGCCTCCTAAAAGTGTCTGACATATATTTTGTCTTTGGGGGTTTTTTTGGGTTTTGTTTTTAATTTTTTTTTTTAATTCTTTTAGGTGCAAGGGTAAACTCATTTTCCATTTCTCCATTTTGATTTTATGAATTTAGATCTGGTTGGCAAGTTTCATCATAAAAACAGTCTGTGTAATCACTTCAGAAGCTTCAGTATTATATTTTGTTTTGGCATCTAAAATTATTTCTCTGGAATTTACAGATTTATTATAAGAATCTAAAGTAACTTTCTAGGGATCAATGCTTTTATAACCTGGACTAAACAAAGTTTTGGTTTCTGACAGAAATGAGCATTTTCTGCATATGTGTTCTACTTTTAGAATGAGATCATTCTTTAATGGCTCACTCAAATTTTTAAACTTCACATTACGGACAGAACTAAGTTTAAGATGTTGAACTGCCTGCAAATAGGTACTTCAAAATATTTGTTTCCTCCTCTACTGATCTATATTTACTTTGTGCCTTCATTAACAGTACTCAAATTCCACCGAGCAGGAATCATTTGAACAGTAGTAGTCTATGTGATTTAGATGTAGCCTAGAAGTTAATAAAGCCAAAATTAGGGGGAAATTCTCATGAATGATGTTTCATCAAAAGTAGGTCATTTTGCCTTTTCTGGATGTTACATGCTTGCAGCATTTATAAATCATTATCTGTTAGCTATTAATTCATAGCCCCCAAATACAGGATATAAATTACTGCTCCTGTTGCATAGAGCATAGAGACATCTGTTGGTTATTAGCATAACATTTGAATCTTACAGAATTTAGTTCTGGTTTGTAAAATTCATTATAAAAATTATGTGATTAATTCAGAAGCTTAACTATTATATCCCATTAAGTGTCTAAGATATTCTTCTGGAATGATAGATTTTTTCTTTAGGATTTTAAAATTCCTTTTTAAATGTTTTGACATTAAAATCAATAAATTTATTAAAACCACAAGCCATTCGTCTTGAAAGTCTATATTTTTATTTATCTTCATTATTAAAACACCATTAACATTTGCAGAACAAGTGTTAAAACACTTGGTTACTTGTAAAACACTTGGTTACTTTATGTAGTTTAAGAAAATAGATTACACTTTGAGTGATTTGATATAACCTTCTGGTGGATTTTGTTCAAAAAATTTGGAAATATGTTTATTTATATTTGTATAAATCTACGCATTTACTTATAATATCATAAATGCAGTTTGTGCAAAGGGCATCAACATAATATTTCTAATATTATGATTTGCTGGAATTTAGAAGTGAATATCTTGCAATGTTAAAAAATACTATGTAAGTGCTAGTTATTACCGTATATCTGTATCGCATTTATTCTTAAGAGTAAGTCTTTGTTACTACACTGTGAAATGGCTTTGTTCTAACTTTTAAGCCTCTCGGCTCTTTCTGAGGAGAGCTCTGCTCAGGGAAGTCCCTTCTGCCATCGGTGGTGCCTCACTGAGTGACATCACTGACACTGAGTAGCTCCGTAGAGGTAGGACCTGCCTTACCTCTAGCAGAAAAAAAGTGAGGAAAAATATCAAACTAAACCTCAGTTTCTTAGGAAAGCTTATTGTCATCATAAAAACGGCAGCATTAATAGAAGTTATGTGATGGCACAAGTAAAAGTCAAAAAGAAAGTCTCAACTATTTTATGGATGCACTACTATTTTTTTCAATGAGTTCTCAATTGAACTCTGTTCTAGGCATGTGAAAAAATACAGCTAACATTTAAGTCTAATGATTTAAAAAGTAGCAGAAAAGAAAATTTGTATTTCCAGTTAGGGATTATATCTGAATTTTTTTTTTTTTTTGCTTTTTAGGGCCATTCCTGCAGCATATGGGAGATGGGAGTTCTCCTCTAGGAGTCAAATGGGAACCTCAGTTGACAGCCACAACCACAGCCAAAGCCACGCCAGATCCAAGCCGCGTCTGTGAACTGCACCGCAGCTCACGGCAACACGAAATCCTAAACCCACTGAGTGAGGGTAGGGATCAAACCCATGTCCTCATAGATATTAGTTGGGTTCGTTACTGCTGCACTATCTGATTTTTTAACTTTTTTTCTTGAGGTATTTAACCCCTAACACCCTAGAAAATATGCCAATATCATGAAGATTTCAGAAATATTTGTTATACAATATTTGGGGCTGAGGTCATGCTTATAACTATATTTATTTCCATAAGTTTCTCTTATTACTAATCTTAAAAAATGAATACACTTATCTATTATAAATTACTCTTAAGAATTAAAAAAGTAAATAATAATTTCATTATCTAACAATAAGATGACGACATGTGAGGCTGAATGCACTGAAATGAAAAAAAAAACATTTCTCAAAACAGATAATCTTTCTTAATTTTTCTAGGATGAAATTATGAGTCATCAAAATGTATAACCAAGAGAAATGAAGTTAAAAAAATGTACAGGGTTTATTTTAAAAGAGTATATCATTCAAACCAGACATCAAATAAAGGTTATCCCAGTTCTGTTTCAGGGTTTTCCACTTTGTGTCCCCTTCATACTAGCTCAGTGTGCTTCTCCTTTCTTTCATTTGTTATTTTCTGAAAGTGCAGGCTATCATCATACTCACATATTAAAACACTGTTGTTGACTCTGATAAAATGGAATAGAGGTGCCTTCCCTATTCTTTCCACTAAGCGCAACTAAAAATCCTAGACATTATACATAAAATCACATAAGAAGATTCCGAATGGAGTTCCCGATGAGGTTCAGCAGTAACGAACCCAACTATTATACATGAGGATGTAGGTTCAATCCCTGGCCTCTCTCAGTGGGTTAAGGATTCAGCGGTTGCTGTGAGCTGTGGTGAAGGTTGCAGACATGGCCCACATCCCATGTAGCTGCGGCTGTGGTGTGGCTGGCAGCTGCAGCTCCGATTGCACCCCTAGCCTGGGAACGTCCATCTGCCACAGACTCAGCCTTAAAAAACAGGAAAAAAAGAAGATTCTGAAAACTACAGAGAAATCAGACCAGCTAGGAACTGAGATCATAGGTCATTTTTTTTCTTTTTTATGTCTGCACCCATGGCATAAGGAAGCTCTTCAGGCCACGGGCTGAGAGCTACATCTCAACTGCCGCAGTATCGCTGTGTTCCTTCAACTCCCTGTGCCAAGAGGCATCACACCCATGCTTCCACAGTGACCTGGGCCACTGCAGTCACATGTTCCTAGATCTCTGTCCCTTCAGTGCAGTGCGGAGGTGGGTTAATACTCCACGGAACAGCATCAGAGAGGACAACTAGGGAGCCAGGAGTCTCGGCCCTTACAAGTCCTTCAAGAAGTGCTTTCCTGCTTTGAACCAGTGGAGCAAATGGGGAGCCTCATATCTCATCTCAGCTGGCCGTGGGCCCTGTCTTATTCCTGGGGTGGTATAAAGGAAAACTAGTGGAGAGTCAGGATTCTGCCCACTGCCCGTTAGGAATGAGGCCGTGATCCCCGCAGTGTCAGTGGAGAGCACTCTGGGAGTGGAAACCCCAGCGGCACCTGCAGTAGTACGACCTTCCCACCAGGACGACGATGGACGCCTCCGGGGAACGGGCTAAGCCTCTGCATTTGGTAGAACAGGCCAGCGTTCCCTTACTCCTGCTAGAGCAAGAGCAGAAAAAGCCAACTTAAAAAAGCGAGTGAGAGAGAGAGGTTTAAAATAAAAATAAAATCTCATAAAATAATGCAGGAATGTCAAAGTTTCAAAAGAAAATTACTTGTCAAAGCAAGAACCAGGAAGATATCAAAGTGAAGTGAATAAGACAATTAACAGATGTCAACACTGAGATGACAGAGATGTTGGAAATATCTAATCAAGATTTTAAAGCAGCCGTGATAAAAATGCTTCAGTGAGCAATTAAAAACATAATTGAAACAAGTGGGGGAAAAAAATCCTCAAGAAAAAAGTCAGAGCAAAAAATAAAAGGTATAAGAAAGAGCCAAAATGGAAATTCTGGAGCTGAATCACACAAATATTCTAAATTTTTCTCTGTGAAAGACCCTAATAAGACAATAAAAAGACAATTTAGAGTGGGAAGGAATGAGGCAAGTCACATATCCGACAAAGGGCTAGAGTCTGGAATATATATATAACAAACTCTCAAAACTCAAGAGTAAAAAAATTAAAGTTAAAAAATTCCAGTTAGGAAATGGGCACAAGCTATAGAGATATTTTATCAAAATACAGATATGGCAAATAAGCACATGAAAAAATGTGTTTAATTTCATTTGCCATTAGGGAGATCCTAATTAAAAACCCATCGGAATTGCTAAAATAAAAAAGTGACAACACCAAATGCTAGCAAAATACAGGGAAACTGAACTGCTCATATATGAAAGTGGGAATGTAGGATGGTGCAGCCATTTTAGTAAAAAAAAAAAAAAAAGTTTGGCAATTTCCTTAAAAAAAAAAGGAAAGAAAAACTAAACATGCAACTATAATGCAACCTAGCAATTGCAGTCCTGGACATTTATTCCAGCTAAATTAAGACTTTAGTTCACACCAAAACCTGTGTATCAATTTTTACAGCAGCTGAATTTGAAATGGCTAAAGGCTGCACACAGCCCAGCTGTTTCAACAGGTGAGTACGATTAATCAAACTGTGGCACATCCAGATCTTAGAACACTACCCAGCAACAAAAACAGGTAAACTACTGGTACACGCAATGGCAGGACGAATCTCCAGAATATCATGCGAGTGAATAAAGCCAACGCTACGGGGTTGTATGCGATATGGTTCTAATTATGTACCATTCCCGAAGTGACAAAACCGAAACAATGGAGAACAGATCAGTCACTGCTAGCCCTTAAAGGGGCAGGGTCAGTGGGAGTCAGGTGGGTGTGGCTTACAGGGCATGGCGATGGATCCTTGCAGTGAGGGGTGCGTTCTGGATTTGACCATACCAATATCAATATCAGGCTGTGATGCCATGCTACGGTTTTACAGGGTGTTTACTTTGGGAAACTGGATAAAAACACACAAGGTCCCTTTGTACCACTGCCCACAAGTACATATGGATCTACCATTCTCCCACAATAAAAAGTCTAATTTAAAACACACACACACACACACACCCACACACACCCACACACACCATTGCTCAAATCTTAACTTGGATACCTGCTTTAGTCTACTTCAGATTACGTGGGCTGAAAATATTTATTATCCATTTTGAATTTTTGCAGTACACGTAAAGGAAAACGTCTGCTCAAGAGTCGCTTCTTTGTTCAAAAGCCACCAAATATAATCTTCTGTTTAAAATGTGCCTTCAGATTTAGTAAAGAAGGACCAGTATTTATCACTATTTGAACTCAGGAAGTCTTACTCTGAGTCTCAAATTCTTAATTATAATGCATATTTCTTTCCTCCATAGTTCATATTTGTATCAACTTCTAAAATATATATCTACTCAAGAACTGTTTATTGAGTTTTAGATGCATAGAAAGTTGTGTAACGATTATAAACTATCAAAATTTTTATGTTATATAACAATTATATGACAAAATCATTATAACATATAACAAACATATTTGTTAAAGAACATATCACATATTTATTAGAGAATATACAACATATATAACTTATATACATATATAATTATGTATGTTAAAACCAGATTTGTTAGAATATCAGAGAATGAACTCTGAAATCAGTCTGAATTTATATCATTGATCTACCACTTCCTAATTATATAACTATATGTTTTTTAACCTCTTTGTGTATCACTTTCCTTGTCTGTAAGAAAAAAATTATTGCTACTATTTTGGCTCAGTGCCTCGCACATAATGCTCATCAATGTGAATTATTATTGATGAGCTGTTATTAGAGGCAGCTGCTGTATCATCACCACGCCTCACGCTCTCCTGCACCTGATATCCAGATGCTGGGTCAGGAAACAGGCCACACGCGCACTTCCTTCCAGGGCACCGTCCGTCTGGCAGGCACCAGGCTCTCTAGGCGTGTGAAGTGGCCTGTCCTCATTCGCAAGGCCATCTACCTGAGGCTTGTAGTTCCCTGGACGGCACTATTGGTAAGGAAGCTGCCGACTAGTCTTCAGTCGGGTCCCCCATAGCGCTGCCATCCTTATAGGGCCAGGGGCCTGTTTGGAAATAATGGTGTCCAGGTGGCTTTCATCTGCTGTAGCCCAGGTCAGACCCAGAATGGCTTCTGAGATCCCTCGATGTATGGCTTCAGAGGAAAATCTGTTTTTGTTTCAGAGCCCCTGGACCTTGGCGGCACGCTGCGTCCCCCAGAAGTACCTGCCTGTGGTTCGGATTATCCCTACAGGTTTCAGAAACAGGGCCCAGTCTGCGAAGGTGGATGCCAGGCTTACAGTGGGCGCATGCGCAGTGTGCTCTCTCTGGCACCAACCCTCCTGCATCCGGACCCTCCAGGTAGGTGTGGCCAGGGGCTATGCCCCAGGACCAGCGGTTCCCCGAAGAGCCTAGAAAGGCCCTTACTGCCAGAAATTCCTTATAACCCCCCGGTGTAATCTAAAAAAATGTCATTATTTCTGATCTCTGTGAATGAATGATGGTGTTCCATCTTGTAATCAAAAACTTGAATATTAATATTTATTATCCTTCTCTATTGTGACATGTAACCAATCTTTAAATAGTGTTGATATTTTTGTCATAATACATCTGGAATGTATTATTTATCTGTTCATCTAAGTTGTGCGATATTACTGATATTTGGTTGCAAAACAAATAGTAATTAATTCTTGAAAAGGCAAATTACTTGAAGAATATTGCACATATCTCAAACTGGCCAGGGAGTCTGAAGTCAAAGCTGAAAATGGGAAGGAATTAAAGCACTTCCAGGGAGTTGTGTAGGAGAAACTTGTGGACAGCCTCTTGGGGAACTACCTTTAGAGTAAATAAACTCATCCATTACGTGCTGATTCTAAGGTAGATAACATGCTTCTAGGCAACCTGCTGATTTCTTCGAGATATGATATTGGAGCTTAAACTAAATATTTACCAAAAAATTAACTAGTCAGCACCCTTGGTAAGGGGAAAGTCCATTTTGTTGATTCCACCATAATTTCTGTCTTTGGCTCTGTAGACACTATTTATGATCCTGCAAACTTTAGTGTGTCTGGTGAAAATGTTAAACTGGCATCCATTGAGTGGGCTGTCCTGATTAAGAGACAATAGGACCTTCTCTCTAATACTTACTTATACTGGGCAGAACTCTCTTATTTTGAGCACATCTTGGAACATTTAGACTGCTATCATGGAATACCATAGACTGTGTAGTTTATAAACAACAGACATTTATTGCTTTTACTTCTAAAGGCTAGGAAGTCCAAGATCAAGGTACTGGCAGAGATGGTATTTTGGGAGAGTCTACTTTCTGGTTCAAAGAAGGCCACCCTCCAGGTGTACTCTCAGGTAAACTAAGACGCAAGGTGCTCTCTGGACCCTCACTAATGAAGGCACTCATCACCTCCCAAAGCCCACCTCCAAACACTGTCACACTGCGACTTAGGTTCTAACATGAATTTTAGGGACACAAACATTTGGTTTACGGCAGGGCACTCCCTTTGAGGTCATTTCACTTACTACTTCTAAAAAACCTTGTCACCCACATACCAAATACACTTATTTCTAGTCCTGTACAGTAGCTATAAGTCTGAATAGATACTAAACTTAGATAAACCGAACTTTTTCGAATGTACTCACTGAGAGAGTTTCAGTTTTCAACTGCTGTTTAAGAGCACATTCATTTAAGACCATAAAGCAAGCAGAGTAGTATTTTATTTTCATCCAATACAAATTAGAAGAAATTCATATATATGAAAATGGGTTGGGGAGGCAATGGCTATCCATGAAAAGAATTTGCATACTATGCATGCATACACATTACTCTAGCATAACTTAATTATGGTTTCAGAACCAATTTTGACCTTATTTTAAATACATTATTTTAATTATGAGATGCTGTTTTATACTAATGAATTGGTTATAGCTTGTTGGAAATCCCATTCACAGGAGAAGTTTGTATCAGAGAATGTCCTTATGCTCCACAGCAAAGATTTCAGTTCTATTGGAGCTTAGCAATAAGTAAGAAATCGTCCCAACATTAAAAATAAAATAAAATAAAATTTTAAAAAGAGGAGAAATTATTTTCCAAACTCAGGATAATCGCTTTTAATAACATAAGAAGTTCAAGATTCTCAACAAACAGGTTGACACGGTACAAGTATATTATCTCCTTCTGTTACAGATCCTAGGTTACTGCATCTCCTGTATTCTAAAAAAGAAAAGCTATAAACAATGCCATCAGACAAGCTAGAGGAGCTGTTTTCTTTTGGTGCCCATTAAACTGACAGTCAAGTCAATTAGGTCATCTAGGAAATTGTTTATAAATTACTAAATAAGCAGCAATGTTACCTGCAAAATCAAAAGTAACTGGCCAAAACTGCCTTAATATTTCTAGTCCCTGACCTCATTTTTCTTAGAGAATTTACTTTACAAAACTTGCAACTTAATACTCTGTGGCTTTAAGATTTAAATATTTTTAAAAGATCTCGCCAGCTTTGCAATCCAGGAATGTATTTCTCAATGACCTAGGAGCCATCTTTTTGAAATAGAATCCTGTACAAGTTTCTGTGGTAGGACAGGCCCCTAACTCCCCTAGGGACCAACGCACAAATACAGATGGCCTAATCCGGAGAAAAACATCTGCAATCTCAGTTATAACTCCATGTGTGCAACACGTCTCATTGGCCAACCTCCCTACCAATGTCCTCAGTACTTTCCACCAGCTCACCTCAGCTCTTTAAAACCCTCCTGGAGTCCCCATTGTGGCTCAGCAGAAATGAATCTATGTAGCATCCATGAAGGTGTAGGTTTGATCCTTGGCCTCGCTCAGTGGGTTAAAGATCCTGCTTTGCTGTGAGCTGTGGTGTAGGTGGCAGGCGTGGCTTGGATCTGGAGTTGCTCAGGCTGTGGTTTAGGCTGGCGGCTACAGCTCCAGTTCAAGCAACCTCCATATGCCGCAGGTATAGGCCTAAAAAGATTAAAAAAAAAGAAACTCCTGCCTTTTGTTTCGGCAGAGTTGATTTGAGGCTGAATTCTGTCTTCTCTCTTATTGCAACAGCCTTGAGTAAAGTCTTTGTTGGCAGTTTACCAGTTTAACTTTGTTCAGCACAATTTTTGCTTTGGCATAAGCCACCAATAATGATCACTTCTTTCTACGCTATCAGTGCTTTATCAATGTATTTTCCCAGCGGGGCACTAGAAATTTAAATAAGGTACATATTGAGCATAGTAATCTACCATTCTTCATTGTTTGTCTCTATGCAAGGCGTCTGAGGTAACATCTGAGGTAAGGCATGTTTTATCAAAAGGATCTCACCACTACAGTAAATTAGCATGCTGTCCTGTGAGACTGGGAACTTCTCAATGCTTGTATAATTAAATTGGTGCACTGAGCAAGAGATTAATGTTGATATGATATTAATGTTGATATTTTCATATGAGTACAATGTTAGGCTTTCTAGGTTCTTTTAAAAGTGCTGTTTTAAAATTATTTTATCTTCAAGCAATGGAGCAAAAGCCGTCCTTGATGCTACATCCATACGGATTTATTCCAGCAAGGCCCACATCTGTGCCATCAGCTGCAGTTTGAAATGTGACCAGACTAAACTCTTTAAAATTTAGTACCATTCTTCCAAATTCATCTCTTTTCTGATGCAGATAAATTTTTAAAGTAAGATATGATAAGAATCACAAACGCATGTTTCAAGTTATGTGATGGGGGTTCCAACAGGCACACTGAACCCCAAGGATATATGATACTGAAAGAACTCGATAATCCTTGATTAGCACTCTCTAAGAGGAAGTAAGGTAGAATGGGACTAGGAAATACTGCTGCAGAGTTCTAGCTTCAGGAACGCAGGACCGAGAATAGCAACTACACCCCTAGAGCTCAACATTCCTAAGAAGATAACAGACACAGAGAAAATGATAGAAAACTGGTGAGCCTTAATCAGAGACAGGAAGTATACAGAGTATCAGATGTGACTTGGCTGGATATACACATGGGTGACAGGATTTGTGTTACCTAATAGATGACGTTAATGTGGTTTGTTTTCATCCTAAGAGCAATAAGCAGCAAGGAAAAGTGTTAAGCTTGGAAAGGTTTTAAAAATAATGTGATCAGTTTGGATTTTAGCATAGTTATATATGTTATTCACATCTCAGTTTAGATGCCATCTACACATGGTTTATGAGCCTCAACCATTTCCATACAAAACACACTGATTAATCTTTCATAGTATTTACTAAAGATATTAAATATCGATACTACATTTTGTTAACTTTCACTTTTTTGGGTCTCTTCTAGACCATGGTTTCCTTGAAAATATGGGAAGTTCCCAACACGGCTCAGCGGTAATGAACCGGAGTAGTATCCATGAGGATGTGGATTCAATCCCAGGCCCCATTTAATGTGCTAAGGATTCTGCATTGCCGTGAGCTGTGGCGTAGGTCATAGATGTGGCTCAGATCCTGTTTTGCTGTGACATACACAGGCTGGAAGCTGTAGCTCCGATTTCACCCCTAGCCTGGGAACCTCCTTATGCTGCAGGTGCAGCCCTAAAAAGCAAAAAAAAAAACAAAACAAAACAAAAAAAAAGGATAAATATGGACTATATCTTTCACATAAGCATTTCATAATAGAAACTTGATACATTCTTGTCAAGTGTTTGAACCTCAAGCATAGTATTCATTTTGGTTCTATATTCTATGCCATTACTTCAATTTCATATCAGCTATTGTGTTCTGGTAGTGATTCCCTGTATCACAGGACATATTCTCATATCTCTCTAGTAATCTAACGGTAACAATCTTCTGCAAATTTATCAAATTCCAAGCATTTTGTCTGCAAGTAAAAACAAACCAAGAAAATTTAGCTCAAATATAATTTTCAATTATGTGTCATGATGCAAAAAAGGAATTGATCAAAGTCAAGTACCCTCATATGATACTCTCTAGACACAACTTAAGTATAATCTAGTCAGAACATGTTATTTCCGAGCTTATGAGTATGTTGTATAAAGTTCTTTTACTTTGTCACTAAAGTTAAAAGAGAAAACAAGTCATTGGAAAGTGAGGTCAGAATTTTATTATAGATGAAAAAATTATTAGAGCTAAAAAGATAGTCTCACGCTGTGATTTTGTTCTGTTTTCACTAATTTATTTTCTGAAATGGGTCATATTTTCCCTTAAGCTACTTGTAAAATAACCACAATTATACTTTTTCCTGACTAAAGCTACCATCAAATTAGGCAAATTAACAGACAATTTTCATTATTGCTTATTTTGAGTGATTTATCAATCCCTCTTTCATTTTAACTAGCAAATTCCATTTACAAAGTAACCAATATTGCATAATTTAAGAGAGCAGGGATCTCAATTTTAATCTGTGTCATTTTTATGTTTACCATAACCCAATTATATCCAAACACCAAATCTACATATTATTTACTTATGGTTGAATAAAGTATGCTTTATTTCCATTAGGACTTGAGATTATGTAATTTAAAAATAATGCAAAGTAGAAAAACTACTACTGAAATCAATAAGCAAGCAACAGACGGTATCTCAGCTCCTGGTCAAAGTCAGCCAGTTTATCCTGTTTTAATTTCGGATATGTACATTACTTTGCCCTAGCTCTTTCCCACTTAATGTCGAGCTTTGCTTTATTACTACCAGCTAGTCTGACCTAGAGTCATTGGTCTCAAACTAGTTGCAGATGAAACAGTCTTACGTAGATTTCTCTATAAGCTCTCAGAATTAGCATAAGGTGTAAACCTTACAATAAATCATTTATTCTATGTGTATATCTATGTGAATAAATTGCTTATTGTATCATTCATGCGCTTTTCATTTCTCTGATCAAATAGTAACTGGTACATGGTTGAGGTATATGGCATAATTTTCCAACCAACAAATTTTCATTTCTTTTTATATAAGATACAAACACATGAGAGCAACATTACAAAAATGCCCATCAGAATTTCAATAATCATCTTATCTGGGTCTTGTCACTGGAACAATATTTAATGTAGATGTGATTTATAAAATGTCATAACCTTATTTTTGTATATTAGTTTGCCAATTAAAGTTCAGATTAGAAGTATCTCTCTAAATTAAACATGTAAGAAGTCAATATAATTTAATTAATCTACATAAATAAAATGCATAAAACTAAAATTTATGGTAGTAAAAGAGGCCATACAATTGAGTAATGAACTGAACAATAAATAAGGCCTACCCTTGTAAAAATATCGTATTGTAGAATGATTGATGGATCAGAAGTGGTGAACTCTTGAAAGATTCAGATGGCTTATTCTTATTAATTCAGACTCCCTCTACATATATACATCTAAAATACCAGCTTTACATTGTTTTAAAAATATTAAAAATCTTAATATTTTAAGAGAAAGGGAAGTGTATGTCTACTACCTATGAGCAAAGGTATCATCAAAAAATCGAAAAAAATAAAATGAAAAGTTAATGACTGGTAAGTTGGAAAACATTGACTTTTTACACTATACAAAAAAAAATACCACCAAAAACAGAGTTCAAATATCACTGCCCACTGAACAGAAAGTCAAAATTTGGGAAAAACAACTATTAACAGATTATAATAAAAAGTTTCAGGGAAGCATTAAGAAATTTCAAGGAAGGATCAAATTATCTTTTTAAAAACAATACTTACAGTAAAAAGACAAAAAAAAAATCCCGGTAAATCATCTAATTAGTTCATTTCTAACTCATTTTCTGAGAGCAGTATAACACATACACAAAAACCTGTCAAGGTCAATACAACAAAACACACTTAAAAATCAATGATATTTGCTGGAATTCTTCATATCCTTTGGACCTTAGAGGTGTTCAGGTCATTGTGATGATTTTTTAATATAAAGCTCTCAGTTTACTTACTGCATTTGGTGATGCAGTAATTCTTGGCTACGCCTTCCATCCTGACATAAGATATAATAACTTCACCTTAGTAAATACAACCCCATGTAATACATATTTTTTTTCAGGCCAAGTGTTTTTGGCATTATTTTCGATCATGAAGGAAATACTTGATTTTGCCCTCAGGCTAAAATATATATGGTGTTTGAGTAAAATGCAAGATATGATAATTATATAGCATTTGACACTTGGAAAAGCAATGCTTTGGGGAAAGACAAAGACTAAAGATATTCATTCATTAAAAGTCAACTATTAAAGCCAGAACATCTTCTTGGTAAAATACAGGAAGATTCTAATCTCTTGCATCAGAAGGCAGAAAAAGATGAGGAGGAGAAGGCAAAGGATTAAATTATAAGAGAAGCAACCTAAAGGATGCAAGGATGGTGGGGCCCTAAGACACCCTGCTTAATTCATCAGCCTGTTCTCCCTAAAACCTGATAGATCCTGAAGGATGTCGATAGCTTGTCACAGAAGAATCAAATTTTTCCCTTTGCAGTTGCTGCAACCGACGCTCTGTCTCTGCTACATCACATTATTACAACCTCAGGTATGTAGGATGTATCCATTAATCTGCAAAATGTGTTATTACCCATCCTTCTCAGGAAAATGAATCGTGTCATTTTTAATGGATACACTGGACAACCAAGTACTATATTTACTGTCTTATTTCCGGCATCTGTGAACTTGCCACAGGCTTCTGCTATAGTATAATCCAAAGAGAACTGGCATCTGGGCAGTCTGTGGCACATCGCCTCGTTCAATTATATCAGTGTCTCCATGTCATCAAACTAGGTAGTCAAAAAGTGACATTACAATGGAGACCTTGTAATGCTAATGCCTTTGAGAGTTTGGAAAATATAAAGTTTCAGGGGTCTACCACTAGGGGTCCAGTGTTCTAAAGTTAGAGACATATGGAGTTCCCATCATGGCTCAGTGGTTAACGAATCCAACTAGGAACCATGAGGTTGCGGGTTCGATCCCTGGCCTTGCTCAGTGGGTTAAGGATCCGGCGTTGCCGTGAGCTGTGGTGTAGGTTGCAGACGCGGCTCGGATCCCGCGTTGCTGTGGCTGTGGTGAAGGCCGGTGGCTACAGCTGCTGTTAGACCCTTAGCCTGGGAACCTCCATATGCCGCGGGTGCGGCTCTAGATAAGGCAAAAAGACAAAAAATAAATAAATAAAAATAAAGTTAAAGATATATCAACCAAAATGTAAAAGATGAACCATTGCATTTGATTTCTTCCACCACTAAGAAGTAATCACAATACCTATCATGCTCATATTGGTTATGGAGGCAGCATGCTCTACAGTTGGGGTTATAAACTTGACCTATATACCAGATGGCTCAAAATGCTGGTGAGCAAATGCATCTGCAAGGTGGTCCAGAAGCTCACCCGTTTCGTCCACAGTTGTTGTCCTGGCACCTGCCTCTCACCACCTCAGACCTATGACGGCACACGGGTCCTTTATGATCACATATATATGTATACAGAGAGAGGGAAGGATAAAATGAAAGCGTTTTTAACAGATCGGTTCACTAAGAATGTGGAAGAAAAAAGGATTGCAGTTGCACTACAGCCCCACTTAGAGACAGCGCTGGAAGTTGCATGGAAGGAAAACCTTTCCGGCAGGGCAGGGCTTTAAACGGTGCACTCTATCACCAACTTGTGAAAGCAGAAACAATCCCAAGTAAGAACACACGCGATTCATATAAAACATAAAAGGCCTGTCATAATTTTTTTTTTCCAATTTGAGGGCAAGTTTTGGAGGCTGTGCTTGTATAAAATAAAATGTTGGCAGTTTTGATGTGGTAGAAATTGAAAGTACAATGAAATAGGATGAAACCAGATCAAATACCCAGACTTTCAGAATTCATAATTTCACATATCAAATCCTTGTCATCTCTGCTTGTTTTCTATTCGCATCTCTTTAGAAATCACCCACACAGAGATGCTTTACCTCAGTTTCAACATATATAAAATAAAATATCTTCCTTCTCCAAATTTGTAGCATATTATTAACTTTTCCCCAAAGGTGTTAATATTTTCCAGACCACAAGGATTAAAACCTTTCACAAGACAGCTTTTTGTAATATCTCTCAAACTTTAGTATTTACTACATATGGTTCTATTCTATCAATGGTCAGCTAAACCTCAGTGATCACCAGGAAATCATTTATTGAGGCGCATGAGTTTTGTATGGCACAATAGAGATTAAGGTAAATATTTTTCATGGCTGAAAACTGGCACACTTCTGCTAGAATTTTCACGCAAGAGTTTGTAGCAAAGCATGCCTCCTTTACTGAGACAGTTAAGGCTTTCTTGTGCCATCCTCAGAGGGTACCTCTTGGCAAGCCTCTGTTCCTCTCTTGTCCCTCTCAGCACTTGCTGCCTGAAGTTTACTAGCTCAGCGGAGGGTCTCAGTAGGATCAGGAGTGGGGCTGGGTGTCGGTCCACTGGGGTTCGGGTGAAGTCTCAGTGTCGGGCTAGCTCTGACTCCACAGTCCGGGCAGCAAGTCTTGTTTCTTTCCCTGCACCTCCCCTGCCTGCAGCATTGTTCTCCATAGTCTTGCACTTCCTGAGTCGGGTTTAATCTCCCCTTGCTCGCCTTCTCCAGCTGAGTACTCAGCAATATCTCAAGGCCAGCAGTGTTGCCATTTCCCCCGTGGTTAAGGCTTTTATTCCATCGTGGAGAGAAAGGAAAATTAGTTCACTGCAGAAAATTCCACTGGCCAGCAGGGCATTGGAGCTTCTGGCCCCTAGTTTCTTTTCTGTACCTCTGCTACCTGCCCCAGTCTGCACCAACATGGGGACCTACTGGGGCTCTCATCTTTTCTTCTGTCCGCCCTGTGGAGTCACCGCAAAGGTCCTTTAAGGGGTGAGGACTCCCCACTTCTGCATCCCTAGGGATTTCACTCTGTCTTGCCAGGCCCAGTGCAGCCCTTTCAAATCTATCAGTGCTTCTAGCTAAACTCTTCTTACTCTCATCCTTTATATAGATGCCTGTGTCCCAGTCTCCTCTCTCCCTGCGAGTTCTGTCTCTCCTTATCTTTTAGGCCATGTTTTTCCTCTCCTATTCCAAGTCTATGATGAGTTTGGAGGCAAAAAAAGCCAGCAACTTGAAATTAGCTGTGAATTTTCTTGTTGAAAGGAGGAAAAGTATCTCCTTACAGTTCTCTACCTTCCAGGGAGGAAAGTGGAAATTGCCTTCATTTTGAAGAATTTTTGTTACACACAGAACTCTAGGAAAGGCTTTGCTTCTTTCAGCACTTTAAACATGTCATTTCTTTGTTTTAAATTTAAAAATTTTATATACTAAGAACAATATATACTTCTATGTAATCACAATAAATGTATTGCACTGAAGAAATTTAATAATATTAAAATGTTATTATCTAATATAGTCTATATTCTCATTTACCCAACTGACTAAGTAATGTATGCTTTATAATATTCTTTATAACACTTTTTTTTAAATTGAGAGTTCAATCAAGGATTCAATCATTGATAATTTATAATTCTAGAATCATTTTTTCATGCTAAAATTTTGACTTGCATGACATTACGTTTTAGAGGAGTCCATGAAAAATTAACATGACTAAAGAATAGCATATCTGAAATTTAGGTTATCAAAGGAATACATTGCAATACAATACATTGCTCAGAAATTGCAAGATCTAAAACCAGGCTGTCCATTGTGGTAGCCACTAGCCCTATGTGGCTAATTAAATTTAAATTAATTGAAATAAAACAACAAACTCCCTAATTGAAATGACCAATGGCATCATGAGACTAGTGGATGCCATATTGTACAGTGCAGATACAGAACATTTTCCTCACTGCAGAAATTTCTGTTGAGCAGCTCTAGTATACAATTTAACAGCCACATGGGTGACTGAAGTGAAACAAGTACCTATGTGGTTAGTTATGACATATGTTGTAGCTTGTAACAAAAGTGAGTTTAAAAATTGATTTTATTTACCTTAACTTACTGAGTATAAGAAATGAAAGTCTGATAAAGTGCCTTTACAATGTTAGAAGCTTAATATCTTTCTATTTTAACTCTCTGTCATATTCAGTGCATGTCTTCATCATCCATCTGACTTGAAGACCGCTATTTCATTTCCTGCTATCATATTTGCACCCCAAATCCAGGTTTAAAAGTGAAAGAAAATAAGAATACTCTCCTTTCCATTAAGTAACGGACTAAGAATAATGACCAGAAAAAACAGTAACTATCTTTTTTTATGTTCCATTGCTATAGTGTTCAGTTTACTGCATTATTAATCCTACATTCTGAGGAATTAATTATATGGATCACAATATTAAATATACTAATAGTCTTTCAAGTTTTGGTGACAGTTGTTTAGCGCTTTGTACTTTTTGAAACATTTTCCACGTTTACTTCATGTGTTCCTTTGGCAATAAAATTTAGGGCTTAGTATGTTCCAGAAATAGTTCAAAGCCCTCAGGGTGTATCAGTGAACAAAGCAGACAGTGATTTCATCACTATGATCATATTCACACATAATCTCCTAAGTAAGGTTCTTTTAACATATAGTTAGATACAGTGATAAAAATAAAATAGGAAAATATGTCTGGGCACCACTTTAGCTAAAATGATCAGGTTAGGTTTTTCTAATTCAAGCTGGTCACAGACACACAAAAGTTGTTTCACTTATTTCGGATACCATGCTGAATTCACTGAAGAAACTCACAGTAAAAGACATAATAGAAAACATTCACTTATCTTAATTTTCATTATTTCATAGTATAGCACAGATGTTCTATGTGCTCCTTGGCACACTTCTAGCAGAAATGCCCTTCCCTGGGTTGGCAGGATTCTCAAAGGGCAGAGAGCACTTCAAAAGGAAGGCTGCATTCCACAGCTACACTGAAATGAATATTTCTAGGCTAGGGTAACAGGGCTTGGAAGCACCTAGATTCTCTAGGATGCAGAAGTACATCTAGACCCAGAAGACACAGTAAGGGATATGCATTCCAAAAGCTGAGTGATATATTTTCAGGATCCTTGGAACATGTTGCATGCCAAGAATGCTGCCTGAGCCAAAGGCCTTTTCCCAAGGGGAAAAGGAAATGAAGCTCCAGGGACAGTCACATTCATTTCCTATCTCTGCAGATTTTTACATTAGAACTACAATTTCATTGATGGGGTGTAGGTAGCCATGGGCAAATCTCCAAGGGAAACTGCGCTAAGAGAAAACTAGTATTTGCAAATTAGAGTGGATTTTGAAATTGATCCTGCTAACAAGCTGACTTGTCAGGGCTGTGAAGAAAATTTATAAATTAGATAATAACAAAGTCACACCTCTATGTTGGTAAAATTTAAACTCATAATGTGATTTAATCAGTAATATTTACTATTTATTTACTTATAATTCAGGAAAAATAAAGCTCTAGGAATGCATCATTTACTAAATATTAAAGTTTGCTAATTGATGCTGGAATAATCATTATGAGATACTTAATGCCATCTCTATTCAAGGGTAAAGACAGAGGAAGTTCCCACTTGGCTCAGTAGTAATGAGTCCAAACAGTAACCATGAGGATGTGGGTTCCACCCCTGGCCCCTCTCGGTGGGTTGATGATCTGGTGTTGCCGTGAGCTGTGGTGTGAGCTGCAGATGCGGCTTGGATGCTGCATTGCTGTGACTGACAGATACAGCTCTGACTGGACCCACAGTAAGGGAACTTCCTTATGCTGCACGTGCAGCCCTAGAAAAAAAATGGAAAGAAAATCTTAGTTTAGTTCCCTTCTGGCACAGCGGAAACGAATCCGACTAGAAACCATGAGGTTGCAGGTTCAATCCCTGGCCTCGCTCAGTGTGTTAAGGATCCGGCGTTGCCGTGAGCTGTGGTGTAAGGTTGCAGACACGGCTCGGATCTCGCATTGCTGTGGCTGTGGTGTAGGCCAGCGGCTACAGCTCTGATTAGACCCCTAGCCTGGGAACCTCTATATGCCGCAGGTACGGCCCTAAAAAAGCTAAAAACCAACCAAACAAAAAAAAAAAGACAGTATAACTGTAATTTTTTTAACTTCCCTATGGTCGCATTATTATGAAGGCTCATTAGAAAAAATTGTCTGGTTCCAAAAACCTACACAACACTTTTTTTTTTCCTAATATTACCCCTATTTCCAGGATGAGATATAGGAGAATCTTCTGGAATCATATATCTTGACACCATTCTTTCAACGACCGAAACACTAAAGCACATCTGACACTAGTTTTCTAATAAACTGGTGTTCTGCTTCTGCAACCACAATGTACTAGCACTTTAGTTCTTAAACTTTCAAAGGATGGAGATTTTGTCCATAGAGTTCATTTACAAGAGTGAATACGATGTCCTCAGTGAGTTATGAATATAAAGTTACCAATAAAAGAGAGAGTGATCAAAGAATAGCTTAGAAATTCTTTTTTGTTTTTATAAATTGAGGCCTTTCATAACATAAATTGTAAAAATCACAGTCTCCACATATTAGATGAATATGCAAATTTTCGTGTCAGGAATAAGAAATATTTTCTTTATTGAAAATTTTAATTTGATATATTACTCTTTAATGTGATATTGTTCCTTTTACCTTCTTTATACATTTCACAAATTCCAAATATACTATATGATAAGCATATCTATTTTAGAACACACTGATCCATATTTATGTGTTTTAGTCAGTGCTTACTTTGAAGTGAACACCTATGCAATTAACTTCCTGAAAAACTGTATATAGTCTCATTAAATTATATCTATATATTGATTCCAGTGTCTCCTCTCCATCCTATACTTAAGTCAATGAAAGTGAATCTTCTAAAGTTGGTCATAAAAAGACTAGATTTTTAAGGTTATTAGCCAGTTATATTGTAAATGTAAATGACAATTGACATTGATTAGGATTTTTATATATTACAGTAGCCAACAAAATGCAGCACAATTTGTGTGCACACATATCTATGTAAATTTTTTTTTTTTTTTTTGGCTTTTCTACACTACAGCTCATGGCAACTCCAGATCCTTAACCCACTGAGCGAGGCCAGGGATCGAACCCGCAACCTCATGGTTCCTAGTCAGATTCGTTAACCACTGAGCCATGACAGAAACTCCTAAATATTTTATTTTTCTTTTTTAAACTTTTAAAACTTAGATAAATGGTCAGTCCTGAACTTCAGCGACCTCAGGCTACCATCTGACAAAGAGGCAGGAAGCCTCCATAGACATTTTCATGTAATCACAAATGCATTAAGATCTAATTCCTATAATAATCCTTTATTTCAATCACTCAGCTCATTCAACTATGAAAATATAAATCCCATGTATACCTGATATATAGGAGAAACAAATAAAACAAAGTATTATAAACTAAATGAGCAATGGTCATAGAAAATAGCAAAGGAATATCAGACAAATACAGACAATGAAAAAAAAAAAAGGACTGCGATCTTCGCATTAAGCAAAATATACTACTCAAGTCCCAAAAATTTTGTACACAGATACAAATGTAGAATATGGCTACATCTGAAGTGCACATAGCCCTTTCATGAAAATTGATAACACATAGATTAACAAAGTTTAATACCTTTTACAACATAAAAATGATACAAATAAAACTCAGACCACAAATGAAATATTGAAATTATTATAAAAATGAAAAGATCCTTCCACTTGTGTATTTATTTGTTTTCTATAATACTGTAATATAGCACTAAGACTAAAGAGGAAATACAAACAAAAGTAGAGCTTCTAAAAAGCAATAACACATATAAAAATGTATACATATAAAAATCTTTTAAAAACGGTGCTTATTTAAGGAAGTGAAAAAAAAGATATGGAAGTAGAATAATAAAAAAAAGTATCAGTAGGAGTCCTCCTGTGGTGCAGTGGGTTAAGGATCCAGTGTTGCCACTCTAGTGGCCTGAGTTGCTGCTGTGGTGTGGGTTCTATCCCGGAGGAACTTCCACATGCCGTGGGGGCGGCCCAAAAGAAAATAAAAATCTAAAAAAGCATAAGTTAATGAATTATAAGATAAAAAAAGGAACTTATCAAAGCTTCTTTAAAAATAAGAAAAAGCACAAATACACAAAATAAGAAACTCAAGGGGGAATAATTATGAAAGAAAGGAAAAAAAAACAGAGACTTACTTAATCAAAATTAGGCAAATAAATTTGTCAACATAGATGAGAGGTAAGAAACCTTTTTCTATTTAGGCCCAGATGGTAATTATTTTCAAGTATGTGAGTCAATACCGTCTAAACTCTGCACCGCTGCCTTTTCAGTGTGAAAGTAGCAACAGAAAGGCACAGACAAATGAGTATGGGTCTATTTTGCCCCTGGTCACAGTTTGTTGGCACTGTCCTAAATAATATGGAAATTTTCTGAAGAAAATGTAATTTATCAAAAATGAGTCTTATAAAGAAAGGATGTTTAATTAAATACATTTCCTTTAAAGATAGAGAATATTATTTTATCTACTCTTACAACAACGAACCCAAATCTAAATGGTGTTATAGATAAACTCGGCCAAAATGGGGAACAGCCAGATCATCATGATGTTCCTCATCATGTGCTTTAAGTTCTGGATCATATACAAATAATTATGATAATATTTTAATCAAACAAGATGAACATAGGTGTAGGGATTCAAATATTAAAATATTAACAAAAAGAATCCAAAATACACTTAAATTATATATTATAAATGTTATGTTTAATCCAAAAATGCAAGAATTATCCCATAAATTGTAACTCAATTACATATGATTCACTATTATACCATTAAATAGATCTAAAGAGGAAAGTCATGTGGTTATCTTCAGTATGCTGAAGAGTGATTCAAAAAATTTAACAACATTTTTTAATTTGTCACACCTATCTATACACTATCATTGCCCTATCTATCTTATCTATCTATCCATCCATCTACCATCCAGCATATTATGTAGCTATCTATTAAGCCATTTGCAACACTAATGTCAATCCTGGTAAAATAATAAAAAATAGGCACAAAAATGTTCTCCCTATTCAATATCATATAAAAATATGTATGATACGTCAGCCAATGCAATTGGAAAAGCAAAGGATGCAGTCACAAGAAACAAAAGAGAAGAAATAATGATTTTTCTACTTATAAATAAAATACCATGAAAACTGGTGTTAAAATTCAAACAGAAAAAGAATTTAATAATCTAGTAGGCTATAAAAAATAATCTAGCAGGATATAAAATGCACATAAAAAAGCCTTAAATATATACTTAAAATAATCATTTACAATGCATAATAAGAGAAAAATCTATTTACATTAGCGACAAAAAGATAAAGTATTTATAAGTAAACCTGCCAAAAATGTGAACATCTGTATGAGGAAAACACTTCAAAATTATGGATTTGCATAAAATTAAAGACATCTTCTTTAGGATGTGGCCACTTCTCGGGGATAGGTGAACACCTGAGACTACTTCTCGTTACAGAGAAAGTAGTCTGGGCTTTATTAGGAGATGGAGCAGCATTAAGCAATGTTAAAAGAGATTTTATAGGTTGCAACTGAGATGGGGTGAAATTGGTCATGAGAAATAAACTGTTTAAAAAGGGTGATAAGAGGACTAGGGAAGGGTCACTGTATGAACACTGGAGTCACTCGGAATGATGTCAGGAATATGAAGAAAAACTCAGTACCACGTGTGCAAACTGTCAATGAAGGAGAGTATCACAGAACAAGAAGATCTTTAGATGAATATGACATTAAGATAATGACATTATACATTAACATTTGTGAGCAGATTAATGCTCTTTCCTTAGTGTTTCCATAGTCTTTTAATGATTGCTTTAGTAATAATTAAAACATATATTATTAATTACCATTGTTTGCTCTTACATTTTTCTTGTCTATGGGAGAATATTACAATGTCCAGGCACTCATTTTTTATAGGTCTCTGAAGAGTGAAATTATATATTGACCCTAAGAGAACAATTTCTATATGGATAAGAAGAAAGTCTTGTAGGTAATTCAAAAATGAAAATAAGATGAAGATTAGAACATTATATCTTTACCTTTTTAATATAAACATAACAGACGGTAGTTTGGCTTTTTTTTAAGGCGATATTCTGATTTTAGGCTGCAGGACTACATGGACCATCAAATCAAAGCATGACTTGTTTTTGAGATACTGATCTCAAAATTTAATAGAACTGACATCATAATGTTTCTCATAAGAAGCACAACGAAAACTTGACTATGAAAAAAATTAAATAACTGGACAATTACAGAAAAGAAAAGCAAGAGGACTCTTCTGATATCTAACATTCTGTAATCTAAGAGAAGACATCCTGTTACCAAATCATTCAGAATGAATGGAAGGAGATTATAAAATATTTAAACCTGGAGAACGAGTCTTCAGGTCCCGTGTTTGAGAACAATCTTCCTTAGGTAAGAATAAGATTCTCTTAACTTGATTCTTCTAAGTGAAGACTTAAGTTCCATCTCTTTAGGACAAGACAGAATGTGCCCCTTTTCGGGATAAGACGTACTAGATGGTTTCTCAGACTCCTTTATAACCCTTATACTTAATAATTCTAGACATTATTTGATATAGTAAATAACATGTTACTAAGTTATTTGAATTAATAACTCCTTTCCATATACCAACTCCTACTCAAAGTAGAATTTAAGTATAATTTTGTCCGTATACTTTATCTCAATGGAAAACAATAATTTCATTGACTCTTTAAAGAATCAATAGAAAAAAACTACTTTGAGTTCCCTACCATGAAAATAATTCCATCTAATCTTATAAAGCCAAGGGAAATAGAACATTATGTCTTGATATAATAAAGGGTTAGAAGTAAAATTCTGGTGCTAAGAAAATGAATTTATTTGTCCTCAATTTCTATGGGAAAAATAAGTTGATATCATTTTATAAGCAAACATTTATATAGTGAATTTGAATTTAGATGAAATTAACAGGACTTATACAAGTAATGACTCTTAAAATAGTACATAGGGAGAGGAAGACATACTTAGAGTACACATTTTAAAATCCATAAATTTATATGGTGCTATAAGCAGGAAAATAATGCTGTAATAACCAGCCATCAAATTCAAGGTCACAATTTCCTGGGAGGGATAGATATTTATTAATATTTGTACTCCTATTAAAATTTCTAAAATGTTATATATAAGTTCCGTGCTAAAAACAGTTTCTGCAGAAGCAGAGAATATCATGTCTGTCTCAAATGAATTAGGAGATCATCTACACTTAGACAGACATACATGATACATCGTAAAATCACTAGTATAATTACTTCTGAGCATTATTCTACATACTTTGGAACATTTTCCAAGTGAAGTATCAATTTATATTTTCTAAAAAGAAAAAAAATAATAAAATACAAATAATTTAAAACGAATAAAACACATTGATGTTTTTCAAGTATTTGCACATCTATATTTCTTTTGAAATTAATTTATATTTATTCATTATATTAGAATGAGGAAATCTAAGGCATTCTCAAGGGAAAAAAAAGCTGAGACGAGATGGAAAATCTTTGATCTCTAAAAATGAAAAATAAAGTGTATGGATTAGATATGTATATTAAAAGCAATTTTATACTAAAAATATTAAGTGTACAAGTTGCAATTTGATCATTTCTGACCAGCTTGAAGATGAAGTGAAAGCTTGTAGACTGTAAATCAGTGTTACTTTTTTTTGAAATAAAGTAACTAGAATTATATGGTTAGCCTTCATCAACTTTTTGCTTGGGCTTTATTGTTTATTTTCAATTATTTCAGAGATAGGTTATTTTATTTAATACAACATGACATTTTATTGTAAGTGTCATGTACTTTGTAGTGGACTTTGTTAATATTATGTAAAGAACATTACAGTGGTTATGTTGATATCAACACATTTTGGAAATGATTATTTTAACTAGCAATTAAGCAGAACAGAAATGATATGGGAGCTAATCTCACAACTGAGTGAAAATTACTTTTGTTTCATTGTAAATCCAGAAAATATGTTTTATACGATTTGTGCTCCTTGTCAATTTTATTCAGTACTTAGGGTATACATATTATCATAATTTTTAATTAAATCCTATGTTTTGAAAGAGAATCCACATAAAAATATATAAAATTTTTCTTTGATGCAAAAGGGAAGGGAAAATCAGCTGATGTTAATTATTAATTTAACTTAAACTTTGTTAAACTTAAATTTTGGTATGCCAAAATCTTTAGCCAAGATTGATCTCTTTCATGTGCTAAATATAACCAGTAATTAATTATTTGTTTTTTTAAATGTCACTTCTGTTATATATAAAGCAGGGGCTATATGTTTTTATAAATCTATTCTCAGTATCTTATAGACCCTCATACAGCTATAAGATATATAAGTATCTTACAGTATTTTATATATAGTGCTTATTTCCTTAAGATCCTGAGAATGAATATAGAATTTTATCCAATAGTGAATAGAAGTTGAATGAGAAAGTCACCTGCTTATTTTTAAAATTTTACTCTATTCACTGGCTTAAAATGAATAAAACATGTACACATATCAATCAGCGAAAGAAACTCAGGCTCCCTTCCTGCTCCCAGGAATCCAGGACCCTGTTTCACCCCGGTGTGTGCTGACTCCAGCCATGCCAGGCAAATTCCACAGCACTAAGCCTCTGGCAGCCTTCAGGCTCAGCCAGTGCCTGCTGACTTCAGTGGCCCCAGATACTTCTCATGGCTGGAGGAGGCCTTATTTGTTCCAGGCTCTCAGAAAGCCCCTGCAAACTCAGACTTCTCGCCTACCTGGGTTCTATCCAACCCAGCAGTGCCAGGCAGTTCACTCGCCACCGGTGGTCCCTACAGCTCCCGGTAAGCTTCCTCTGCTCCGGGCACCTTAGTGGTTCCCATGAACCCGGGCCCTGATCCACTCCAGCATTTGCCAGCTGCCATGGCCCAAGGCGGTTCCCAAGGTCTCTCCCAGCATCTTCCGTGGAACCTGTGTCTTGGCAGTTTCCCATGAACCCGTGCTCCAGATTCACTCAACACTGCCTGGTTCTTGTCAGTCCAGGAGGCCCAGAAAAACTCCAGCACATCCTAACACTAGCTGGTCCCTGCATCCCTGGGTGATTCTTGTGGCCTTAGGTTAAAATCAATATTTTTAAACCCAGGGTTCAGGGGGCAACTGCAGATAGCTACTATATGTTACTACTAGTATCACCATCAACAAAGAAATTTAATTTCACAGTATTACAGTATTTTGCAAAATTCCTTTTCATTTTTGAAAAAAGTGAATGAATTCAAAGTCTTACGGTATTCATTACGTTAAACTTTAAATATCTGTCAAGATACATTAAAGATTAATAATAAAACGTATTCAGAGACTTTATCAAGTATATTTTAACAGAATTCTACGTGTGAATTTCTGCAGTGGCAGATTTAAAGGAGATAAGAATTATTTAGAATTATAAATTAAAGACATAACAGAGTATCAGGCATAAATAGATGGTGAGCTAATTAACAGCAACAAACATATTGAATGTTATAAGAAAGAATGGGGAAGAAAGTAACAAATGTGATATGTGATTTATACAAGTAAAATAAATTTTAAAAATTGGTTATCAGGCACTTGATAATAAACATATATTAATCTTTATAGTTGTACAGGTTGTTAGAAGACATTTAGCACATCTAAGTTTTTAAGTATATAATTCTGAAAGATCTATAGCATCCAAAATTTCCAAGCATTTTTCTCAAATGATGAATCAAAAAAAAGCTTTTACCAGCATTATGAGAAACTCAGTATATTTGAATGCAGCCTATTTCATCTTTTATTTCTAACTCACAGATATTCTTCCTTAAATTGATATCTAAATTGCTTTCTTTAGTGATCCTATTTTTGCCCCAGGAATGAAATGTATTCAAAGCTAATGCTTCTTTTAAATGACACTCTTACACTGTGATAAGATAGGTAGTCAAGAACAACACTGGTGTATTACAAAGCATGTCTCCAAATATCCTTTCCAGCTAACACAAAAGAACAAGAAGGGAAAAAATAATTTCAACCAAAGCTACACAGCATTAATTTAAAGACAGATAATGCCAAACTGCAAAATAACAGTGAGTAAAAGTGAAATATCACCAGATTGCTGTATGTAGGGTCTTGGGCTGCTCTTACCTCAGCCCAGCTGCAAGGCTTTGGGAAGAACAAATGCAGAGAGAAAATCTGCGAGGAAGACAGAAGACAGAGACTAGTGAAGGGCTATGAGCATGACTCTGAATAACCACTGAGAAGATTAAATCCACTCTGAACCAAAAACACTGGGAAAGTGTCTAGACAGATTAAATCATGCTCTACAGGGAAGAGACTCAAAGTATCTGCTTCTTGAAAAGGCACAATTTAAAGCTAAGTATGCTATTTAAAGAAACCAGTCAAATTTTAAAGGATTGCATGATTTAAAGACCAGTTCTTGCAGCACACAGATTCTGTGGGAAGGAAAAAAAAAGGTAAAAAGAAGGGAAAAGTATCTATTAGCAATAAGTGGGAAAAAAGGGGGACTCTTAAGGTAATGAAAGACAGCACCTTAATTTGGAATTCTCACAAAACCTCCCACATCCCCATAACAAACTTTTTTTTTTTTTAATATGCTGAAGTAAATGGACTTTACTGAGAGAATGGCTATCCTGACAGAAGAGGGCATCATTAAACTAATAATCTTATGACTCACTTCATTATCATAAAAATCAATAAGGAAAGTAAAGTTCCTACATAGCTATAGTAGAAAATCTGAAAACAAAATTCCAAACAGATCAAATGAAGAACAATACCCAAGGAAAACCAGTTCTGAACCAAAAGAAAATGTAAGTCAACACTAAAACAGAGTTAAATATACCCAAATAAACATCAACTACTTATAAAAATATGTTAAATCAAAAACTAAAAAGCTAAATGAAAAAACTGGACAAAAGCAGTGACTACTGAAGAAAACTGAAATCAGAAATATGTGGAAGAAAACCACAAAATCTCAGAGATGAAGAACAAATTTAAGAAGTCCCCAAAGAGATTAGATTCATATGAAAATTTAATAAAGAATGTTGAAAAAAGTAAGAAAAACAACTAAAAGAAAGACTATGGCAGAAAGAGAAAAGGAAAAGAATTGGTAGATAAAGAAAGAACTGGCAAATAATAAAATATATTTAAATAAGTAGAGTCCCTGAAGATAAAACATAAAAAATCTTAAAAACAGAAAACAAACATCAACCCAAGAAATTTTCCAAAAATTAAAGAAAAAAAAAGGAAAAGCAAATCTGGAAAAATTTACAAATACAAATTGCAAGCCATAACTTAATAAAACTATTAGATTTCAAAGCAAACAAAACATCAAAGCCTCAAAAAGGAAAACAGATCCAATAACTTACAAAAGTAAAGGTAGCATAATCTCATCAGACTTTTCAAAACCTGCACGCGAAAGTAGGCGACGATGGAGCACATGACAAAGTAAATAAATAAAGGAAAAAAGTGTGAACCATAGATGTTGCATCCTTTTAAATATCAAGGCTTTAGAAAAAATAGTTTTTAGCACACAGGAATTTAGGGAATTCCTTCCCTTCATCCTTTCTTAAGGAATCTATTACAAGATGAATATAATCCAACCAAGTATAACCAGTAAACATGTATAAACACAGAAATGATGAAAGTGGAAAAGAGAAAATGAAAAAGTCCACCTTCATATGGTCAAAGGGGCTGTATAAAGGGATATCACAATAAACTAAGGATATTACTACTAAACCGAGTTGTTAAAGGTCTGAGGTCATTAAAAAATATAGAAGCAAAAAGGTAAGAACTAGAAACAATATAACCCTTCCTAAATAAAACAAACAGGCAAACAGATAAAGGAAAAATGAATATATACACAAATTTATAAAATAGCACTACAGGGTTTAAAAAATTCTATCAGTCATAACAAGAAGAGAGAATGGGCTTAACTCATCCACTAAAAAAAAAAAAAAAAAAAAAGATTTTCAAGACACCTTCCATAGAGAATCTAACTACATATTGTATATGAGCCACATATTAAAAAAAGTAAAACAGAAAGGCCAAATATAAAGTGATTGAAATAGATATTACAGGTAAATGGAAACAAAGGCACAGATATTGATTCTACTATATGGATAAACTGGAATCCACGTGCTAGAACATTAAACATGAAAAAGCACTTCTGAATGCTAAAAGCCATAAATCCCAATAAAGATATAAAAAGTCTAAATATTTAAGCATAAAATAACACATAAATCATCTTAATGATGCATGTACTATAAGAGATGTAATGAGACAGATAGAAATACAATAATAACAGCAAGTTTTAATATATCACACTCAGTACAAGACAGATCAAATGGACGATAAAAATAGATAAGGAGAAAAAGGCTGAAATAAACAGGGTAGATTTTATGAGTGTATATTGAACACAACACCCTACACGTTCTTCTTAAGTGCCTACAAGACATTCACAAAAATAGAACATATACCAGGTTAAAGCTGTGCATGAGTCACTTTAATAAAGCAGAATGTCACAAAGGTAATTACAAAACTCACTCTCTGATCATAGCATATTTAGACTAAAAAAAGTAGTTTAAAACAAAATATAAAGACCACTTCTATTTTAAGTTCTGCCAATAAAGAACTTGAAAGGCACTATTCCCATTCTTACACTATAAAAAAAAGCTAACTAAACAGAAAATCAATGATTTTTTATTAGACTTACAAGAGAGTTGAGATAATGGAGCAAACCATCACCTTGAAATCTGAAGAAAGAGGCAAATATGGAAAGTCACAGCCAAGATCTAATTACCTGGGGCAGAATGCGCTCTAGAGCTACATACCAATAACATTCCTTAAATAGCAATCCTGACTAACTACTGGACGCTTAGTAAAGATTAGTGAGAAAATCTAAGGACTGTATTCTTATGAGCTCTCCCACCTCCCAACTTCACAAATTTTGCCTCCAAAAGCCCCACTGAGTTCTCAGGTGGGAAGAGCCAAGAAAGACCCCATTTTGACTTTGGCAACAGGTAGGGGAAAGTAACCATTTTGGAATACATTCAGAATATTCTCCATAACTCTTCCAGGGGAAGAGTCTTAAAAAGAAATAAAAGCAGAAAGAGCAAATGGGACCTAATTAAGCTTAAAAGATTTTGCACAGCAAGGAAATCATAAGCAATGAAAGAAACCTACAGACTAAGAGAAAACGTTTGCAAATGATGCTACTGACAATGAGTTAATATCAAAAAATACAGTTTATACAGCTCAATATAGTAAAAAAAAAATCTGAAAACGGACAGAAGACCTAAATAGACGTTTTTCCAAATAAGACATACAATTGGTAAACAGGCACAGAAAAAGATGCTCATCGTCACCAATTATGAGAGAAAAGCAAATCAAAACCACACTGAGTCATCACTTCCTACCTATCAAAATCGCCATTATCCAAAGGTCCACAAATAACAAATGCTGGAGAGGATGTGGAGGAAAGGGAACCTTCATGCACAGCTGGTGGGAATGTAAATTGGTACAGCCACGATGAAAAACAGCATGGAGGTTCCTTAAAAAAAAAGGTAATATGACAAAGGAGAAATCCCACAGACACCACTGTTACTAAGTAGTCACGGTTAGCATTGCCTGTAATAAATAAGACATACTGACATGATGTGGTACACTGAGGACACAGCACTTCTGAGGTGGTCTAGTCAAAAATATGTGTCTTCATTCTAATCAGGAGAAAAAACAATCCCAAACTGAGGGATCTTTGATGAAATAACTGACCAGTTCCCATCAGTAGGGTCAAGGTTATGAAAGCCAGGAAAAGACCGGGGAATTGCCTCAAATGCAATGTAAAATATTTGGAAGCTGGATCCAGAAAAAAAAAAAAAAATTATTGGGAGGGAAAGAAAAACAAAAACAGATAAACTAGTGGAGGCCTGCAGTTTAGGCAATACTACTGGGCCAGTGCTTTTTTTACTAAGTGTATTACGGCTAAGCTAAACAATAACAAGAGAGGAGGCTGGGTTACGGGTAAACAGAAACTCTTTGTAATATCTCTGCAACTTTTCCTAAGTCTAGCATTAGTTCAAAATTAAAACTTTGAAAAATAAGATAAACCCTCCTGATTTTTCATTTACACCTGGCTAAATAAGATCAGTCTCCACAAACAATTCTCACATTATATGGATTTAATCTCCTTTCCTCTCCTGTCCAATATCTTTTTAAAGTTCCCCATTTGTTTCTATTTTTTTCAAACTGCGTTAGGAGAAATACTTAAAAGACCAGTTTATGGCAGAAAAACACTTAAAAGACCAGCTAACATCAAAGTAATATTGTGTCAAAAAAATCTCCAAAGTTATCTGATAGAAATAAAAGTTCTTATCCAACAGAAATAAAAATTCATATAAATTATTGTATAACGGCAGCTTCTATAAACTAATCAATAAAAATCTAGGTAACAAGGTATTCTCATAAAGCCACAGACTAGAAGTAGTCACAAGAGCAGCAATGTCTATACAAATTTAAAAATCTGTTTAAAAGGAAGCAAGGGAATAATAAGCAAGCATGAAATGATCTTCAGAGCCACAGAAAACAGAACTCTCTTCGGAACTCTAACAAATCTTCATTGCATAAATGAATCTTCACTTTGGGTGGAAATTTGACTCTGAGAAACAGAGTCAAAGTCAAATGAGATTTTGAGTTCTAATTTTTGCTGAATGAAATAGGTGTAAGTTCTACCAAGGAGAAAAATATCTGAGTATTGATATATACTGGGCCCTAAAAGTACTCTCCTAGCTGGCAAAAACCAGCTAGAACCAAACTAAAATGAGCGGACATTAGTAAGAATATCAGTCAATTTGAGTAGGGCATAGTCAGTCGGGTAAAGGCAAGAGAAATTTCATATGGTAGAGGTGGAAAGATACAGGGTGGAAAAAATTGATGAAGCCTTGCTCTAAAGACATGTACATAATCAGACGAAATGTGTAACCCAGCATACCAAACTAACTGAAAATGGAATTCTGAAAATAATAGTAGCAATGAAAGAGGAGCATAAATCAGAATTAGCAAAATGTGACCTGGTGATGACTGAACCAACAAGAAAAAAATACTAACATCTGCACTGGAAAACGGAAATAAAAAAATTACTTCCTAAATACAGATGAAAATTAAAATTGAAATCAATACAATACATACATGGACACCAGAGAAAGGGTTCTAAAGAAACCGCAAGATTTAAAGTGGAAAAGAAGAAAGAGATGCAATAAAAATGAGAGAGGCATGATGGGGTGATAAGTTTGGCAAAATCACATGCCAAAACAGCAACTACAAAACTGAAATAAGAGCAATTTTAGCAACCTGGAACTCCCAATCAAGAAATGCAACAAATCTGAAGCTTCTTCTCTTCTTTGGTTGAGAAGAGTGGCACTCTTGCTTGAGGCTTCTCCCGTGTACCTTCCTGGGCTTACAGAAGAAATTCCATCAGGGTGGAATAGGTCATGGAAACTGTATGATTTCCTGACAAAGAAGCCTTATTTCATTTGGAGCAGAGAGCAATTAAAAAAAAAAATGCTGTCCTGGTAAGTCAGGCAAGAACTGGTAGAGTAGCTATAGATTTAACATGTGTAATGAGACCTGATAAATGTAATTGTGTAACTCTGCATCTAGCCAAGAAATATAGTTAATATTTTGTGTTACATTTTAAAGGCAAATCCAGACGTTTTAATGTCACTTACACTCTCAGCACAGTGTTAAAACTAAGTCACACTATTCCTGAACATCTTGAATTCCAAAGTTTCTAGGACAATGATGTGCTCAGGGAGAAAAAGAAACAGGTAAGGCCATTATTTGGCAATTTCTGACACATTACGATTATAATAAATTTGAATCCTTTTTGGTACTTGACGGCATACAACTTTCAAGTCTCACCGCTGCCACTTCCCCTCTGTCCCACACCTGGACAACTCATAAGAAAGCCTAGGTGCTCCGTCCTTTGGAAGTGGTAGAGAAGCCAGTCATGGGAGCCCTCAGTAGCATAAAAACACACATCCCCAGCTCACTCCTTAACCATCATAAAAGTCAAACCGGCTTCCTTTTTCCTCTCTTGCAACTCAGTGCTGGGCCAGGTTGAGAGTATGTCCTTGTATGGCACCATCGGTCTCAAAACACCAAACTCGGGCATGTGGGGGTGCAGTCCACCTCTAAGGGGGTTACCACAGCAACGTGAAAACGTTTCTAACCACCTGCCATGGCGAACCTAATGGGGAGTCAAAAATGACTGAAATGGGGTCATAATGGTACACTCTATTTAATAATGATTCTGTATTTGGTAATACTTTCATATCTTCAAATGTATGTTGCCTTGAGGGGAACTATTATTAACACATGATATATCAATTAAAAAAACAGTTTACTTGTTAATATATATGCCCAGCAAATAGTAGGCGATCCGTAATGAATGCGGATAAAACAGCCTCATGCCAATCTTTCACACTTTGCTTTTAAGCACATTTCTACTATATTCGGATTTACTATTGGAAACAAATTAGCCTAAATTCTCGGTATTTGTATGAAATTTGAACGTGAAGTTTGAAGAAAGAAGGCAGGCAAGCAATGATACCAGCAAAGTGAAACACTAATAAACTCTGCAGCTGATTAAATTGTTGAAGGAATCAATTTCACTCTCCTACAGTTGTTTGAATCCATTAGCTTACGTAGAAAAACAGCCTATGTTGTTGTGCATATTGTTGTAATTGCTTCTCTTGAATTAAAAGCTTCTTAAACAATTTTCCTAATCTTACTTCTTAAATCATTCTTCAATAATGTGTGTTGCTTAGTTTTCACAGCTTCTGAGCACATAATATAATTAATTCAAATGAGCCTCCAAGCCAACAAGAACTTTTTTTTATTAATATGAGATTAAAGTCTGGAAATGATGGCTGCTGCGTGAATTACCAGCCCCATTTATTTTATTAAATCAGTATGTAGAGTTGAAAGCACGTAAAAAAATCTCTTCCTCTCTCTTTTTTCTTTTATTCCTTGCCATCTTTTTCTTTTTAATTCATTTCTAAATGTGACTGGATATTTACCCTTTACTTTAAAATATGCATAACATTTTAAGACTAATTTTGTCACAGTCTTATATAATATCAAAATACATGCAGCTTAGAGAAGTTATAGAACATAATTTTTTCTTCTTTTTTTTTTGTCTTATCTAAGGCCGCACCCGCAGCATATGGAGGTTCCCAGGCTAGGGGTCTAACAGGAGCTGTAGCTGCCGGCCTTCGCCACAGCCACAGCAATGCTGGATCTGAGCCGCGTCTGCAAACTTCACCACAGCTCACGGCAACGCCGGATCCTTAACCCACTGAGCAAGGCCAGGGATCGAATCCGCAACCTCACGGTTCTTAGTCGGATTCGTTAACCACTGAGCCACGACAGGAACTCCTAGAACCTAATTTTTAACCATTATGTTTACTTTACAAGGGTAGTTAGTTCTTTCTCAGTTCACTAAAGACAAAGATGACTAACCATGAATATGATTCATGGCTAAACACCATGAAATTCACTATACAAGCCAAGATATACTGAATTGACACATATATTACTTACTGTGTTAATCACTGAAAGGAGTAGAAGATTTTAGGTTAAAATGGAAAATTATCCCATGCATCATTTCTATTTGCTCAGATGCAACCAAATGTGAGAGTAATTAGTAAAATAACTGAATTCAAATCTTCAAATTTGTGAGCAACATCAAACATGCAAAAAGTATAAAGAACAAAATAAATACATTTACAGTTTAAGAAGTAACACAGCGAAAACAGAGGTTCATCCTCACTGTCTACTTCGCTTCTCACGTTGGATCGATCACTTTCTTTTCTCTCTCCTTCATATACAGAAGTCACCACTGCCTTAAATTAGATGTTTATCATTTCACATATGATTTCATATTTCATTACATATGTATATGGATATTTTAACAAACATGTTAAATATCATCCAGATTCAGGAAAAGAGCTTAAAGGAGAAAATGTGTAGATATTAAGATGCTACATTACACCAAATTGATGGGATACATCATTTCACAGCTAAAGAGCTGTTAAAGTAATTTAGGCAGATCTATGTAGCCAGGTGAATTTTCCAGATACAGTGTTAACTGAGAAAGGCAGAAACAGTGAACATTAAATACAGTATGCCAACATGTATAGAACTTGTATGCCACTTTATAGCTAAACCATATATGTACGTGTCCAACAACATACTGGGTGTATTATCTAGCTTTCATACTAATGGTATCTTTTTGTGTATTCATTTAAAACACTTTTATTTGGTCAAAATTATGAGTGACATTTTTCAAGGTAGATGTGGGAATGAATGTCAACACACTGATTTTTATTACATAGAGTATTCCATTTGCACAAATACATTATGACTTTTTAAATCTCTTATCAGTAAAGTATTTTTTCTTGGTTTGTGGATTTGTTGTTGTTCAGTGTTACAATGAACTTTCTTTACACAGTTCCTCATGCATTTTTGTGAGTTTCTCATAGAGAAATGACATGAAATTTCTGAACATGTGCATTTTAAATTTTGCTGGATATCTTCAAATTACTCTTCATCACAGTTATACGAATGTTCTCGTAGAAGACCTTACCCAGGTCCCATGACTAGTGTACCTCACTGAAATTTTATTTTTACTTTTTTCATTGCCAGTCAGATGGAATAATATTTCATATGCTTATGGTACACTAAGATTTCCTGTTCTGTTCATTGTCTTTAGGAGATTTAACATTTAATTACTAGGTTTCAGTAGTTGATAAAATAAGAAATATTTTTCAAGTTACAATACAAATAATTTCAAGGTCAAATAGTGGTAAAGTCAGCAACATTTTTATTTACTATTTCAAAAAGTTAATATTCTCCTAAATTAATAAAAGATCTGGAAATATTAATGTATATTTAAAGAAATGGAATTAACCATCAGAAATAGAAACTTACCAGTTAACAGAATTTACTTATTGATAGTAGTACTAGCAATTGGAAAGGGGTTTCTTTCAGTAAGTACACATACACTAACAAAACATTTATGTATACACACGTACACACACATGGTTATACACACATACAAAAATTTTGTAAGAATATACAAGAGATGGATAATTGCAATCACCACTGGATTTGAATAAAGGGAAGCTGAGGGAATGGGTAAAAGAATGCTTATTTTTCACTGCATACTGTCTTTTTCTGTGTGACTATATTACCCATTAAAAACATATACAATTTAAAAAAAATCAAGTCTACCAAGATATAATCTGTTTTCCGTATCCATGGAGGATAACAGCTGTTAAAATTTAACAAAATCTTCAGAGCAAAGAGAGAATAAAAGAAAGTAATGCATAGTATCTATATTTAATGAGTTATAAATGCCTGTATATTTAGAATGCAGGGAGGTGGTAATTTGATCTGTCATAAAATATCCATATGGGTATAGGTTTACAAAAGACTTCTAATATTTTCTGAAGTAAGTACTTTATATTTGTTACATGGGTGATAATGTCTTAAGGGAAACAGCCCATTTATTAACTTTGAAATCCTGTTTTACAGGTTATAAAGTTTGAGGTCATTCATCTTGCTTAACACAGATGGTCCCCGTAACATTTAAAAGAACACGTTGACACTGGCACCTGAGGAATTACTACCAGTCCTCTCATATGTATTTTACATTTCATATTCATATCAGGAAAACCTAATTGTAGGATTTCATCTTCTTTCTTTCTTCCCTTCTGTCACCCTATGATTTCCAGCCCTTTCTCAAATTTGCATACATTGACATTTTCAACATTTCAAAATTAGACAGTTTTATTTTGCTAAGCTGGAATATGAAAGCATCTAGCAATTATGCCTCATTGATATTCAATCCCAGTAAGTGCAATTCTCAAACAAGGGCTAGCATTTATTATTTTCAGAACTGTCTCCTGGTGTGCTCTGTTGTGATACATCCTTAATTTCCATATCCATATCTAATATCTGTATCTTTTACAAAGTTGTAAAGTATTATGATACTGTGGGAACCATTTTGATGGTTTCCGCACAATAGATGTAGAAATTAAATTATCAGATTTTTCTGACTTTCATAATGAATTCATTTAAGGAGGAAGGCAATGATGAGGCATTTTCAAAATGTGGTTTAATAATAAACCAAGTGTTATTTGCAAGGTATTTAATATGTGCCTTATTGATTGCTGATTGCTGGTTTAAAATTATTCAAGTTTAACACCTTCAAACAACACGTTCATTATCTCACAGGTTCTGTAGATCAGAAGTCAGGGAGCAGTTCGGTGTCTCACAAGGCTGAAATCAAATGGTCTGCTCAGGCTACAGTCTCATGTGGAAGTTTCCCTCGGGAAGACTGCATTTCAAGACTCCCTCCAGGTCTTGGAGAAACTCATTTCCTTGAGTTTGCATAAATGAAGTCTTCATTTTCTTTCTATGTGTCAGCTAAAGATCCCTCTCAGTTGCTAGAAAAAACCACATGGCTACCCCGTCTCACACTACGGCAACCTGCTTCGCAGGGCCATTGAGAAGAGTATCTGCCATTGTTTCCAGAATCTTCTAAGAGCTCAATTGATTAGTTCAGGCCCACCAATACGCTCAAAAAGAAACATGATTACCATAGAAAATCAACTGATTTCAAAATCTCTCCACCTTACTATTGAAGGTCACTCACTTCTGATAATTTTATGCAGTCCTGCTGATGACCCCACCCTGCTCTAGGAGATGGAATTGCATAGGGAGCATACCCCAGGCTGCCGGAATCTTTGTGACTGATCTGGATTCTGCCTACCATAACACCTAATTTTGTTTTTACTACCAGAAATATGAATTGACTTTTAAAATATTTACTCAGGTATTTTTTTGTTTGTTTGTTTTTTAGGGCCGTACCCACGGCATATGGTGGTTCTCAGGCTAGGGGTCTAATGGGAGCTATAGCTGCCGGCCTACGCCACAGCCACAGCAGCGCAGGATCCAAGCCATGTCTGCGATCTACACCACAGCTCATGGCAATGCCAGATCCTTAACCCACTGAGCACGGCCAGGGATTGAACCCGAAACCTCATGGTTACTAGTTAGATTCGTTTCCACTGAGTCACTGAGCCACAATGAAAACTCCTTACTCCAGTATCAAACAGACTCAGTATGCATTTCTTTTTTTTTTTTTTCATGGCCGCACCATTGTCATGTGAAAGTTTCTGGGCCAGGGACTGAATATGAGCCGCAGTTGCCAATTTACTCCACAACCGCGGCAAGTCTGGATCCTTAACATATTTGTGCCAGTCTGAGGATTGAACTCATGCCTTTGCAGAAAAATTTCTCCCCTGCTCCACCTTCCACTCCTTCACCCAAACTTATACTTCTTTTAGGCCTGCCTGCCTGCCTTCCTTCCTTTTCTCTTTCCTTCTTTCTTTCTTTCTTTTTTTTTTTTTTTTTATTTTAGTGCCGCACCTGTGGTATACGGAAGTTTTCCCAGGTGAGGGGTCCAACTGGGCCTGTAGCTGCCGGCCTACAGTGCAGCCCCAGCAACATGGGATACGAGCTGCATCTGTGATCTACACCACAGCTCGGAGCAAAGCCAGATCCTTAACCCACTGATCAAGGCCAGGGGTTGAATTCACATCCTCATGGTTACTAGTTGGGTTTGTTACTGCTGAGCCACAACAGGAACTCCTGTAACAGTCCTTCTAATTAATATTTCGCTATCTAAATCCTGATTTGTTTTATATGGCTCTGGATAGTTTATTAAACACCATCAGGCTTACATGTTCTGGAAAAGTAGCCTGATAAACAATTTTAGACCAAAAGGAAACTGAGAGAACAGATACTCAACATGCTCATTTTAGTGTCAAAGAATCTCATTTTAGAGAAACCAAGGAAGGTTAGTAATTTGCCCACCAAAGTAAATGGTAGCATAATGCAACTGAAATGCTCAAGCTACTCATCTAGTGTATATATTACGAAGATAAGCTACACTCAAATTTGCCTAGGATTTCCCTGATTATTCATTTTCTTAAAATTATTTCTGAAATATGGATATTTACCATTTTATTTTACTTTACTAGTACATATTTTATATATTAACTATTCAAGGATCAATTAAGTATTAATGGTAAAAGAAGGAAACATGTATGTGTGTTTATGTGTATCTATCTTCTATTTGTTATCTATATCAAGACAGACACAGACTACATCTTACATTTGGACCCAAAACCTCTCATATAAAAATCTAAAGATGAAAAACTTCTGACAAAAAAAAAATTACTTATTCATTATAAAATATGCTTTGATTTGAACTTGATGAATTTTTATTCCACATATTATGGATATTCACATACTTCCTTGAAGAAACATATTTTTGGTGGAAGGTTGCCATCCTTGACCTTGAAAGTAGTCTCATAAAATGTAAGATACCTGTACCTATTACTTTCATTTCTAAAACAAAAACATTCTAAACTTCAAATTGTATCTTCACTTACGTTTTGGGATTAGGTTTTACAAAGTCACATATATCATTAAATGCACATACATAAATCTATGTTCACTGAATTTCATTTTAAAGAATATAGAATGCAGTGAGAGTACCTAATTGTTTCTTCAATCCATTCATGATATTGCTTCCCTAAGAAGCAGAAACATTTTGTAGTTTGAAAGAGATTTTAGTTTTTAAAGGTATTAGAATGAAATACTATCACAAAACTGCATGCCTGGAGTTTTCTTTTTTCATGTCAAAAATTATAGTAGATTTTCATAGTAGTTAATGACCCCTTGAAATACGGGTAATTCACTTCATATATCGAGAAGCAATTCACTGTAAAATTTACTTTGAAATTTTCACATTTTTTCTTTTAAGTTATAAAAGCATTTAAAAATGTTTCCTAGTTTCACGTTACTTACTTGTTTTAAACATTATTTTTTGGTTTTGTCTTCATTTCTTTTGAAAAATGGAACATGTTTTCACAGATGACAGCATCCTTTTCTTACTTGGTAATTTAACAGTAATGATGAAACTATTCAGAAACTGTTCTGATATGATCTGTTCTCTTGTAAAATATATGGTGCCATAAAATCCTTAACACTTTGCACTTGAATTATACGTAGTTACTCATCCAGTCACAGACACAGGGGACCAAAGGAGCACAGGCCTGTCTCACTGGAACATCTCCTCTTCCCCAAGGATGCTAGAGAACAGTGTGAACACGTAACTTTTCCCAGAAGAATGACCCAAAGACAGAACATGCCTACTTCTGTTTCCCATTTTATATGTGTTACAATGTAAGCTTACCTTGTAAGTTTACCTCGTCAAGCGTTAGCCGTCTAAGTCACCTCCCCTTGAAGATGGGCATAATTATGACAATGGTATGGTCCAAATAAGATTTTACAGATCTTGAGGCTAGAGGTTAAAAGGCTGCACAGCTGTTCTACATGGCTATTCTGGACATTTTCTCTGGGAAAATCCACACACTCTGAGACCGCCACACCGGAGAGCCCATGTATTAGTGCTCCAGGCAACAGCATAGCTAAATTCCTAGCCAACAGAAAACATCATCAGCCAGCCATGGTCAGCCAGCCATGTAAGCAACCTGTTATCAATGCCAGCCTACTTAAGTCTTCACATTATTGTAGTCCCAGCTGACACCTAACCGAAACAATATGAGACTTCCAAAGGAGAAGCCTTGCAGTGCTCTGGCCAAAGTCCCGAGCCACGGAGTGCAGAGCATAATAGAATAGTTTCTGCTTAACACCTAAATCGAGATGGAATAGTACTCACAGTAATTTGGAGAAAATGATACTAATAATATTTATGGTAATACTATTATTAATAAGATTCATTAAACTCTTTAAGGAAAATCACAACTATTCAGGATGATGAAAATATATGTGGGTAGTGTGGCAAGCAATTTTTATTTTTATGTACCAAAATTTTCAGTGTAGTTCATTTTACAAGACTTTTATTTTTTCTGGCTTTTCAGGGCTCTACCTGTGGCATATGGAGGTTCCCAGGCTAGGGGCCATATCAGAGCTGCAGCTGCTGGCCTACACCACAGCCACAACAACACGGGATCCAAGCCACGTCTGTAACCTACAGCACAGCTCACAGCAATGTTGGATCCTTCACCCACTGAGCAAGGCCAGGGATTGAACCCACATCCTCATGGCTATTAGTTGGGCTCGTTACCACTGAACCACACAGAAATTCCGACAAGACTCATTTTCTAATTACTAACATTCATTAAAGTATCCTATTACCCCAGTACTTACATAACCACTTTTCCTTACTTAATATTTGCAAGAAACATGAACTGTGTTATTTTACTGATGCAGAAATGGATATTTTAGAGGATAAATATCTTTTCAAAGATAGCACACATGGCTCTGTTTAGTTTTCAAAATATAGCGTATTCAGAGAAGAAAGTCACCATAAATGGCTTAATGTTGAATTGGATATACTATATTAGATATTTTACAAAATTACAATGCTTCCCTCTCTAGCACATTCTTTTATTTTTTGATCCTGCGTTTCATTAGAGTATATTTTTATATTGTTTGTAGAGAGTATGCTTACTTTATGTGCTCGTTTATTTTATACAAGTGAATGGCTTTTGAATTCTGTGCTGAACAAGTGGCATTCGCCAATCAGTTATGGTTTGGGATATTATAGAGGCCCAGCTGTCAGAGAGTAAGGGAACTATGAAAATATTGCCTGTGGTAAGATTAATTATTTACTTTTGCTGCATATTTAGACACCAAGGGCTATTTAAATTATTTGTGTTCTGTGAACCTTGACAAATGAGGCAATATATGTGGCTCACAGACTCAAGGGTGCATTTAAAGACATTTGCAAAATGACGTTTATATCTTATTTTTGAATACAATTTTCTTTATTTGTATAAAATAAAGTTTGAATAAAATTTCTTTATATACCATTCTGAAAGAAGTAAAGGCTAGGTATCTGAGTGTCATGAACATAAAAACATTTAGATTTAGACTGTGTTAACTGTGAAAGGACATAAGCTGTGATAAACATCCTAAAAGAACACGCTGGAAGGAATAGTATTTCTAGTAGTAAATCCATTTGTGGAGCTGCAAACCACATTAATATTGTCTTCACTGACAAGTTAAAAAAAATAAACTCTTAGAAAGTGGATTGACTCTTTTGAAATATGCCATTGAATCGATTTGCTTTGAGATAGATTGTGATTTAAAATTTTTTTCTTTGTATTTGGTTTCTAGACAGTGAAGAAACAAATTGAACTGCTTTGTGCTGAAGAATTCTGTGGGAACAGGCTTGCTTTGTGCTGAAGAATTCTGTGAGAACAGGTTATCTTCTAGACACAATAGTAAAATGCAGTAGGAGACATATTTAATGCCTATTCTGAAGAGATAAAAACTTGCAATCAACTATTGCCTTACCTCCATTTTCTCTGGAGTTGTATAAAATTCCTAGAGGATAATTTACTGAAAAATCATAGGTGATTTTTAACCATATTTCATCTACCTATCATTTCTTTGGGTAACAGCTCATTGACTTCTCACTACTGCAAGACAAATTTAATGACAAGCTTTTTCTTCATGATTTCCATAGAGTTCTCATTCACACGAGGAAGCATTCTGCTATTCCAATGCTATGTTAGAGTGAGTAAAAAGCTTATACTGTCTACAGATGTGCCCCATACTTATTTCTTCTGAGGGAATCTGATCCTTCTCCAGGACACTATTAGAAGAAGAAGGCACAGATTCTCACCTGCTTTAAATATCACAAAAATGGGAAATCTGTAACCCAACAGGAGCCCACCCATGTCTAATTTCTCAAAGAATCTCCTCCAATTTCAGTCAACAACAGTTCTGGATTTTTTCTTTTATTGCTTAACCCTGTTTCTCTATAACAGCAATTAGCAATTGGAATTTTAAATTAAATATATAATACTATTTACAATAGCACCGCTAAATAAAATTTCTAGGTTTAAATCTCACAAAAATATGTATAAGATCTATATACAGAAAACTGCGAAACTCTGATATAAGAAGTCCAAGAAAATCTAAAAGTAGGGGTCATTATTCACTATCATGGAGTGGAAAATTCAATATTATGAAGACATCAGTTGTTCCCAGTCAATCTGTCGAACGCAATCGCAATGAAAATTCCAGAAACTTGTTTTGAGGATATTGAAAAGTTGAATTTAAGTTTATAATCAAAGGAAAAATATCCAAAAGATCCATCACAATGCTAAAGGGGAACCAGGTTAGAGAGGACTGACCCTGCTGAAATTCACAGTGACCAACTAAAAATCAGCGAAGTACCCTAACAGATTTCTCACCAAGGAAAATAGGCAGATGGTAAATAAACATGAACAACAGTCATAACCATTTGTCATCATGGAATCGCAAATTAAAGCAACGAGAAGTCACTACACAACAGTTAGAATGGCTAAAATGCCAAATACTGGTGAGAATGTAGAGCCCCAGGAATTCGTCCGTTGCTTGTGGGAATGCAAACTGATGCATGCACTTCAGAGACAGTCTGTCAGTCCCGGACAAGCAAAACACAGTTTTACTGTACAATCCATCAAATTTGCTCTTAGATATTTACCTAATTAGTTGAAAACCCACATTCACACAGAAACCAGTATGGTCATTTTTACAGCAGCTTTATTTATAATCACCAAAACTAGAAGCCACCAAGAACTCACTCAAAAGGTGAATGATAAACAGGCTACAGTAATCTGCAAAATGAAATATTTTTTAGCAATAAAAACAAATCTATCGAGCGATAAAAAGACATGAGGGGGACTTAAAAATGCATACTGGTACGTGAAAGAAGCCATTTTTAAAGTCTACATCCTGTGTGATTCCAACTTTCTAACATTCCAGAAAGGCAAAATTATTGAGGAGCTAAAATGCTTAGTGGTTGCTTGGATTTGGGGGGAGGGATGAATAAGCAACATTCAAGGGCTTCTTAGGCCCGTACATTTATTTTGTAGGATACTGAAATAGCAGCTATGCACTTATCAAAACCCAAAGAACTTTACAGCACAAAGAATGAATCTTAATTTGTGCAAATACAAAAAAGAGTCATTTAGGGTCAGGGACCCCAGGATCCCTGCAGCCTGAGACGAGACCATACGGCTGCATCACAAATGGATGAAAAAAATCTCACCGAAGGTCACAGGGAGGGGTGACGACCGAAGAAACCTGGGGAATGAGTGAAGTCTTTAATGAACTGCACACAAGGCCTATGTACTAGTTGATAAAGTGCTTAAGAGTACATGGATTAACAGCGTTTGTAGTGCTAACTATACATTTATATGGGGTTGGAACATACAAAGTAAAAGGGTGACCGATGATGAAACCAGGTTTGTCACTGTGAGACTGGGAGTGTGCAGATAAACAAGTGAGGGAACAACAATGATCCATGTGATAATGAATTAGAACTGGAAACATCAGTATGGATTTTCCAGTTCCGACCACAGAAAACATACAGTTGTTTACTTATAGAAATATTTATAAGTACGTGCACACTAACACTGGTTAGTGTAAACACATATATATTTTGCTTTGTGACCTGAGAGCACCTAAAAGAAATGACACCACATAAGCAATGAGCGGCCGTATTTGATTCCCAATACTTTTATCCAGTGAATGGAAACAGAGCTCCTTGGAGAAATGGCCGATTTGAGGATTAGAGCAATGAATATACAAAATGAACTTGGAACACTTTGCAGTGCAAAAAATAAGGTAAAAAAAAAAAAAACGATGGGGCTATTTTAAAGGAACACAGGAGCTAACAGAAATGAGCCCCCAGTGGCCAAAAGTGGATAAATTGGGACAAGAAAAAAATGTAGTATTGTGTTCTGACAGGAAATGCAAAATAAGCATCCATGAGTCCATATGGATGGAAATAGATGGCTAAATAAAATAATAAATGGGAGAGAAGATACAAGTTCCACACAGAAGAATTTCAAACAGCTTCGGTAGATATTCCACCCTCAAGAAGGAGAAATATAACTTGCGAGCTGTGAGTAGTGTGAGTATAAAAACGTGAGTTGTACATAGCGATGTCCTTTCAGTGTGTACTGTATGGAGAGGGAAAACTGAAGAAGTTTACTGCAGGGTAACCTGACAAACATTACCTCAGTCAGGTGATCAAGGCCAGAATCGTGAGTTATAAATCATGTTGACAGAATGTAACTTCAGTGTGTGATAAAAATACCTACCTCTGTGATCTTTCTCCCCACCCCCAAACCCATAACTCCATTCTTCTCTTGAGAAAAACACTAAACGAATTCCAATATTGGGGCATCCCACAAAATATATAGCCAGTACTCTTCAAATGCCCAAGGTCATCAGAAACAGGAAATATTGAGAAACTGCCTCAGATGAGAAGACTAGAGAAACATGACTAAATGCAATGTGCTTTATATGGAAACCTAAAAGAGAGGGAGGCCAAGAGAGAGAAACTTAGGTAATCTAATATAGACCTTATTTAATAATAGCGTGTTACTATTTGCTCACTAACTGTAACACATATATCGTTCTAATGTCAAACGTTAATAATAGGGGAACTGATTTGGAGCGTATGAGAACTCTTTCTACTATCTTCTCAATTTTTCCATAAATCTAAAACTGTTCTAAAAATTGAATATATTAAAAAAGTAATTAATTACCCAAAGGGAAACATACTATGATAATCTGAAATAATTTTTATTATAAAATTATTACAAAAATGCCAATGATTTTCTATATAATCAAATTTTATATGCATTATTTCTATGAGTTATTTAATAATGTCCTGTAATTGAAACTTTTGAGAAAAAAATTTGTGGATGAATTCTTTGAAGTTATTTACTTATTTGTGAATAATTTCCTTTATGCATTCCATACCTGCCCACAACAAATTTCTGTAGGTACGGATGGAAAAGCTCTGGCACTACATTTCGAACAATTAAGGGATAATTGCCCCCAGATTGTTAAAAGTAATATTAAGACTAGTTATTCTGACTTTTAGAATTAACATGCCGAGTATAAGAATAATCTTTTGTTGTTGTTTTTTGACAACATAAAGTTCTTTAGTGTACTAAAATGGATGTGGTGTATGAGCTTATAATTTGGGAACCTATCATTCTAACAAAACTTACTCTGTGAATTCAAAGACGACAATAGCTAGTGAATATTTCCATGTAATTATAAGTAGGGTAGTATAAGGAGTCAACCATATCTGCCCTCCAATGTCTTTGACAATCAAATGTTTGGTATGATTATTTGTTGCCTTGGCATGGAAAAGAAAGAAGGAAGGAAGGAAAGAACAAAATGAAGGAAGCAAGAGAAAGAGAGCGAGAGAATTGAGAGAGGGGAAGAACCAGCCTTAAGTTGTGTTCAAGTCAACATACTCACCAATCTTTGGTCCAAGGCCAGAAATGTTATCTGGCCTGGCATACATTCTCCACATTGTTATTGTTATTATTATCATTATCATTTTGGCCATGCCCAGCGCAAGTGGAAGTTCCGAGGTCAGGGATCAAAACCACACTACAGCAGTGACAACAACATATCCTTCACCTGTTTTGCCACCAGGGAATCTCTCCACATATGTTTTGAGTTGAGTAAATTTTAAATATATATTAGACATAACCACTTACAATCAATTGAAGGAAGATACAAACATTTTTAGATGAATACAACAATTTGATATGGCTGAACTCCAAACCAAAAGATCAACCAAGGAGAAATAGCCTTGCTTTATACAACCTTAACTCCATTCTTGGATCATAGTAGACAGGATAATTCCTGTTAAACTTGGCAGGGAAACAAACACTTACAGCAAGCATACTGAATTTCAGTGTATCTTATTTAAAATCTTAAAAAACTCTGTAATATTTCTTTAGCACAAAAAGTGCCAATAAAATGATATCTAGAAGAGCTTTTTTTGATCATTTAAATTTTAGAGACATTATGAAACTGATTCTGCTGGATAAAGTAACTACTTCAAGTTCCTCTTTATTGAAGTGGAAAAATTTTTAGACAAGTTTAAAAATGCAGCTCAGTGGACAGAAATAACTGTTGTATATCCTAAATTATTATGCTAACAAATGTGGGAAAAGAAAACAGAAATTATCTAATGAGTAAATAACTCTGTGCACGGTGTGTTGTGATGAAAAAACCACGGGGTTGAGTTACTGCTTAGACATTTTATGATGTAACAACCCTGCCCACACCCAGAGATCAGAATTGAGATAAGGACTCAAGCTTAGAATTCCCACCACAAATTTCTGCTTTGCTTTTCCCAAGACTTTAAAAAATAACCATTTAGAATTGAACCCACAGAAAGTAGATAACTGCTGCTTCAACCACCATATAAAATACAGGCTCTCGAATCCTGCTTGCTTGTGACCTCGGACAGAGGACTGCCATTTCCCCTGTCTCTTTGAGTGCCCCCATTTCTGGGGTCCTGAGTAATAAATCTTGTGGCTTTACTTCCTTTATGTGAGTAGCTTCAATGAGAGCAACCCGGAGGTTTTGGGTTTTCACTTCCCCAGAGTGGGAGCTCCGATGGTGAGAGAGCTACCTGCCAACCTCACGTCGGTAGCTGTGTGCTCCTCATTCAGCAGATCACAACCTGCATATTCTTAGTTTAATACATCAGCTATGGGTTCCTCAACATATGTGCCATCTAAAGTATGTGACAGAACAGATACCATAATGTACTATTCAATTCCATTTATAATCAACTAACCGTTAACTATCATAGGAAAATTAACTGCTTTTTGTTTTTGTTTGTTTACTGGGCTGCACCTGCGGCATATAGAAGCTCCCGGGTTAGGGATGAAATGACACGAGCTGGAGCGAAGACAACAGCGGATCCTTAACCTGTCGCCCCATGGTGGGAACTCCCTAACTGGTTTTGGGAGCAGAATGTGATAAGCAACTTAAACTTCAAGATCAGGTGGATAGATAACTCATTCTGTGGATCCCCGCCCAACTTCTATCCCCAGCCTCTCCTGACTTTAGCCAATTAGCTCATGAACAAACTGGCCATTGTGGCAGGGATGGAGGTTATACCTGTGCTCAGCAATGTGGACTTCCACTCTCCAAGGATGATCTGGCAACGCTCACCGCTGAACACTCCGTCTGCCAGCAGCAGAGACTAAGGCTGAGTCCCTGATATGGCACCAATTCCCAAGGTGATCAGCAAGCTAGCAGGTAGATTACACCGGACAGCTTTGATGACGGAAGGGGTGGTATTTTGTTCTTATTGGAGTAGACATAGTGTCAGGATATGGATTTACCTTCCCTGCACACAATGCTTCTGCTAAAACTACTATCATTGGATTTACAGAATGCCTTATCCCCTGTCACGATAATACACACCATCTTGCTTCTGATCAGACAATTCACTTCACAGCAAAAGAAAGGTGTCAAGGGCCCTATGCTCATGGAATTCACTTGTCTTATTTTCCCCACCAACCTGAAGCAGCTGCTTTGATAGAGAGTGAAATAACCTTTTGAAAACTCGGTTACAGCGTCAGATAGGTGGCAATACCTTGCAGCACTGAGGCAAGGTTCTTCAGAAGTCTGTCTACTGTAAAGCAACGTCTGTGACACAGCGCTGTTTCTCCTATAGGCAAGATTCACAGGTCCAGAAATCAAGGGATGGAAAGAGAAGTGGAATCACTGTTACCCTAAATGTCCCACTAGCAAAAAAAAAAAAAAAAAAATAGCTTCCCATTCCCCAAACCTTGTGTTCTGCTGGTCTAGAAGACGGTGGAATGTTTCCACTAGGAGACAAAACCATGATTCCACCGCACTGCAAGTTCAGACGGCCCCTTAGAGCTCTTCCTATCTCTGAAACAGTGGGCGAATAAAGGAACTGCTGTGCTGGCTATGGTGACCGATCCCGACTCTTCAGGGGAAACTGGGCCACTAATACCCGATGGAGCTCAGGAGGAGTATGTCTGAAACACAGGAGATTCCCCTTAGGGTGTCTCTCAAATATCACCATACCTGACGTTGAAGGTCAATGGAAAATTACAATAACCAGTCCATACAGAACTACGAATTGTCCAGACTCTTCAAGGATGAATGTTTTGGTAACCCTGTCAGGTAAAGAACCACAACCAGCTGAGGTGCTTGCTGAAGGCAAAAGGAATCCAGTACGGACAGTGGATGAAGACAATTATAAATAACAGTTACAACCATATAGCCAGCTACAGAAATTAGTACTGTAATTGTCATGAGTATTTCCTCCTTAGCTTGTTATAAATACATATATATACATATAAACATATACATATTTAAACACACATACATATATATGGGGTATCTTTGCTTTCTTTCCTTGTGACATATGATTTATTAACTTTATATCAATATGTAGGTAATGTTAATTTTATATCACAATATTTAAGTGACAGAATGTCAAGGACTTTCAATTCCTCTTCTGGGGAAGAGGTTAGTGATTTTCAGTTGTGCACAGGAATTACGGCCTTGATATTGTCTTTATTTGGAAGTTAGGTTCGGTTTAAGGAGATGCATACAGGTGCCAAACTAATAAGGGGTGGGACTGTCATGGTTAACGTTACATGACAGCTTGATGGTGCATGAGATACCAGGTATTTGGCAGAACGTTATTTCTGAGTGTGTCTGTGAAGGTGCCTCTGGATGAGACTGGCATTGGATTGGTAGACTGAGTAGAGCTAATGGCTTTTTCAAGTGTGCGCAGGCATCACGCAGTCTATGGGGTCCTGACCAGAACAAGAAGGTGGAGAAAAAGAGAATTTGTTCTCGCCGTCTGACCGAGCTGGACACTGGCCTTCTCCTGTCCTCGCACTGGACTCATCACCCTTAGTTCTCAGGCCTTGAACTTAGACTACAACCAGCCAATCAGCTTTCCCAACTCCTTAAAATAAATCCATTGGTTTTATTTCTCTGGAGATACCTGACTAATATGACTGCCACCAAAAAAATATTATAGCTTTTTGCCAGATCTCATATGTGTATGTAATATGTTCAGATCAAAGGGGAAAACAGAGGTACTATCTTATGAATCACATATTTTCATTTACTTTCCATTTTTCATAAGTGCTTAATAAGGAGTTAGTAATGTACTTCTATGTATTCCCTCTAGTGAAGTTTTGCTCATCTGTTTTTTTTTTTTTATTTACTATCACAGACAAGATACTAAGAAATATTCTGTGATGCAAAAGGATTCAATCATTAATTGCTTTTTTTTTTTTTTGGCTGCACCTATGGCACATGGAAGTTCTTGGGCCAGGGATCAAACCAACCTCACAGCAGTGACCCGTGCCACTGCACTTACAAAACTGGATCCTTAACCTTCTGCTGCGCCAAAAGACAACTCCAGATTGAGTCATTAGGATGTGTCAGTTTCTTCGTATTTGTTCTTCAAAAATATCAGCATCAATCTCCATATTTAGGAAAACAAATATCATATGGACTGTAATTTAGGGTGAGAATCTGGTATTTTTATTGAAAATATATGATCTCTTTGTGTCAGTTAAATAATTTACATAATTAATTTTTTCCGTAACATCTTCCTGTAAAAATCTACCCAAAAGGTACTATAAAGAAGCAAGAGTTATAATATTGTTCTGTTTGGCAGTGTGGAGCTTATACTATTTAATTTAGATCAGGAGATTTACTACTAGCCTGAGAGGGTCTGAAATTGGCTTATTCATCAGCTTTATTTTCTGTCAAATTGCAATCATTATCTTTTTTTTTATCCTAATGGTAGTTCCAAAAGAGTATTGACTGTCTTAGCTATTAAGTATACAAAGAACTTCCTAGTCTTCCTGACTGCAAGATTTTTAAAGAATATTGGTTCCTTGGGAAACACTTCATCACACACAGGACTTTATAAAATTTCTTTAGAGCCTGTCTTTGAGATCATTTGGGTTTGTCATTTTGTAAACAGGTAAGAACTTTTTCCATTTTTCTCTCTTATGTAGTGCTATATGCCACGTCTGTGGGTATGAGAGTCAACTTGAAAGCAGAGGAGATGGATATTTGCATTTCTACAAAAGGTTCTAATACTAGCATATCAGGACTCTAACTTAATCAAAAGAGAATTTGTGGAAATCATCAGCGAAATAAACTTGAGGAGTCCAACTAGATGAGAAGCAAAAAATGAAAGTTGCATCCAAAATTTTGATTTGATGGTCCAGTTAGAATGTGGTAGCTGTTGATATGACTACTGAATATGACCCGTTCCTGGCACTGAGTCTTAGATACTCACTTTAGCACTTCCACCCTCTGTCACTCCAGAACGCTCGCAGACATCATGCTGCGACTGAGTCATTTTGCCAATCCTTAATGTTACAATTATTTTAAAAAAAAAAAAAAAACCTCCACTGTGCACAAAAGGCAGTAAAGATAATCCTTTACCTGGGTCCTCTTCAAAGCTTAGCAGAACTTAGAATTTAGAATCACTCAGAAAATGTATGAAAGCAAAATATCTCATTATTGCACATAATGTTTCTAGAATCCAGAGAGGTTTGCTATAGGAATGTTAAAGACTTCATGTATAAAAATGTAGAGGACTACCTTTCAGTTTTATTCAGGAATCTAATATTTAATTCAAACACTAACAATATTAGATAATTAAATAAAACATTGAGCCGAAGGAGAAAAGATTGTATTAAATTAACTACTTTATTTCCCTTTTTTTTTTAAGGGTACTTCATTGTTATGGAAGAATTCGTCTAAACAAGGTACTATTGCATAGCACAGAGAACTATATTTAATATCTTGTAATAACCTATAATGGAAAAGAATATATATGTAACTGAATTGCTGTGCCATACACCAGAAACTAAAGCAATGTTGTAAATCAACTGTACTTCAATTTATTATTTTTTTTTTTGCCTTTTTGTCATTTTATGGCCGCGGGTTTTATGGCCGCACCCGCGGCATGTGGAGGTTCCCAGGCTAGGGGTCTAATCGGAGCTGTGGCCACTGGCCTGCGCCGCAGCCACAGCAACGCAGGATCAGAGCCGCGTCTGCAACCTACACCACCGCTCACGGCAACGCCGGATCGTTAACCCACTGAGCAAGGGCAGGGATCGAACCCGCAACCTCATGGTTCCTAGTCGGATTCGTTAACCACTGCGCCACGACGGGAACTCCTGTACTTCAATTTAAAATAAAGAATTTCTCTAGTGTACACCTACTTCTGAAATAAAACCCATTAAGTTAAAAAAAAAAGAATTTGTCTACACATAAATTAGGAGTAGATATGTGTCATGATTTAATCTACATATTATGTACAGATTTTGTGTCATGGTTAGATCTATATGTCAACTTGGCTAGGCTGTATTACATGGTTATTTAGTCGAACACTAATCAAGGAATTACTAGGAAAGTATTTTGTAGATGTAAAACATTGTCCACTACCCATCAGTGGACTTTTAAGTAAACAGAGTTACCTTTGATAAGATGAATGGACCTTGTCCAAGTAGCTGAGAGGCCTAAAGAACAAAACCTGAGGTTTCTGTGGTGAAACCTAATGGAAACCTAACTTATACACAAAGGTAATTTTATCTTTGTTTTGTTTTCTTCTGCTACTTTCTTTTGTATACCTTTGAGAATTTGTTTATAACACAAAAACAAAGAGTGTAAAATTCTTCCATTCAGAAATATCATTCATTTTTCTCAATAAATTTCCAATATCTTAAATGTCTTCTACCACAGAATACAGCACCCTACCCCTTTTTTTAGGTTTCCTTAAGTGTTACATTAAAAACCTGATTAAGATTTAAGTTGTAGATTCAAACTATAAAAATTTCCTAGACTGCATTCAGTAAACAATAACATGTTCTTTGCAGACCTCTTTGTTCCTTATCTTCATGCAATCTATTTTTTAGCCAACGTAAAATAATCGTTTCTCAGATATATAAGGATATGTTTGAGAACTCACAAAATAATTTTAATTTGATGTTTCTAGAAAGAAATGTTATATAAATAAAATACATTTACTATATTGAAAGTTTTCTCATAACAAATTTGCTGTATAAATGTAACACAATTCTACACATTGTCATAATTAACAATCTCTATTTGATAAAAAATATTTTGACTATTTTATGGCTGTTATGATATGGAAGCTCCATCTTCCTCACTCATGCCCATTAATCCAGAAATTTCTTTATGTGGGTCTCCACTTAAAATTTTCATTTTTCTTTATTATATCTAGCAATTCTCTTATGAATGCACTACATCTCAAAAAAGAGAAATGTTAGTCTATCACCCTTTAAGACACATTACACAAATAAAGGCAGTATACTTTAGTGGTTATGAGCAAATATTCCAGAGTGTACGGCTCAGCGTTGTTCCCTACTCATTTTAAGCTTTTGATAAATTTAATTAAGTTCTAAATAAGACTTAATTACCTCATGTATAATAGTGATAATAAAAGTGTTTACTACCAGGCAAACAGGTACACTAAGAACTGGCTAGGATGGTGTTCTTGTCAGCTTTATGTCATCAAACTTTCAGATCTCTTCAGACAATACATTAGATGGAAGCATCTCAGAATAAACCCAAATAAACACTTCCAGAAAATCTTTCCATTCAGTATTATGTTTCATTTATCTTCCAAAGGACTTGGGACTGCTGAGGTACTTTTATAGAACAGTAAGACAGTTTGCTGGCTGTTTCTGAAAAGCCCATGATACTTTCCTTGGATAGTCTGTAAGCAGCTTAACTTCATGTTAAACGATGCACGTGATGAGGCTACAAGTGAAACTATTCATACTTAGTGTTCATACGTTCAACCTTGTGTCTCTCATGTGTATGTTAGCAATATCAACATGTTTTCACTATGCTTGCTGTTCTTCTTAAACTGTGCAATCTCGGTATACATCAATATGATTCCTCTATTTCTAGGTCAAAATTGAAGACCATAATTCCCAATGGCCATATAGAATAACAAATATGAAACTGTCCCAATTCGAGTGTACATAAACTAAAGTGAATGTGGTCATTTCTGCCTTTTCTGTCCTCTACAGGACAGTTAAAAATGAAAATGATGAAAACATAGGGGATTAAAATATTTTTTCCATGAATTTTAACTAAGATATGCTATTTTTTAAATTAAAAATAACATTTATTTTTTTGTTATTCTTAAAAAATTAACATGTGAATTTGAACATAGAAAGAATTAATTCTGCTAATCTAGGCTAGTTGTTTAGAGAACAGCTGACATTATCCAGTGTCAGAATCTTTTATTTCAGTGTCTATATATACGAACATCCTCACTCAGTAACAGCTTTTGAAAACATCTGGTGACCCCACATAACTTGCCTACTTGTCTGTTTTCTATCACAAACAGAACTTCTCAGTTTTCTAGTTGATTACTAGAAAACATATGGCAGAGACCTCTATTTACTATGAAAATTTAAGCAATCTAGAATATCCAGAATTCTTTGGAAAAGAGATATCTTTTTTTAACCCCCCAATCACTTGCATTACATGACTTTCAGATCTATTATAAGGTTACTATCATGGATCAGCACATCGATTAGAACAAATAGCTTCAGCGTAGACCCATACTTTTACTCAGTTAATTATTTTACTGTGATAATACCATTTAACAGGATAAACCTTTGACAGAACTTTTAGTGTACAAGACAGTATTGCTAACAATGGGAATGATGTTGAATAACGGGTCTCCAGAATTTATCCATCTTGCATAACTGAAATTGATCTTACATAACTTAATTCCCCATTTATCGATATCCCCTATATCCACTGCATTTCTGACAAAGGTGCCAAAGCAATCCAATTTGAAGGGGGACGTATTTTAAACAACTGATCTTGGGACCTCTGTATGTCTGCTATTAATAAGATGATCTTTGAGTCTTCCTCACATTATACACAAAACTTAACTTGAGATGGATCAAAAACCTAAAGGTAAAGCGAAAACTATTAAATATTTAGGAGAATATACAGGGAGAGTGTCTTCTTGACTTGGTTGTAGAGAAATTTTCTTAGAAATGACATAGAAATTATGTCTCCAAGTCGGTGAAATTTTTCCTGTGACCAGCAAAAGGTGAGAGACTTTCCTGCCTTATCACGGTGACAGCAGCGGTGGCTTATTTTCCCGCTTCTGAACCAGAAAAACATTTCCCCCTCTTCCCTCTGCTGAGGACAGAAGTGTCCTCTTGGTCTGTTTAACTTCATTCTCTGTGGATAATAGCTTTTGCCTCTACTAGAACAATGGAGCTTTGCCTAGATCTTGGTGGCAGGAGGGTATCCTTGCTTTTTCCACGGTGGCTTAAAACTTATATTTCTTTATATATCTGAGGCCTTGAGCTACATGAGATAGTTAATGCTAACAATGTGATTTAACATAAGATCTGCCTTTAATAGAATTTTTAGTGCGACAAATTTAGACCGCAAATGTTATCTATGACAAAGGTATTATACACTACAAAGAGCTAAGATTGACACCCCTCCCCCGAACTCAGTTCATTCACCATCTGAAAATAATTAATACTATGTATCCATATTAACAAAATAAAGGACAGACCCCACGTTATCATATTGATAGAAGTAGAACTGTGGAACACTTGAAAAATAATGCATTTATTTATTGTAAAAATACTCAGTGAACTAAGACTAAAAGATATTCCTCCACCTGTGCATCTATGCAAAACCCACTGCTGACATATTGAGTAGTGAAAGACAATTCTTTCTCTAAATAGGATGAACAAAGCAAGGGTGTTTTCTTTTGCTATTTTCCTTCAACATTATACCTTGTATCATTATAGCTAGGACAAAAAGACAACAGCAAGAGCTGGAAGAAGTAAATAATTTAAGTGCATCTAGTTTGGAAAGAAAGAAGTAAAACTACATGTACTCACAACAGGAGGATATGATCCTGGATTTCTCACACAAGATGTGATCCTGTATACAAGAAATCACAAGGAATACACAACAGTTACTATAATAAGCCCCAAGAAAGCTGATATTTCATTTTCTATTGTTAAAGTAATTAAACAAGAAATCCATTAGACTGAGTTGGTTTTCATGCCCTGGCAGCCTTTGCAAACAAACTGAAAACTAAACCAGAGCAAATTCCTTTACATGCTTCAAGGGGAAGAAATCAAATCCCAGGAAGAACCAGGCACTAAACCTCCACGCAGGCTTCCCCAAATTGGGCAAACATGTAAGCTATAGCCAGTCAAATGGATTCTCTTGCTTTGCTTCTGTGTCTGTTCTCTGACTTTCCTGTCAGCTCAGCACACCTAACCTTTTTTGATTTGGCACTGCCCAGCTCAAACCGATGCTTGTTCTAATAACTTTTTAAAAAAATTTAAAGTACGATTTGTCTTTACCATTATTTTCTTTATTTCTGAGCTCTAGTATCTAGAATCATAGCATATGACACACAGGTGCCAGCATAGAGTCAAATTTTGAAAAAGGTAATGAAAACATTTTATGTTTAAAGTTGCATAACGCTGTAACATCCATGGTTTAGTTTCAATTTATCAATGAAAAAATTGAGATTGAAAAGAAGTTGGTTGAGGTTACAGCACATTTGTAAACTCAATACATTTTCAAGGTTACAAGGTGGAATATGCTAAATAAATGAGAATGCTGATATGAATATAAAGAAGTCATTGCATCTTTAACATAGTGGTTATTGTTTGCGTTATAAGTAAATGGAGTGCATAAACACAATTCCTGGAAATCCACAGTCAGGTTAAGTAAATGGATTATGTTTAGAATACTCAACATAGAATGTTTATTTTGGTTATAAATATTCCTCATTAATTCATAATTGCTGGTATATTGCAGTTAGCACAGAATATCGCAAGGAAATATTTTATGCATTTTTATCTTATCTATTTCTGCAACTTATTTTTGTTCATTTTCATTTTAAGGCCTTCCATAACATGAGCAATATATTAAGTTTTCCAAAAACTGGTTCTTATTTATCAGTTAACTTATTATTGCCTATTCAGTGAATGTAGCATTTGTAGAAATTTAAAGTGACTGCAGAAAAATGAATATTTTGCTCTGGCCAAGAATGAAAATCATATTTACAATCCCTAACTTTTATTGGAGACCATAAATCCTGTTAGTGTATACAAAATTTAATTAATTTCTTCTATAAAAATGCCTAAAATTTGACTGTTTAATAATAGAAATTACATATAAGGATATTAAAGTCCCAAAGATTAATACAAACTATGTTTTTGAGAAAATCTGGATATTTGAATGGATATTATCGTCAAAACTGATATTTTTTAATTGTAAAATTTTTTCATTTGCTCTCATTAGCAGTTTTTCTCCAGAATCAAATCTTGTAGTCATGTCTATGTAAAACTCTGGTGATAGTTAAGTTTCAAGGTCCTGCATATCTTTTTATTTCTTTTTTTTCTTTTTGGTCTTCCCGTGGCATATGGAGTTTCCAGATGAGGGATCAGATCTGAGCCTCAGCTGTGGCAACGCCAGATCCTTAATCCACTGTGCCGGCTGGGGATCGAACCTGTGTCCCAGAGCTCCCAAGATGCTGCCAGTCCCCTTTATTCCACAGCGGGAGCTCCTCAATGTCACAGATACGTTTAAAATTAACCATCCGCCAGTTTATTGAGTGCGGTACTGGCTTATGCAATGAGTAGAGATCCAATTTTCAATTTAAATCTTCCAGTTTCAACTTAAGTTTATAAAATATAATGTCACCTTGTCTTGAAACTACACAAAGATTTTTCTGAGAGAGACGGAGATAGAAACAGAGACAGTAATATTTATGAGGAAATTAATTTAAAATGGAGTAAATTAGTAATAACACTAATTGCTTCATTAAGATTACTGAATCAGCTCATCTCATTACATCGTAGGATGTAAGTTAAAATACTAAGAATATCATTATTATGGACTAATCAGGGTAATGCTAAAGAGTAACTGAATTAGATTAAAAAATCCCATATATGATGGTGAATCCAATATTCTGTCCACTGTCTCAGTAAGGAATCTGAATTCTACTCCAATGCAGAAATTTGAATTTTTAACATAATTTTTTATTCTGTTTCTTCACTTATAAAGGAGTTCCTAAACCACATGATTCACAGTTACTCTGAAGTAACTTCTAGTAAGAAAAAAGGACACATGAAAAGGGAGTAATCATAAACACGGTTCATTCTCTTTAGCTATTGTATAACTTTCTCTTTAATTCTTTTCTAAGTCTTATTTATTTGTCTTATTTATTACATTTTTAAACCAAGAAAAAATAATTTCCATTAATTGTTATTATATGTTCCACTAGACATTTCTTTACAAATGTGTGATAGTACGCCTGTGTACAATGTATGTTTTTGTATGCCCAGCTAGTTTATAAGATTTTGGAACTTCAGGCAATGTTTGTCATTCATGTTTTTATCCCCTGGTACTTATAAGAACATACATTATTTAAGAAGAATTCAAATATTTCTATTATCCTAGCAGCCATATTCACACACACAAAAAGTATTTGACAAAGAAAACTATATGGACTTCTTTTCTTTAAAGATTCTCTTTGTTCTATGTGAATTAATTATTTAGTATCTTTCTAGTTTTCTTGTTTACTTTATCTGCAGGTGTTTCTAACACCTTTCATGCTTTTTTTCCCTTTCTCTGCAAAAACAGGATCAATTTGTATGAAGAATGTTATTATTTTGTGTTTAAGGAGATCTGTGTCTTATTTTGGATATATTAAAATTCAATCACACAAATATTTTAGCACATTATGTTTTCATTTGTGGTGTGAATATTTTAAACCTGCCACAGAGTAACATCTAACATTTATAAGTCAGTTGTTATAGATTTAAGCTCTTTCATCTGTCAGATGTTTTATTCTTGTTAATCTTTGCAGAGCTAAAGCAAAATTAATAGGTTTATAATTCAGCCAAATACATAGAATCTAATGAACCAGATTTTACAGTTAATAGGTTTATAAGAGTAATTAATTCAGCCAATGTATAATACAAAATAAATGATTTAGGGCTAATCACTTGAGTTCAAAATGAATTATTTTTACATATATATTCCGATTTCCTATTTTGTCTAAGCATTGCACTTGGTTATTTCTCATCCTAATGCACAATGTTATTCATTATGCTCAAGGTCATTCACATTTTCCCACTGAATTCAGAAGTTAGAAGAAAAGGAAAAAAAAAGAACATTGAAAAAAACGAAATCTTGAAGTTGGTGAGAGGAGTAGGCAGTGAGCTAGCAGAAAGAAAAAACACAAGGGGGAAACAAAGTAGTCTGTAACATGATGACCAAGGAACACCAAAAGTAATATAATAAAACTGTTGTGCTCCATATGCCAGCACTGAGGTATGAACATTAAATGCACACTGTAAGTCTCTCAAAAACAGGGGCAGAGCATTTATTTATTATGGTTATTACATTATGTGCAGCTTCAATGTCTAATATAGTTTCTGACACTCAGAAAGTTACTAGTTGATCATCTCATTTCATTCCAAAAACAATCTTATGAATTGTGGTTGCTGCGTCCATATTAAAGATGAAGAAATTGAGGCTTAAAGAAAAAACTAACCTATGTGATGTCCACAATTGAGAAGCTAAGAGCCAGACTATATGATTCTAAAACACTGACTCCCCCCCCCTTTTTTTTTTCACGATGCTCTACTCCTTCCTTGAGGCAGAAGGTCTGTGTGATACAGTATTAAGATCCACCATAGCTCTTCCAGCATTTCCTGCATATGGATCCATCCAAAGCGGCAAGAGACTATTTATGAGGATGTTTCTCAAGGAACACTCGTGAATTTATGTGATTGTAACTCTTCTTTCTACTGTTAAAGGAGAGTTAACAATAGAAAACCTGCTCTATTATATGTCCTAGTCATAACGCAAAGATTTTTCTTAGGCATCAGAATGATCTGATGCTACCTTTAAAATTTTAGATTACTCTAGAGCTATGAGGAAAATCAAATTCTCTAGGGATGTTTCAGCAACTCCATGTAATACACTCTCATACTAGTTTCCCAGAGGAATCTGTGACTTGTCTCTGCCGTAAAAGGTCTCTGAAGTCATCAATCGTTGTCTTTTGGTTTTAGAAGTCATTATGTATTTATAACATGCTTGTGGTTAACTACTGACATTTAAACCGGTTTTATATCAATTACTTGTGATTTACTTATGGACTCTATTTCTCTGATAGCAATCTGTATTAAGTTACCTAACTCTTCAGAGTTTTAACAGTTTCAATCACTTATTAACTGTCATTTGCCACTGACATTATTGGCTTTAAAATATAAATTTTATATGTTTTTATTTCTCATTAGGGCCTACATAACCAGGCTATATTTCTAGCCCCCTGTTCATTATTCACATTATTTCAAAAATTTCAGTTTTGTATAATATTCAAGGAAATTTTACAGAGCATATTCCTCTAGCTCCGTTTTTTCTTTCTCAGGATTGCTTTGGCTATTCGGGGTCTTTTGTGTTTCCATACACATTTCAAAATTTTTTGTTACAGTTCCGTAAAAAATGGCATTGGTAATTTGATTGGAGTGGCACTGCATCTGTAGGCATCTGTATAGTCATTTTGATGATATTGATTCTTCCAATTCAAGGACATGACATATCTTTCCATTTGTTTGTGTAACCTTTGATTTCCTTCATTAGTGTTCTACAGTTTTCAGAGTACAGGGTTTTTGCCTCTTCATGTAGGTTTATCTCTAGGTATTTTATTTTCTTTGATGCAATGGTAAATTGGATTATTTCCTTAATTTCTCTTTCTAATCTTTCTTTGTTAGGGTATAGGAATGCAAGAGATTTCTATATATTAATTTTGTACCCAGCAACTATACTGAGCTCATTGATGACTGTAGGAGTTTTCTGGTAGCAACTTTAGGGTCATCTATGGATAGTATCATCCCACGACCTACTGAGCAGCTATCACCCTCACCAGCTACAACAACCTTTTATATTTATTTTGCAAGTATAAATTTTAAAATCGTGACCTGATTTCAGGTGACCTGATCTACAGCAGAGTACGAGTGGTCAATTCAAAACCTATTTACCAACAATTATACACACCATAACTTGTTACCATTTGATAATTTAGTGAAATTTAGCATTTTATTTTAACTTTGAGTCATGTATCTGAATAACTGTTTTGCAGACCATAGCTTCTCCACCAAACTGTCCTCCTAATAACTGGCTTTTATTTTGGCTGTGCCCATGGCATGTGGAAGTTCCCAGGCCAGGGATGGAACCTGTGCCACATCAGTGACCCAAGCCCCTGTAATGACAATGCCAGATCCTTAAACTGCTGAGCCACTGGGGAACTCCATAATAGCTTCTTTATTATTTAAACTATTCCTACCCTTATTTGGTCAATCTTTCATTATTTTTCAACTGATACTGTATATTCCATGATTTTTCATTATTCTAACACAAAGGTAAGGAATAATAGTTGAAACTATAAAACAAAACTCTAAGTTTCAGAGTTCCCATTATGGCTCATCAGGTTAAGAACCTGACATGGTGTCGTTGAGGATGTTGGTTCAATCCCTGACCTCACTAAGGGATTAAGGATCCGGTGTTGTCATGAAAGAGGCATAGGCTAGGAACTGCAGCTCTGATTTGACCCTGAGCCCAGGAAATTCCATATGCTGCAGATGTGGCTGTAAAAACAAAAGAAAACAAAAACCCCTAAGTTGCAGTTTTATAACATAGTGAAATTTAGAAATATCAAATAGATGTTAGAGATTTCTCTGCCTAAATAAACTTTCTGGACAGAAAAATCCGCAAAATTGAGAGTCCTATGTAAAACTAACATTTCATAAACAATATTTTTGATAGCTAAAGCACCAGAGAATTTTGGTGAAAAAGATACTGAAATTGTGCAGAAACATATGCAATACAAAATGGAAATAAAGATTAATAAAGATTGTGTCCTCAGTATATTTTAATTCAGTGAAAAACCTTTGTGTTTTTCATCTTTTGTCTCAGGCAAAACTAAAGATTCAAAAAAAATGTAGATGGAAGAAATTATTTAGGATACTACTGAACTCAAAACATGCAGAGATCTGTTCATGTTTCTGATCTTCTTAAACTTCATCAACTAAAACACTGAAAAAACTTTTTAAAATATAAATTGATTCTTAAAAATACCACATTGAGAGAAAATGAACAGGAAATTATGCCATCATTTTATTAAATTATATACTTTACCCCACGTCTCCTTCTTTTCTGAAATTAGCCCTTTCTTTAAAAGAATTTCATGTTTTATTCAGTAATATAAGGACAATACCTCAATTACTTAAGAGTACCAGGTCACTTTCTATGGGCTCTCATTAGTGACTAAGTACTGATTCAGCAAAGAATTTAACATGCTCCTTTAATACCAGAATACCATTCAGTGCAATTTTACATGGCAACTTTTTTCCCTTTGAATTGTCATGTGCTTAACCTTGGTTTCTTCTTCATTAGGTTTTATTAGGTTCTCTGTTTAGCACCCATGAAAGTAAATTTGAAAATATCTTTATGCTTTTATTCAACAGCTCAACATATAAACATACAATTTCACAATAAAGAATCTAACAATAAACTAATAATAAATAGTTTATAAATCATGCTCTAGGTTGTATCAAGTTGTGAATTTTTCAGGGAACAGTTGATTCAACAATGCTTGATACAGAGGATTTGGCTAAGAACCTTATATAGCCGTATTAAACAATTAGAATATTTTAGTCTAAATTTAATAGTTATAAAAGGTTTCCCTCATCTATTAATATTCAAATTAAATTTTTGTTGTGTGAGCCATTATTACATATTATGTGTACATAATATACATATCATACATACATACAGCTACCTCAACTATTGCAAAAAATTAGTTCTACTTTATATAATCCCAAAGTATATATTGTATATTTAATACATATCTAACATTTTATATATTCAATATACACTAATATATTACACACAATATTTTTCTGAATTATTTAAAGTAGAATACAACAACACTTTTTTTGTTGTAGTTTTTCAAGTAACTATTAAATCCTGATTTGAATACTGGTAACCTACATTGTTTCCTCTTAAAAATATCTACCAAAAAAAGAGCACATGAGGGCTTCTTGTACTTTCTGATATCATTTTATAATTGTTATGGTTTTCATTTAAGAAACACATTTCTTCTTAAAGTCAAGTGAATATTTATATTTCTTTAGCTCCTCATGTGATTTATTAATTTTTTAATGATAAGAATGGACATTGAAACACATCTAATAAACAAAACTAAATTACATATGTTTTGGTAAAAGTAGAATAGAAAAACTATTTCTAAGTAAGTAATGGCATCATGCCTCTATTTTACTTTAAGACGGTGCAGATAAAAATACACTTTGTGGAACTTTGTTCTCTATAAATTCTCTAAAAAGGATGAGAGAGAAAGTAGAATAGGGAGGGGGGACGTCAAGGAATAAGGTAGTGAGGGGGGGAGAAGTTTTATTTTTATGTAATTTGAAGAGTACGCATAATATGTCTTCATTTTCAAACTCATAATAGACCTTTAAAGTTTAAGGGCTCTAAATAAATCAACTGTAGAAGTCTATAATATCCTTCTAGTGTAGATTACTTCAATCACTTTATATTCTTTAGCAACATTATTCCACAATTATTTGGCTATTGAGCTGAGCCAGAATAAAAAGGGATAATCCAATTTAAAGACTGACCAAGAATGATGATTTGGACTAGATTTATAGCTATTTTCATTTCTGTACATCTAAGCGAGGAATAGCTATATAAAGCCTGATTAATGGGGGAAGTTGAAATGGGAAGGCTGCTGAGATATACAGCACTGATTTCGAGAGACTTGGTGGTGGATGATAAAGAAACTGGTTCAGGAAGCTAGACAGTGGTGACTCACCATAAGTGGTGGGGAAACATCAGCTCAACCATCTTCTGCAATAACATGAGAAGCAGAAATTGTGCTTAAATGATTTGTGAGTTTGGGTGAAATAGTTTCAGAGCAGAATGTTGATTGCTGAAATGTGTTGTTGTTAGAAAAAGTGGAAACTCACAAAAGAACTGGTTAGATTGCAAGAGAATTAAGAAAAAAATCATAGATAACTCAGAAATGCCAGGATAAGCAGATTTGGAAAATGAAACATTTTGCCAACAATCCACAGATGCAGTCATTAAGACCTACCCTCGAGTCAAAGACAAATCAAGGGTTTGTTAAGACTTAAAAGAATTGGAGGACTACCATTGATATCTTTCAGTTGGAGGAAATCCACCCAGAAAAGAGGTATGGTCACATGGCTACCTGACAAAATTAAGGTGCCTATAATAAAGACTAGCTAGAGGGACATGAGTAGTAATCTCTCATCATAAATTTGAAAATTAAAAAAGCACTGGTATATAGTATTACTGAATAGTAAATGGATATCAGTCTAATTCTTTTGTGGGTGATTTGTCTTATATTCTGATGCATTTCAGTTATTTAACTCCTAAGATGAACTGAAGGTTCACGAACAAATTCAGATGTGAGGCTTACTTTATTTTTACATTCTCTTTCCCTTTCAAAAAAATCACAGTATGCGGTTTCTCTCTTCAACTGAAGAAGCTCTCTTTCCTCACTTGTTGAAAATACACAACATGTTTTTTTCAAATGTTCATCTTTAGTTTTTCATCTCTATGTCTCCCTTAATACATCAATTAGGAAGGATCTGGGAAATTCTGGATTCATAATCCATGTATCTTTTCGTTCTTTCTTTCTGCCTCTTTGCCTGTTCTATGTTCTCTGAGAATTCTTTAACCAGACCCTTCTATCTTACTAATATTGCTTCAGCTCTGTGCAGGCTAATATTAGAGACTCTGCTGTATATATTTTATTTTAATTACTACGTTTTATTTTCCAAGCATTTACTGTGCAATATAAGAGTGTAAACACTGCCTCACAATAATCGCATATGAGCAATACAAATAAGGACTTAAAATCAGACAAAATATTTTGTGTGCCTTATTTATTTTATTTTGTATTTTATTTAGATTCAGAAATCATTAGTACCTTTAATTCTAAGCTAATACTTTAATATATTTCCTTCTTGTAATTTGATTAACTCATTTAAAACATCATTAATCTTAATATTTTATTAAAAAATGGTGTTTAAGTTTTCCATTTTTGGCAGGTATCAACAATATAACTATTAGCTTTGTGTTAATTGTTAAATTGGACTAGATTTTTAGACCATTTCTTTCTATGACATTGATTATTATTTATAGAAAATGAAAATGACAACAACCACCATTCACACACACACTTTTCAAGGGACTTCAGTGACTCATTGTCACGGCATGAGTCTTCCGGTCCCCTGGGCTATCTGATCAGGCTGGCTGCATTCATGCTATCCAGTCAGAGCGGGCTGTCTGGACTTGGCTGCTTTGTGACGGCCTTGTTTACCCGGCCAGGATGACTAAGGCTTTCTTCACACAGCCTCTCATCTATCAGCCTTCCTTGCATGATGATTAAGGGATCCCAAGTGCAGCAGGAGAGGGCAAACCTAATATCCAAAGTTGTCAGAGGCCCCATCTGCGTCACGTGTACTGCTCCCTTCAGTGTGGGAGGGGTTACACGCGCAGAGGTGATGTACAAGGGGGCATGAAGCCACTGGGAACCGAATCCACAATAATTTACCACAAGAATAGCGTTAAAAGATAAAAAAAAAAATTCAAACAAGGCAGTGGTGGGAAGAAAATATAAATTCTCCCTTGTAAATGCTGGAAAATGTCTTTGTTGCTTAGAAAGTTAAAGGAAATTAAGTTACCTCATTATATTCACAACACCTAGAGCTGCTGTGGAATCCATGGATGATATCGTCCCAAGGGTAGAATCCAGCACAAGTTACGGGTAAACGTTGTCTTTCCCGTCACCTCCACACCTGTTTACAGACTGTCAGCAGCACCCTGCGCTGCTCGCGGAATGCTACTTCAGTCCCTCCAAAGTCCTAGCACGGTCCACCTTGGGGCTGCTTGTTATCAATCTTCGTCCGTGAAAAAAAATTATGGAAATGATGAACATCATGGCTTTCTATTCCCTTAGTAACCACATAGCTGGTGGTTAACCAATACAAATGAGGGCTGTATCTGAATAAGAAGAAATATCCTCAAACACAGCACATTCAAAATCTATAGGCACAAAATGATACAATGTTAGTTATAAATGGCCAAACTCTATTTCTTTCACTCTGGTTGCCATTTGAACCATTAAACACTTAACACACACACACACACACCTCTGTTGTCCTTTATGCTCTTATGGCCATATTAATCACCACATCGATGGGAAGGAAGAGAACAATAGAGAAAAACATAAATCTATAGAGCTCCTGCTTTAAGGTGCACAGTTCTGGTCCCCCAGGCCCACCAGGTTGTAATTAGGAGCTGGCACAATGCCTGCCCGCGCCATCTGCTGTTTTTCAGGGCTGCTGCCTTGTCTATTGCAGAGCATCCTATAAGCAAACTGGACTCAGCATCGTCTCCTCTGAATATGGAAGACTTTACAGCCTAGGAGCAGGTCAAGGAGACACCCACTAACATTCAGCTAAAAGCCACGTGCTATTAGAGAGAGAGATGAGGCACATGATCAAAAAAAAAAAAAAGAAGAAGATAATGAGTAGTTTCACATTAGTGCATTTCAAGGTCTTTTATGACATGTGAGGGCATGTCATTTTGTCATGCTGCTGGTCTATCTCTCTCTCTTTAAATGAAGTCATTAAGATTTGGATCAGCAGTTATCAAGCTCATTATCTTTCTCTATTAAAAATAATAAAGCTACATTTGATAAGATTTTATAAAGTTATTTAATTAACACAACTAAACAAACATATCTAAACAAGACTGCTGATCAAAAACATCTTAATTTTACATAATTCTCCGTACTTTCTCTGTACTCTTTCCATACTGCATGAACAGATCTCTAAAACAGCAAGGTTTTCCTTATTCAATTTTTGACCATTGTGTATGTGAACGTGTGTTTCTACTCCCCCTTAACCTACCGGGATTAGGAAAGTATTCCTCTGGAAATAGTTTAAAGTCAACTATTAAGTAGCCTGTTTAGCTTTGTTCTCCCAGTCTCTCTCCAAATGCTTAAAAGTCAAGATGTAAAGTAAACGAGTTAGAACATTAAAAAACAGCAATGAGTAAACTCAGTTTTTATCAGCAATTACATTCCTTTACCTTCCACTTTTGACTTTTTAGGTCAGTAGCTCTCAGACACGAGATAGTTAAAACGGCATTCACTATTCTAGCTGTTGGGGATCTCTCAGTGAAAAAGACAAAGTTGTTATTGCCTGAGAGTTTATGCTAATAAACCACACAACCAGATTTTCTAATTCACTGGTCTGAGAAAGGTACCATGAGAAATTTGCTTCATATAATATTTTTCTTTCAATAACTGTAAAGAAAACTGCTTTCCTGCAGTTTGGACTACATATTACTACTCAGAAAAGAATACTGAATTGGTGTTTAATGACAGAAAATGTGAATAGAGAAAAACAAACAATTTAAATCCACGGATTTCCAAACAGGGAAATAGTGCTTAGCTGGAGAACAGACTCCAAAGTTAACTAGAAAGGAACCCCAGGATTTCATGGCTGTGTCAATCTTATGCCAATAACTACCTGCCCATGTGGACATCTCCCTTGCTTGGATCAACTTTTCTTATCTATATTAATGAAACAGAAATTCTCCACTTCTTTTACATTGACTACAAACCTTTAACTCTTAATACTATTTAGAAGAAAGATAGCTTTTGATTGCTGTAATCCCACATCATTTAGATTTGGCCTTTGTCAGAAGCTGCTTGGGTACAAGACACCATAGAAATGATCTCTTGGGTCTGCGTCTTCTCTCACAAGACTAGAACTGAATTTAATTTCTAGGAATCTTAAGTGACTGAAAACTGTAGAAGAAAAAATGTAACACAAAAGAGAAAATATGCCCTAATCTGGCTCAGACATTTTTATATTCCATAGAATAACTATCATTTAATATTGATTAGACTATCTCTAGTCAAATTAAATCCTATCTGCTATGATTATTTCTATAAGAAAATCTCCTATTAAAGTAACTGACTTGTTAGGATGCTATTTCCTAAGACACTGTTTATACACATAAGGTAATCTTTATAATCACCAAGGAAAAAATTGTTGTCTGAGCTAAGTAGAAAGGACAGTGTTATTTTTCTTGGGAAAAATAAGCCCGTCTAGGCACATTTTTAAGAATACTTTTATTGACCAACTTTTCCCTTTTACCTTTTTGACCTTGTTTTAAGTGTCCTTATAAGCACGTACTCCACTATGTCAGATCAAGAATGCACATTTTAATAAAAATGTGAACGCTGCTGTGCTGCACCAGGTTAAGGATCCAGTTCTTGGTTGAACTGGAAAGTATGAAAATGAGGATATATCATTCAAAGGTGGATGAAACAATAAAACCTTATGCATTTATCTCAAGGAAGAAACTGAGGTGAAAGAGACCATCTGTTAGTTGAATGAGAGAACAAGGAAACCAACAGAAGGGTAAAAAACAGACAATGAATAAAACAATCCTAAAGGTGAAAAGTGACTACAAAATAATAAAATATTTTATTCAAAGGGAATTTAATAGTAAATATTTAAGAACATGGCCTAAAATATATCATTGTTATTGCTTATACAATTCATACACACACACACACACACTTGTGCTATATTCTTATACATATAACTTGCATACAGCATATAAACACACACCTTAAACATAGGGACATTGAGCATCCACCAATAACAGTGATTCAGAAAATGTTGCTGTTTAACCAAATACTCTATAAAACATAACCTGAACTAAATACCCAAAGATATTTTTTTCTCTTACCTACTGCCCTAATATTCTCAAGTCCTGTCACTTCAAACTAAGTAGCCCAGCATTTCCTCTTCTACTTAATTGCCTCTGGAAAAAAAGTAAACCCTTATCACCTTTTCCCTAGAAAATTTCAGTGCAATCTTATTTATCCCACTGATTCCATACCTTTCCCTCAGTAATCCATCATTTAATTATATTCTCAAGTATTACATAAAATAATAAATACAAAAATGTCATAACTTTACTTACAAGAAGTGCTGATACAAACTCTTGTATGACTGTTCAAACAGCATTCCACCAGAGACCTTGTGAATTATCGTCACCTCACACCCGTATCTAGCATACTAGACCACCTTAGATTCTTTCCGTGCTGGTTTCCTCTGGTGCACTGCCACAGTATACTTATATATGAGGAAATGATCAAACAGTACTTGTTCCTAGGGTTTTGCTGAGATTTAAATACAATGATTTGTAAGTATCTTTAACTTCTGCCTGATACATATTCATGACATTTTTTTGACATTATCCATTTTACAGTTCTTTAAGAGTATACGATTATTCCTTTTTATATTAAATTCTTTACCTATTGCTTAGTACACAGTTCAGGTAATGTTTACTGAATTAAATAACTGTAGATTAAAGACTGAACAACTTTTAAGTTAGCCAAGAGAGGAAGAAACACATTAGGGTCACTGATTTAGAGGGAATTGCAGTCCTTATGCTGGTGCCACTTTAAAGATTCAGAGCACCAGTTCTAGTTAAGATGGTATTTGATCTGCAACTGAAGCCTGACAGGCCGATTTCTGCCAACACTAAATTTGCTAATATTTTTTATAATGTTGTCACACAAACGTCTCTTCTTTCTACTTTGTCTGCATTTTAGTGACACACCTTCAACATCAATGACAGCAGCATGAAAGCACTTTCCTGATCCCCGCAATGCCAAACAATAAGTCATATCCTGTCGAGCCAATTTATTGTTGTCCATCTGTTCTAGCTTGCAACACCCCATCTTCATGTTTATGTTAAAGAATTCCAGTTTATTTTGAAATTAAAGATTCATGCTTACACATAGCCAATTACAAATCGGAACTGAGGCAGCTCATCCTTGAGCACTCAAAATCTAGTATATGAGTAAGACATGCACATATTAAGAGGTAAATATATGCAATCACAAAAATAAATACTTTGAGCTAACTCATGATTAAATAAAAAGAGCCTGTAAATACGGGCAATCAACTGGTTTTATGGATAAAATAAATACAAATTATGAATGCCACGTATTTTTTCAATATTCATTCTTATATATATAGTGATTACTTATTAAAAGGTCTTGCAATACTGATTAAAAGAAGTATAACTTTGCTTTTATTACATATAATATGGTGCGTGTGCGCATGTGTGTATTGCAATTAACTTGCATAATTTTTTTAAGTTCTGCCCTAAACTCTAAGGGCTGGAATCTTAGAATCTGGAAATCTGGTATGGGAACTTTACCTTGGTAGAGAGGTTCTGGTTTAATGAGTGTTCCTGTAAGCCAGAATTAAGAATTTGGATTTTACTCTTAGCGTAATAGGAACCCACTGTATAGTTTTAATCAAGGATAGTATGTAATTACATTTACATTTGAAAAGACATTTCTGTACGTGAAGAGGAAAATGATTTCGAATGGTAAATGAAGAAGCAGAGATAAGTATTAAGAATCTTGTAGTAGTCAAGATAAGATAAAATGCTGGCTTGGACTAGGGTGGTAGAAGTAAATACAGAAAGAATTGAGGGACTTCTGTATATATTTTCAGCAAATTCAACTCACTAGTTAAATCACAAATTATCACTGGTTTAACATAAGTTAAATACATTGCTTAACATTTATCTTTCACATCACAGTCCAACAGGCATCCGCGTAAACTTGGAGACCCTGTTCCCCATAGTCACTGAAGGACTGGACGTCTGTCTGCAATGGAACACCACGGTCTTCCAGTATGTTGTCCTTAACTGAACAGACCATGACGCAAGAAAACATGAAGAATCCCACTGTGAGTTTTCTGTTTTATTAATGGACCTTTCTAGGAAGCAGTTTATTTTAATTGATGCTCACTTTCCATTGCCTAGAATTTAGTAAGTTGGCCCCATCTACTTGCAAAGAAGGATGGAAAATATAATTAATTTGAATTCCCAGGAGGAAATGGAAGTGGTTTTGTGAACAATTACATAATCTCTGCCATAAGAAGATAATAAAATACATTCAGCTTTAAGTACATTTAATTGTTTATGTAAAGAAATCTAGTAGTCAATGGCTAGAGAGACATTTTTAGTCCACAGAGAAATCTGGGTTAGATTTAGAGTTTGGGAAAGTTTACAAATTTTCATGAAGATAAAAATCAAAATAGATCCATTCAAAGTTAAGACATTAAAGACATTTTTGAAGGTCAAATATATCACATTATATAAACATTACCCAGAGCAAATATAAAATGGCAGAAGAATGCAAGTTGTAGTTAAGGAATAATGATTTTCCAATACGGTTAAGCAATAAAATATGAGTTGAGTTTAGAAGATCAGACCTTAAAAATAGGTGTGCATCAGGAGTTCCCATTGTGGCTCAGCAGAAATGAATCTGACTGGCATCCATGAGGATGCAGGTTCAATCCCTGGCCTTGTTCAGTGGGTTAAGGATCCAGCATTTGCTATGAGTTGTGCTGTAGGTCGCAGATATGGCTCAGATCTGTTGTTGCTGTGGTTGTGGCATAGGCCAGCAGCTACATCTCCGACTGCACCCCTAGCCTGGGAACCTCCATATGCCATGGATGCAGCCCTAAAAAGACAAAAATAAATAAATAAATAAATAAAATTTTAAAAAATGAAAATAGATGCATCATATAATAGAGTTTCTTGAATGCCAAAATGAGGAGTTTGAACTTTATCTCATCAGCAACTGGAATATATCAAAAGCTTTAGTGAAGCAATATGACAAGATCACAGTTGTGGTATGAGTAGTTTACCATGGAAACATAAAGCAATTTTCATTGAAGATAAAAGTCTGCTGTTAGGAAGTCATTTAAATATAATGGAAATAAATGATGATAACAGAGTGAGAAACACAAGAAACATGAAGGAAATACCAAAAGAAAAATTGGCAAAAGAAATGCGCCAAGGTAGAACAGGTAATAGCAAACAGAAAAATAATTAATAATCTATGTAATTAATCCTTATGTCAAAAGTAGGAAGTTATGAGGTAAAGCCATGTGGGTATATCCAAGTAAAAATAATAATAAACTCCAAAAATAGCATTTTCTTTTCAATATTTTTGGGGAAGTAGGATATGCATGTAGAAATACAATATCCACGGCTGTATAGCACTGGGAACTATGTCTAATCACTTGTGACAGATCCATATATGTATGTGTAACTGGGTCACCACGCTGTGCAGCTGGAAAATTGACATAAATCTGTAAACTAGCTATAATGGAAAAAAAATTAAAAAAGATACAATATCCAAATTTATCTATCAGATATTAAATATACTAACATATTTGATTAAATTAACATCTTTTTAGTTATAAAAATCACAATAACTTATTATGAAAAATTATACTCATCTTTGAAACTTTGCAAAATATCTGCATAGCCTCCTAATTTCAGTGTCTGCCTATCTGTGTAGGATGTAGTACACACTGATTTATTAAAAGACCATGCCCTTATTGCCCCCCAGGGAGCTGAGACAGAGATTTCCCACCCTCCATGCAATAGTAAATGGGGTCACTGGGCTAAAAAATGAGAAAAGTTCTTTCACTGTGAACTACGTTACCGCATATGGGTGGCACATTTTTCCTTACTTTCCTCTGTGATACAATATGCTCACTGGAAATGAGACTGTATTATGGGAAAAAAAATAAAAATAAAAAACTTTTGCTGAGTAGTTCTTCTATAACTGGTTCTTCTATAACTAGTTCTTGTAGAACTGAGTACTTAGGTTCCATTCACAGAGTGAAGACAAGAACTACTCATTTTAGATTTTGGTCCAACTTCTTACCTCAAACCTAATTTAATGATGTAAACAGTGATGTTTGATTTCCACCTTTTCCTTGTGCCTAGTTCTAAATTTGTCTCACAACAGGTAGGAGTGATGAATGGCCAACTGGCAACATTTTATTTTATTTTTTCTCATCCAATCCATACACGCCACATAAAGAGTCCTCAGCATATGAAAAACATGGCTTGGAAATGTTGAAAGTTAGAAATAAAAGTGATATTTTGGGACATATGGACTTTTATCTATTGAAGTTTACAGTGGCCATTGTCCACAGACACACCTCTAGATTTAACAGGTGTGGGTGTTCCTCACTATGGGCCTTGGTGTTAGGTTTAACTGTTTGTTTTTTTTTCCCCAATCATTAGGCTAGGGCTGAGTTGAGCAAGATGAGGGAGGAAACTTTGATGACTGGCTGGGGCATCAAAGAACCTAAAATACGTTTTACTTACAGTAAAGACTTGCTTAATATCTGTCCCCTTAGAGATATGACTTCATGTGTTCAGGAAATTCAAAGTCATATATGAAAGACTGAAGTCCTTTCAAGGACCAGTATAAATTCAGATAAAAACAGGCAAGATGTTCTCATGGAGTTCAGGACACACTACCTTATCACATTAAGTATTTTAAGCCGAGAATTTTTTAAAATAATAAAATCAGAAAGGTCATTCTCACCTTCAGTGTCCTCCCTGAAAGAGGTCATAAAAATTGCTTTCTTGTACTATGAGGAAAGAAGAGTCTATCACCAGAGATGGGGAATTTGAGGTCAAGAAATCTATACAAACAATTGTTAAACTAACCCTTATCTTCCTGGTTACCTCTTCACTATTTAGGACTCTTAGCCCAAACCTCTTTGCCTCCTCAATTCTTCACAAATTTATGATGTCTTTACCAAAATATATAAAAAACTTTCTACTCAAGTCACTTCTTCTGGTCTTTATTCTCGTGTGAAGGCTCCTATGTACATGTAAAAATTCGATGAGATCTATGTTTTTTGAATGTCTGTTAATGTCTTTTCAGTTTAACTATCAGACCCATGTAGGGACCCTAAGAGGTTTGAGGAAAACTTTTTAGTCCCCTGAAATATGAAGGCAAAAGAAGGAAACTTTAAAGATGGTAGGTCAATTATCAAAACAAGGAAAACCAAACCAAACAAAAACTAAATGGGATCGTTCCAAAAACAAATATTTAAAGAATCTAGCAAACTTATGGTTGCCAATGAGGAAACATGGAGGAAGGGATAAACTGGGAGTTTGCTATTGAAATAAACATTCTACTATATACAGAAAATTTACAGCAATCTAATGTATAGCACAGGGAACTCTGCTCAATATTCTGTAATAACCTAGATGGAAAAACAGTCTGAAAAAGAGTGGATATGTACATATGCATGGATGATTCACTTTGCTCTACACCTTAAACTGACACAACGTTGCAAATCAACTATATCCCAATAAATTTTTCTTTAAAAAGAGATGCAAGGAAGGACGAAACAAAATTGTTCTTACCTTATTCTAAATATAAGGAATGATATAAATAAACAAATTAAGAAAGCAGACCGAACTATTTGAAGAGAGAAAAGTCTTTAAGAGAATATCTAAGAAATTGCATGACCCATATCTGACCAACCCTATAGGAAAGAATTAGAAAAGAGAGTGGAATTTTTTTCATTCTTCAATTAGGAAAGATAATTGGAATCTAACGAGTTTAGGAAGTTATGAGAAAGATCTTAAAGACCAAATTGAAATGGATGCTGTAGATGAAATTTAGATCCAAGAAGATATTGAAAAAATACTCTTTAAAATAGGTGATGAGTGATACAAAATCAGAGCCAAAGTATATCAATCTCTTAAAGACCAGGGCGTTACTGACAAGAACTGACAGTACCCTTGGCCAGATAAATCTATACACTTTCTTGATTCCTGATGTTGGGCAAATTGCTTAACATCTCTGTTTCTAATTTCTCTTATGTTTAACTCAGAAAAAATAATAAAATGATATCGTGTATCATTTTGTGTGAGAATTAAACTAATTTACATATGCAAAGCTTTTCGAAAAATGCTTAGCACCTAGAAGGCACACTTTAAAAATTGTATAAAGGCTACAATCAGGTACAATTCCTATTATTACCTATATGAATTTTAAAGGGAAATACTGTGGGAGGTAGCAGAGAGTATTCTAGGTATTTTTAGGTTTATTTCAAGAAGATGCAGTTGTTGACGGTTATGGCAGGTAATACTGGTCAAAAAGAAAGTGCTCAAACATTGAAAATTTACCCCCACCGTGGTTTTTCTGGCTGGAGCAGAGTAGTTATTTTAAATGTATATATATATATATATATATATATATATATATAATTATTTTTTTTTTTTTTGGTCTGAGCCTTTTTCCATTTCCTGGTTGCTGGCTTCTCTGATACCCAGTCTGGAACAACCAGATGTAATCAAAGACACTCAATTTTATGCCAATCCTTGGGGCAGTTAGTCGTCTTTTCTTCAAAATATTTCTGTGTTCTTTTGTAAGTTTTATATATAATGTCCAGGGTTTTTAGTCGAATATATGGGAGGGATATTTAAAATCATGTTCCCTCCAATTTAAGAGGCAGATTCTCTGCCAAATTGTGTACATTAGAAAAACAGAGAATTTAAAAATATTTAAGCTTTCAACTCTTGAGGCAAGAAACGGAGCAATAAAATAACCCCAAATGAGACAGAAGATAAGGTTTTATAAAATGACAGTAGTTAATGGAGTAAAGATAAGAAATAGTAGAGTTGAAGAAGCCGTAGTTTACATTCTTGGCTCATAAGATCAAAATTTTAAAAAGGGAATTTATAAATAAAAAAGAAAGGTCCATAATTAGAAATACAGAAAATATAAACAATTATAAGGGAAATTTTATACTTTTTGTGTACATTTATTTTGACTAAGTAAATTATAAATGTCTCTATAAATATATAATCTACCAAATTGTCCCAGACATTAAAAAAATTAATAGACTAAAAAACTACTGAAAAGTGAAAAAGAGAAAAAAGACAGTCAGAAATCTAACATCACATCTTCCTCACCAATAAGAAAAATCACCAGTCAGAGGGTCAATAGTCAAATCTAACGATTACTTGTATGGAAGATGCTTCTGCGTTATAAAAACTGCAACAGATGACTGCTGCTGTGGCTCAGCAGGTTAAGGACCCAGCGTTGTCTCTGTGAGGATGTAGTTTTGATCCCTGGCCTTGCTCAGTGGGTCAAGGATCAGTGTTGCCACAAGCTGCATCATAGCTCACAGATGTGGCCTGAATCCAGTGGTGCTGCGGCTGTGGTATAGGCCTCAGGTGCAGCTCTGATTCGACCTCTAGTCCAGGAACTTCCATATCCCGTAGGTGTGGCAGTTCAAACAAACAAACAAACAAAAAAACTGCACCAGAAAGCATAAAAACATATCAAATCACACCACTAATTTTTGGAAGCACATCAAATGCTGAATTGGTTATTAGGCAAACAGAAAAGTAAGTTATTAGCTTTTGGCCAAATATAACAACTCTCAATTGAATCATTATTACATTGATTTATTTCTTTTTTTCTTAAACCATGCTCTCTGCTCAAGTAGCACTAACCCAGATAGACTATTTTTAAGGCAAAGAAGTAATTAATTTTTATCACATTAATGAATTAAAGGAGAAGTTTAATAGGATCATTTCAACAGTTACTCCAAAATAATTTCAACAAATCCAACAAACTTTTATAATAGAAATTGACACTCTAAACAAAATATTAATAAATCAACATTTAACTCAACTCTTTAAATCTTATCCAAACACTGTATAAGCATTAAACATAAACATTACAACTAAACTCAGAAATGTGACCTAAGATCATCTTCCACAAAGACTTCTCTATAAGTGGAGGCAATCAAGTTAATACAAGTGAGAATTACAAAAAGAGGAAGATAAAATAATCAATACCTATTAAAAATGGATCTAAATAGATCTAACCAAGAAACGCAATAAAGAAAACTTCATACAAGACAGTTACTAGGCAGGAGTTTGTCTGCAGATTTCTAGCATAAACACCTAAGCTATTTTTGAGAATTTTTATTAATTGATAGTGTGACTGCCAAGAACAAAAAAAAAAAAACTTGAGTATGTCTGATTTCTATCAGTTTATTACTATTAAAAATGGTGAAAAATCTAAAATCTGGAAGAAAAAAGTAGATGAAATGATTCAAGAAAAATAAGGCCTAAATACAAAACAAAATAAAATAGCAAACAAATTTGGGAACTGATGGAGCATAAGAATAAATATGTTAATTTATTTCAATGCTAGAAACATAATCCATCAAGTGAACTTTGCATTTTATCACTGGAGTCTTTTGGAAGAAAAATTATACAAAGCACATTTGTTAGTCCTTCAGTGAAAACCAATAATGTGATTTTCATATTATAAATGTTACTTATTGTTTTTCAAATTTCTGAATCAATTTATGGGTAAAATATGAGAAGTTTAAGATTAAGAAAAACTGTGTGTAAATATGTTATTTCTGTGAGATAGATGGTGGAAGTTTGAAAGAACAGCAAATGGAAACGGATAATAATAATACTGCCTTCTTAAAGGAATATTTAGCTATTAAACAAAATTGATTAAAACAGATTTACAAACATTTAAAATACACTGATAGAAACCCTGAAATTGCTACTGAAACTACCAAACGTCTTCAGAAGGAAAAGGGTATTAAAGCTAGTGGTGTTAGTAGATAAATTTTTATTTTTCATGGGGAAAAAAAATAATAGGTCTAATGAAAAGTTGCTAAATCAAGAAAAGACAAAAATATATTATTTAACATAGTGGGACTACATATTAGAACTAAAAATATAAAATATCAACAGTTTCCCTTTTAGTAATTAATGTAACTAAGGATATACTACATTATGACTTTCAAATCTTGTATTTCATTTACTGTACTATCAAGTAGGTAAATAATAAAATGAAATAAAACAAAACAGTGATGTGTGTATCATCAGACTGCTGCACAAAAAAGATATTCTATTCCATCCCATAAACACGCAGATATACAGAAATTATTTACTTCTTCCCAGTGGAACTCAATAAGTAAAGCCAAGATGGAATATTGCACGTGCACACACAGACACACACACACACACACAAACACACCAGCTCTTTTGGTCTACAGGAAAAAACTCCTAATTACCTAAATTGTTACACAGGATTATCTCCTATGTACACTAAAATATACTAGTGTTTTTATTTTATACCGGATAATATATGCATAAAGTTTTCCCCCCAATATGTATTAGTCATGGTCACCCCTCTACCAGCACTGTCTATTATCTCCACATATCAAAATTCTAGGCACACTTTCAGATGTCCTAGCACAGATGCTGCCTCACTCACTGAAACTCCCATGTCACTAATATGTAAATAATATTTTTTTTTGATCTTCTATCTTTATGGGTTTGGTCAAGCTCACGTCCTACTTGCACTTCACTGAGTGGATAATACGTGCAAGTTTACGCATCTTATATTATCCACTAAATATATCAATAACTCTTAATAAACCAGTGAATTCTCTACGTCTTACACATAGCTCTATTCTTCCCATAACAGCAGTAGTTAACTGACATTCATTTTAACTAATTACTTTCTTCATATATAACCATAATAAGCCCCATAAAAATTATAACGAAAAAGTACCTACTGACATCCTTCAATAATTGAAATACACTGAATTCATATTTAGAATAGAAAATCTTTAAGTCACTAGAGAAAGTAAATTGCAATGATTTTTTTTTTTTGTCTTTTTGCCTTATCCAGGGCTGCACCCTCGGAATATGGAGGTTCCCAGGCTAGGGGTCTAACAGGAGCTGTAGCCGCCGGCCTTCGCCACAGCCACAGCAACGCGGGATCCGGACCACGTCTGCAACATTCACCACAGCTCACAGCAACACCGGATCCTTAACCCACTGAGCAAGGGCAGGGATCGAACCCGCAACCTCATGGTTCCTAGTTGGATTCGTTAACCACTGAGCCACGAAGGGAACTCCTGCAATGATTTTTAAAATAATTTTTGATTTACTTATTTGAAGGGAGTCTACAATGTCTAAGGACAGTGAAGCATGTAAGAACACAGCTGCACAAAGCATGTTTATTTCCTTTTAAGCAAAGTTTATACTGGATTAACATGTCTCAACCACATCATTAATATAAGGAATTAAATGGTATCAAAAATTACACAATTTTTTTCCATTGGTGCTGTGTTGTAAGAATCCACTTATATCAAATATCTTGATATCTAGTATCTGACTTCCATAATGTTAAATTTTATAAATTCAAAGTATTTCTGTAGTATGTTTTATATTTGATTGTCATGAGTGTTTTCTTTCTGAAAAAAGTTATAATCTGCCTTCCTTTTTTTCTGGATAGAACTGGTAAAATTATCTCTGGATATGAACTTACTCTGTGTCCCCTTCAACATTCATATGCGGAAGCCCTAACCCCACTGGGATGATGGTCAGAGGTGCAGCTTTTGTGGGTAATTATGTTTAGATGACATGATGCGGTGTTTTGGTCTTGAACTTCCGAGGTTCCAGAAGTGTTAGAAATAACAGGAGGCTGGGGAATAGGCAGAATTCTGGAACTTATTTGCCAAAAATGTTAAAGGACATTTTAAGAATTTAGATAACATATTAGTTCTTTTATGAAACTTTTTCATTGAGAACTTCAACTCCCCAAATCTTCAGTGATATTTAACCAAAGAAAATATTTTTGTTATGTTTGTGTTTGCATCTGCTGGGGTGGGTCTGCTGATACTGGTGTAAGTTTTCAAAGCAGTATTGAATATCTACTTGATTCAGCGTGATGAGGATGACCGGTGCTATGTGTAGGGCATCAAGGTGCTGCACAAACTAGCAAAGAGAAACCGAAATCATTGCCTTGAAGGGTTTAAGAAAAATACAAATCACTGTCTGACATCCTTTTCTTAGAATGGATGGTCTCAGAAAGACTGGCATTCAGGTGCAATTTCTAGGGTATATGCCAGAAATAGAGACACATCCTCAGGAATCTCAGGACAGACTGAATCTGAGTTACATGTTACCGCATTATCTTAAATTTTAAAAAGGCAGTCTATAGTAAACACATATACTGATCTTCTTATTTCCTTGAGTGAGCAAAGTAAATTGCAAAGTAGGAGGGTCGCAAAGTAATACTAGCTAGCTGGTTTCAACACCATGCTCTGGTTCAGATTTTTAAAAAAGTGAAAGTGAGTAACATTGGTAATTATTCTAGAACAACAGTGTTTTCCGAAAATTTCAAAAGCAACCCCAGGACACACGAAAATTCTACCAGTATAGGAAAAATCAAAGTGTCCTCCCTGTTTTTGTTTTGCATTTGATGTAGCACTTGTTCCCTAACTTGAGCTAGCCTTCAAAGGCTCTTGACAAATTATCAAGGCAAGTTCTAGGCGAATTGGAGCTGATGTAGCCTAATAAAATGTTTTCTAATAGAAAGAGGTGCTAGCATGCTTATTTTGCAATCAATGTTGCAATTGGCAAAATTGCACCAATCACATCTTTGTTTCTTAATACATGATTAAGATTTTATCTTTCTGAAAATACATTGCCTATCATCTATACATATTTATAAGCTATACCTCAAAAGTAGATGGTAATTTAAGACATAAGTTTAGGAATTCCCACTGTGGCTCAGCAGGTTAAGGATCCAACTTTGCCTCTGTGAACACGAGGGTTCAATCCCTGGTCTGGCTCCAGCATTGATATAAGATACAGCTTAGATGCTGTGTTGCTATGGCCGTGATGCATTCCTAGACTGGGAATTTCCATATGCCGCTTTTGCAACCTTAAAAAGAAAAAAAAGAAAGACACAGGCTTAGTTTTGCTTGACATTTAGAAAATCCATTTCAACATCTAGACCTCAGATAGCTAAACCATTTACCACTTAGCCAAAATTTTCATTGCCACAAAAATCTGTGATTCTTAAAGAATTGTGTTTGTTACCCTTTAAGACCTTTAAACTACTTATGTGAGGAACATATGGGTTTTATAAAGGAATTTTTTTATAATTTTTCTAAGAAATTGCCAATTACAATGTGATTATAGGATGTTAAAATAAAATTACCACAAAGGAATAGCCAGATGGCCAGAGGAAGTAACTAGTGATAGAGGAAACTTAAACTGTATAGTTCTTCATCTCTTCTTGATGGAGGCATGACTCCAAATTATTTTGGTAATGTAATTTTCTAATTTTCATCCAGAAACGTGTTAGAGATACAGATGGTTTACCCATTTTGTTCTGCACAAAATGAGACTTTATTTTTCTAGAATAACACAATTATTTGATGTTAAGTCACAAATTTTCTGGGTGATGAAAAATAAATCTCAGTCACTGAGGATCCCCTTTGGTAAAAGAATCTGCTAATTGTGCCACGACAGACCCTCTCTTCTTGTGCAGTAATATAAACTGCAAACACAGAGAAAAGATTTCATTTTCTTTGTGCCTCTTTTCAGTTATGTATGGCCACATAACCATATTCTACTAAGAGGATGTAAGAAAAAGTGATGCGAGCAGAATAGAAGACATTTCTATTGAAAGAGAGAGATACTCACTTCCCCTTACTTTTCTTCTTTTCTGTAGTTATAAACGCTGACGTGACGACTAGACCTGGAGTTGCTGTGTTGGACCAGGAGATGACCCCGGGACTACTGCCAGGGATGGAAGAACAAGGAGGAAGCCTGGTACTGCGACACTATGCATCAGAGAATTTTACGGCCCTATAAGAGTCTCCTCTGAATGCTGTTCATGACTCCTCTGAATGCTGTTTCATGAGAGAATAATCTTCCATCTTTATGTCTCTCCTATTGTTTGGAGCTGGACCTCATTAGCAGCTAATCACATCTTAATTAGTTAAAGTCTAGCCATTTTATTTGCCCTGCGTCCTGGGGCTTCCATCATGTCCATGTCACTGCACTGGAAGGAACAGCCAGCCCCTGCTTATAACTATTGCAAACGGTTCTCTACCGCAAAGCACTTCTTCCCTCTGACCCCTAATTGTATCAGGAGGTGTGTCACCATCTTTACCAGAAGAAATAATTAACAATTCTCAAGGATTACTTTTTCTCTTCCTCTCTAACCAGTGAATAAATATCACTCTCTAGAACAGGAAAATAGCATTGATTTATTGTTATTCAGTCTTCAAAATTTATGGTCCCAAATACTTCATGGCTTATGATTTTTCAGCTGCAAAATGTATTCTTAGAAGCCTAACGATTTGGCTTCTAAATACAAAATATTTTCTCAGTTTTTTTACTCTGCCACAAAAGCCTCTCCCTAAATATGAAATGACATGGTACAGAAATGAGGAGAGCGAGGAAAAACAAACAAACAAACAAAACTACTTCCATTTTTATCTCAAAATATCACCCTAGCACAAATATAGTAAGTATTCTGTAGATGTGCTATTGGGTTTACTGTGTGTGTGGTTGCCTGTCTCTCTCTAAGCACATTTTATCCTCTCCTTCCCTGGAAATAAAGTACAGGGGTTTTACTTCTTAATAAATCTCTACATTTTTACTTTAGTGTCAAAGATATTTAAAGGATTATTAGAAAACATTTTTCCATAGCATTCAGATGTTAAAATCTTCAGTAAAAATAAAACACTATTGTAGAATACACGCATTTTTGTCTGCAAAAGGTCTTCTAGCTTGACATATCATACTCAGTGATTATGCTGGCTACTGGGTACATTGGAATGTTATAAAAAAAACAGCTTTTGGACTTAGGAAAACAAGTTTACGTTTTAAATTGTAGATTTTCCTCATTAATAGTATGACATTGGCAAAACTATTCAGCTTGTTAGCTCCATGATTCCCTCAAGTATAGAATAAAAACATTTAATAAAATCAAATGGTTATTATGTAAATAAAATACAAGGTTTTATATAAAGGAAATAGAAATCCTGCATAATTTAGGCTCACAATAATTTTTATATTATTTTTTTTCATTTTTATTACAGTCCCAATATACTATCATATGGATAAGCCTGAGTATAATTTACTCAAATCCGATAACTGCTTAATGGAAGATTAAAGGAAAGTATGCCTGCCAACAGGGTTGTGATAGGATGGAGTAACACAGGTAGGTGTAGAAGTCCCAATAAGAGACCACAGGTAGAGAGAAAAACCTAAAGGGCTTTGGGAGACCGCTGTAAATTAATAACTGCTCAAGAGGGCCATCAGAACAAGGCAGGCTTCCTCGACGAGTCCAGAGATGCCTCAGGTCATGAGTGGGCGATGGGGCGAGGCCTGCATTCAGGTTCAGACCTTCAGCAGGAGTTTGAGGACCAGCTTTTGCTGATTTGAATAAGCACCGTGACAGTCCTAGTCTGGCCTTACAGGGCCAGTTACTCTCTTACGGGATACCAAGGAGGAACACTACTCAGAGAAAGGGGAAGAGCAGGTCTTTTCCTACCTCCACTCCTCTTCTGTAATAAAACTGTCGCCCACCTGATCCTGGGGCAGAGCGTCCTTGCCTGCCTGCTTTGCATCTCTCACAAGCAACCTATCTTAATAAATCTATTTCTTGCCTATTACCTTTTCTGTTGCCGAATTACTTCTGCACTGAGGCATAAAGAACCTGAACCTCAGTAAGTCCAGACCTGAGTGAGTGACTCTAACTGAAAACAATGGGTTTAAGTCCCAATCTGGGTTTAGGCTGGGTTCAAGTCCTGGCTCATGGGTTCAAGACCCAGTCTGGGTTATGGCTGGGTTCAGGCCATTAGTGCTGTCAGTTTCAGTTGGACTGGATTGGGAGGAAGGGGCATATTTCAGTTTTATAATTTATGGGGAACTAAAGTTTGGAAAGTTAAGTGAAATAAAAACTTTGAAAAGTCAAGTTAAATAAATTGCGCAATATAATAAAAGAGTAGATTTAAGTTAAAATGTCTAGCTTCCCGACATATATTGTGGATAGCTGATACATTGCCACGAGGAAAAATAGAGGGCAATGGGGTATTTGGTAGAGTCAAGCACAATAGGACTTGCTATTGTAAGGGAGTTGACAAATAAGATAAATAAAACATAACATTGCTCTTAAGAAAATACTGGTCTAATAGAAAATGTATATGTAAATAATGATTAAAGAAAATACCAAAAGTATGAGCATTATATATATATATATATATATACACACACACACACAGTCATACAAAACAAAAAAGATTATGATTGGCTTTTACTTAACAAAAGGGATGCTATAATTTCTAATTTAAAAAAAAAAGAGATTCATCAGGATAATGCGTGGAACTTAGGACTTACTAGCCAAACATTAACATTCAAAAGTGCCTAGAAAGGAAGCAAAATGTGAAGCTGACAGAACTAGTATTTCAGTACTATTATAGAAAAATTTTAAGAGTGAGGCAATTAGTAAACAGGAATTGTAAAAGAAGTTTTAATAGGAGAACTTTACAATATGAATTGTCTCAGTGTATGAATTAATATAATAATTTTATAATACGAATTGTCTCAGTGTATGAATTCCACTATGTGAAGACAAAATTTCAAAAAATATTGTAAGGAAAAAAAAAGTTGAATATGAGGTTTGTTATACTGCTTCTTTAAAAGAACTGACTTGAATGCCAAATTTAAAAGTGCATTAATTTGAAAATAAAAACAGAAACACCAATACCCATCTTTATTCATCTTCTGTGACTTCCACTATGGCTAGGAATGATCAGACTGATCATTTGCTATTCTGTATTTAAGAGCCATTATTATAACACTACTAAAAATTTCTTCATACTAGTTAAGATTTAGTGCTTCCTACAGCCCGATACTGTGGAGAAGATGCTCTGATGCGCATACATAAGGCTTGTGTTTTTTGTTGCGGTTGTTAGGTCTACCAGTTGTGCACCCTTAGGGTCCAAGAGAGGGGCTAATCCAGGACCCTGAGAAATTGTGATTCGTAATAAAAAACCCTCACCCAGAGCTCCTAAAAATCTTTGAATTTCCAAAGTTAAGAACGTGATAAAGGTTTTTTTTTTTGTTAAGTTAATGAGGTGACCTTGGAAAAGCTCCAGGTAACCTAAGGAAGGGCTGGTTGCCAGGGAACCAACCAACCAACCTCGATGAGAAGGTTGGAACTTTCATTCCCATCCACCTACCTTTGGAGAAGGTACAGAGGCTCTAGAGGTTGAATCAATCACCAATGGCGATTGATTAAATCAATTTTGTCTCTGTAAGGAGCCTCCATAAAAATCAAAAAAGAAGGGTATTTGGAGAGCGTGAGTTGGTGAATAAGTAGAGACTTGTGCAGAGTGTCCCATCTAAAGAGAGCATGAAATCTTCTTACCCTTCTCCTATGCATTCTTCCACCTGGCTATTTCATAGATTTATCCTTTTAAAATAAGCTAGTATACCTAAGTAAACGTTTATCTGAATACTCTGAGCTGCTCTAGCACATTAATCAAACCTGAGGAGGGGGTCCTGCTAACCTTTGATTTATAGCCCTCCCATCAGAAGCACAGGTAACAGCCTAGACTTGCAATTGGCATTAGAAGTGCAGAAACGGAAACAGTTAGAGGCTCCCCATCCCATTCAAGGAGATTAAACCTCAAAGCCTCTGGCCACCTCTCATTGTAATGCCCTTCGCCCACCTTGACCAGCCTGGGCTGCTCACTCCCTGCTAGAGAAGGCAGGTCACCCATTCCTCACCGGCCTCTATATAACCTGCTCCCCATGCAAATAAGGTATCCTGCCCAAGACCAATCAGAAGATCAAATATGCCCCTTACAGAAATCAATCAACAGTCAGCCTTTATGCACCACCACACATAGTGGGCTGCTGCAGGAGAAATTAGTAGGCTTGGGGTGGGAAAAATTGAGTCCCCACTCAGGTCTGAAGCATGGGGATATTAAAAACAATTGTAAAAGTTGGTCCAAGGAGGGTAAAAATGTAGAGTTCGATAGGAGAGAATTTATTGAAATGAAGATTTTTACTAACCAGGACAAATTTTAAAATCCTTCTAGGAACAGCTTCATGAAACTTGGAAGCAAGGGTGGCTTGTAGTCAATGAGGTAGAAATGCCTAGACTTCCTTAGCAGATTATGGAGACAGACTGTTCTGGACTAAGGTTTTAATGAATTTATTAGGGAGACACAGAATTTAACACTATGAAGACCTAAAGCAAAAAGAACAAACCAGAAAATTTTTTCGTAAGAAAGAATGAAAGATGAAGGGCACTGGCATATTTGAAAGGCTCAGTGGTGGCTGCCTTTGTACAACAAAGTTAACAGTAAAAGATGTGGCTGTGGAAATGTGCTTCCTGGTTTAATCGGCATTAATATGATTCTGAAATTTCAGACACCCAGAAGTTCTAATTAACTGACAAAGAAGGTGGATATAGTTACTCTGGTTGGTACCAGGGTTAGAGTGGCAACCTGGCTGACTTGACTTTGCAGGGATAACTTGCAATAGTAAAAGACCATAGTCTTTCCAGGGCCAAGATACCTCTGCAGCTATCCAGGCTCGATCTTGACTTATCTATGGAGAAATAAAAAATTGAAAGCTGAGAGCAAAGTACTGACATCCATTGCTACGATCATATTCTCTTACTAGTTTCCAAATCCAAGGCAAAATTTAGACCCAAAATAAAGGAGAAGACACTCTTTTGAGCAAAAATTCTGAAATATTATACTAAATATATGACAGATACTTAACAATTTTTCCAGTCCTTTCTTAAAGGAATTTATCATCAACAGTCCAAGGAATAGGGGAAGTGAATACCTTGATCATGCAGGGATATTAATATTAGGTAGGTTCTGAGCTCAAAATTGTACCAGGGGACCCCACAAACTATAACTGTCCTCCATGTAGAGGAGAAATTTCTCGGTCCACTAATGCATAATTAGAATAGACACAGTTAGCTGCTAACACTAGGAGGCATATGTAGGAAGAATCAATATAAGATAGACAATCTAACCTAGACAACAGTATCAATATTAAATTTTATTGAAATTTAACAGAGATTAGCACTGACATCAAATATTTAAATGATGACCACTATGCCATGTACTACTGTAGCTGCCGTAACCAGCAAATCGGGGGCCATGGAGGATAATTATAAGCTTGTCCAAGCAGTTCCATTGCCAGCTACTCCACAAGATGTGGTCTTTCTGTGGAATAAAATACAACAGCTTTTGGGATTTGGTGTGTAACTACTCATCTGGAAAATGCTCCCTTTCTCGATACCTGTCAGTAAAGAAAATCAAAAGTATTTCATTTTATGTGTAGAAGACAGCAATGTGTAGTTACCGTCTTTTCGCAGAGCTTTTCAACTGCACTGCTTTCTGACATTACATTCCTAAAGGATCTTGATATTCTTTATATTTCTCAGACTTCATTCTGGGTCACTGTATTAATTATGTTATTAATGGGCCTGGTAAGGAGGAAGTGGCAGATAACCTGGAGGCCCAGTAAGACACACACACATTAAAAGTATGGGATGAACCCCACAGAAATTCTGGTTGTGCCATATAAATAAACTACTTAGGAGCCCAGTGACTTAGAGCGTGTCGGTATATTGTCTGATTAAGGACAGACTATTGCAGTTTGCAACCCTTTGAGGAAAAAGGACACTTGGCACTTGATGGACTTCTTCGCATTCTGAAGGAAGACCGTGCCACGCTTGAAAACTGTGCACGTTTTTATTAATCAGGGGACACAAAAGGGAGCCAGTTTTGAATAGGGCTTAGAGTAAAGGAGAGCTCTGTGACAGATCTCACATGTGATTCGGGGATAAATTCTCATAATCATCAAGTAATAATTGAAACCGTTTTCAAAAAGATCGGCATGAGTAATCTATGGCAGGAGCACAAAAACAGATCCCGATATACTGACAAGCGCTTTCATCAACACAAAACAAAAAGTGCACTTTGCAGTGAAATATGCATAAAGATGACGTTTGATCTGTGGACGTACCAGACTAGTCAGCCTAACAAAATGAAATACCCGCCTCAACTTCTCAGGCGAAGTGCTAGCTGAGGGACAAGACGATGCAGATTGAGGGTCTGTCATCCAAGACCACTGCTGATTTGTGGGGAGGAATAACTATAAGAGGTGGGCCTGGAAACTAAGGGCAGACAACAAATTTGTACCTTTTCTTTACCAATGCTCTCAGCAGCTAGTTTGTGAAAGTTGTGTTTCCCCTTCTTGCTGTCTTAGGTTCAAGACGGGAAGCCGTGACTCTCTACGCAGGAGGAGGCAGTAGTGCTTCTATCAGGCAACATGGTAAATGTATTTTCCTTGATCAGAGGCTAGGACTATCCCAGTGTTTTGGATATTCTTACACTAGTGGAACAATGCTAAGAAAGGATATACTGTATTTATAGGAGGCATTGACCTTCATAATGAAGAGGAGTTTGGTTTTCAGTTAACATGATGGAAAGAGGAACTCATAAATGGAAAAGACTGCATGAAGTGTCTCGTGGTAATTCCATGCCCAGTAATGGTTACGGATGATAATTTCAATAGCCAGAGTTTTACAAGAATAAAGTAAGTGTTATAATGTTTTAAATGAAAAACAAACAAACAAAAGAACAACTAATCAACTGGCCAAGAGGAAAGGAAATCTAAAATGGATAAGAGAGAAGGGAAAAGATAAATTATGCTACAGCACTGGGACCGGTTGCTACAGTGTGGAATACAGACGGAAACACAAATTTTCTTATGTTGAATTTTTTGTGTTAAAGAACACCATGGAGGCTCTGTGATTTACTGTGTTTAGTGCAAATTACAAGCTGACCTTTTGAGTAAGGGGTGTATCACTGAACTTTTTCAGCTACCTTGCTTCCTCTGGACTCATCTTTTCACTGTAGATCATGCTGTGACAACCTGTTGGATACAGTTTTAAACTAACAACATCTCACCTCAGTTACAATATACTGTACATATTTCTCATTTTCTGCCCTGAGTCTTCTCTGTGGTCACTGAATGATTTGCCTGCAGGAAACAGCTCAGCTATTCTGATGCATATCCCAACACAGAAGTTAACAGCTGTTTGCTATACTGTATTATCTGAACACTGTACAAGTCCAGCATCAGTGGAGCAAGGGAAAATTTTCCAGTCATGGTGGATATTACACAACAAAAGGTGCAGATACATTTCTCTGCTACACAGCAGTGAGTCTCTTTCATCTTAATATTATTCAAGTTAAAATCAGAGTATATAACTACTTTCTTAAAGAGTAAAACAAAAAAAAAAGAAATACACTAAAGTCATATTCACTGATACATTAACTTAGAACATATAAATGGTGCGGATGCATGTGGCAGCTGCGGTGAAGTGATATATGATCTGAGAATACAAGAGCAGAATGCATGGAAAGAGGATATTTTCTGTGCTTCAGTGTAGATATTAAGAGTAGTGCAGTGAGAGATTATGAGATATTTTTAACTGCCTGAGTAGATAGAGCTGAACTCCTAAGAGGTGCCCTTGGGTGGTGTTATAGATTCGTAGGCTTCCTTATGAACTCTGGATTTCTGTCTGTACAGATTTCTAACTGTATTAATTATCCGTCTAGGGTTCCTTGAATAAATGATACAATAGTGTTTAGGGCTGTTACTCTAACTTACTATGTTACTTTAACGACAGCAGATGAGTCATTAGCCATAATCAGAAAGCAGGGTGTTTCCAGTCACAGAAGGGTCAATGAGTGTTGGTCTAAGCACACGCTAGCCAATGACATATTAAAAACAATTAGGAAGGCAATGCAGGTGAGTTCATATTGTTAACATATGACTGATTTCTATCTTAAAATTTCATTTGGTATTTAAAATACTTTGGAGTTCCCATCGTAGCTCAGTGGAAACGAATCTGACTAGGAACCGTGAGGTTGCAGGTTTGATCCCTGACCTCGCTCAGTGGTAAGGATCTGGCGTTGCCGTGGCTGTGGCGTAGCCTGGCAGCTGTAGCTCCGACTGAACCCCTAGCCTGGGAACCTCCACAAGCCACGGGTGCAACCCTAAAAATGACAAATAAATAAATAAATAAAATACTTTATTTTGGTTGTACAAAAACTTAGTATGGGAATTACTAATTATTTTCATGTGTTCTTTAAAGCAAAAATTGTGAGAACACAGTCTTTTGGGACAAAAAGAAAGACTCACTTTTAAAGATAAAGTAAATCTGAAGTGGTTAAGTTCTCACAACCTTGTTTTAAGTAGTATTCTCAATGAGTTTGATGGTGAGAAAAAAAATTCTCGTAAACTGAAATTCGATATTATGTACCTTGTTAGAGTAGAAATTACTGGACTCAGGTCCCTAGGTTTTATTTATTTATTTATTTTTTCTTTTTACGGCCACACCTGTGGCATATGAAATTTCCTGGCGTCAGATGAGAGCTGCAGCTGTGGTCTGCTGGAGCCACAGCAACACCACATCCACGCTGCATCTGTGACGCACACTGCACCTTGCAGCAACACAGGATCCTTAAACCACTGAGCGAGGCCAGGGATCGAACACACACCCTCACAGAGACAACATTGGGTCCTTAACCCACTAAGTCAGTGGGAACAATGGAATGCCAGGTCCCTTGATTTTAAATCCAATGATCTGTTCACTAAGTCACACTGCTTTTCATGAGACAAAGAAAACAGAAAAATATCACAAATCAAATTGTCTACAACAGGTACTGGTATTGTCCCTTTTTTTGAGTAAATATAATATTGTATATGTTTATTATACATGTGTATATATAATATATTACATATATAGCTTATATTTTAATGTTCTGCTTCTCAGTATAAGGTGTCAGGATGGTGACTGTGTCACAAGAAATAGATATTTTAAAAATTAAGGAGAATGAATCTTGAAATACAGACTAGGAATTTTGATGTTTGATTCTACCAAGTAACACTGACATATTATCATATATGAGACTTTATTCTTAACTAATAAAAGTATAGTATTAATATATTTTTCCCATTACTTAAATAAACTGGAGAAACAGCCTGTTTAATTCTCTACATTGCTATACTTTGTTAGGACTATGTGTATTTCAAATACATGTAATAACATTTATAGTGCCTTCTTACGATAGGGCTTCTATGGTGAAAATAACATTATGAAGTTTCTGCCCATGATCATATGTCTACTAAACAATTCACATAATTATAGCAAGGTAAATCTGAGAAACAGAAAAGGTCACGTGGTTGTGCAGGCAGCAGTGGTTGTACAGGTGTGTGTGTGTGTGTGTGTGCGCGCGTGTGTGTGTGCCTGCCTGTATTACGTAGATGTAAATATGCATGTAGATTTTTTATAGTAGTTAAGATAAAGAAGAGAACAAATCTAAACTTAACTGTTAAAATAAAAGTCTGCCCTCCATATATATCCCTGAGTTCCACATCTGCGGATTTAACCACCCATGAATCAAATATAATCAGAAAAAAAAAGAAAAAAGATTTCAGAAATTTCAAAAAGCAAAAACTTTTTTTCTACAGGCGGCCAGTTATTTACATAACATTTACACTGTGTTTAACGCTACTTACATTGTATTTACCTTGTAATAATTAGGTATTCTAAGTAACCCAGAGATCACTCAAAGTCTGCAGTTGAATGTTCAAGGTTACATGCAAACACTACAACTCAGACTTGAGCAGATGAGAATTTTGGTAAAGACAGGCAGTCTTAGAACTAATCCCAAGGACACTGAGGGACAACTGCATTAAATAAAACCCAAAACGAAACTTTGTGGAAATAACTACAATAATTTTCCCCAGCTTTGGTGACTGTCTATGGTTCTCATTCCATTTGTTACTGCAAACGGTCACCATACGGAGTTCTCATCTCTTGACTGGCTTTTTCTTATTCATACGAATTTTTCTCAGTATGATTCAGAACACCTGCTTTCTGCTGCCTTGATCAACCATTCTTTTTCTCATTTTTGAACATTCACAGTATGAAGACTTATCCCACATTTGATACAGCTGACTTGACTAATAGTTAAAAGACAACAGAGGAAACACTAGTCCTTGTTCTAGTAATGGATGTCCAAACTAAATCTTTTGCGACACAGTGAATATTTCACCAACATATTATTGCAGAAAAACCAACGGATAATTGCTTTTTTTTTTTTTTTTTTGCTTTTTTAGGGCCACACTTGTGGCATATGGAAGTTCCCAGGCTAGGGGTCGAATCTGAGCTGTAGCGGCCAGCCCACACCACAGCCACAACAACGCCAGATCTCAGCCACGTCTGAAAACTACATTGCAGCTCACAGCAATGCCGAATCCTTAACCCACTGAGTGAGGCCAGGGATCAAACCTGCATCATCATGGATGCTAGTCGAATTCATTCTGCTGAGCTACAGTCGGAATCCCAGTGGTTGGCTTATTTTAGCATGACGGGGGGGGGGGGTGTGTAAAAATAGATGTTTAAACTTGGTGCTTGACTGGACCTGATTTACTCTGCTACCTCTCTTAAACCAGTGGACAATATGCACATCCGAGAGCCAGGGAGCAGCTTGTGTATAAAGGTAATCCACCTTCTACAGCAAAACTTACTAGAGCTTCATTCTTTGATTCAAGGCATGTTTTCTGGCCCTTCCTCCCCCTAAGACTTGATTCTGATTTCACAGTCTAAGTTTTGTGTTGTAGACATCAGTATTTGAAAGAGATTTTTAAGATTCTTCACTATAGATTATACAGATTCTTGCATGTGACTTTTATAAGATATGTGTTGGTGTTTATGAATGCTTGCTTTTCAAAGATCTAGTTATAAATTCCAACTATATAATAGCGAACTTATTGAGGCTCAAAAAGAGAAACAAGGTTGATACTATTTGTCCTATACAACAAGAAAACAAAGAAAAATAAATAGTGTTCTCCCATTTGAGAGGTCTTATTTACCCTTAGTAATATAAAAACACCTCTCATTGTAACATGAAATGATACTTGCCTAAAATTTTAACTGACTGGTTTCATGCATTTATTTTAATCAGGTTATTCTTATTCTTTTTTCTTTTTGGTCTTTTTAGGGCTGTGCTGTAGCATATGGAAGTTCCCGCGCAAGGGCTCAAATTGGAGCTGCAGCTGCAGACCTACACCACAGCCACAGCAACCCAGATCAGAGCTGCATGTGCAACCTACTCGGCAACTCATGGCAACGCCAGATCCTTAACCCACTGAGCAAGGCCAGGGATCGAACCTGCATCCTCAAGGATACTAGTCTGGGTCTTAACCCACAGAGCCACAACGGGAACTCCTTAACAGGTTATTTTAAAACCATTTCTTTTATTTTCGTGGCAAAAAGTTTAATGTCAAGATTATTCTACCTAATTTTATAAACAAATCCAGAGAGTACTCCCAACGATATTCTAAAATTGTATCCATTATGAGACTACCCTTAAGAAGAAGTATAAGAATTTTGATGTTCTTAAATTTATGTTATATATTATTTATTAAAAATGTTGAAACTTGTATATATGCATCTCCCTCCTGAATGTGACATCAAACTTCCATCATATTTATAAAGTATTATAAGAAGGTTGTTGATGATATAAGCAAGACTTCTGTGCCTGAGAACTTCAAGGTATACATACAAATATGCACCACTTCAAAGTTTGGGGATGTGGGGGTTAATCTAAGCTATAAACAGATAAATGCTTTTTAGTACTATATCATTTTCCTAAATGAAAAAAAAATGTTTACTGGGCCCTTCTTAGTAGAAAAGATTCATGCAGAAACATTTAAACTATATTAAAGCAATCTATAAATGGTACCAAAATTTTTTCTTTCAAAAATAAATGTTAGGTGGAAACTCAGTGGCATTTTCTTTTGTACTAAAGAACAAATCATGAGTATTACATTGACACAACATTTTATATCCTGACCTGTTATGCTTTACTATTTACATAAGTTCAGTTCAGTGAAAATGATTTGTTTTTGTAGCTTCATCATGAGTTATAACTCAGCTGAGTATGTCTTTGGAAGCACTATTAGCCGGGTTACCCAGAACTGGTCAGACAATTCATGTATAGGAGCTCTTTAGTCTTCTGGATCCCTAGTAATTTCCAGGAAAATACATGTGGTTCTTTCATTTTAAAAGCATTTTTGATGCTGTTGGCTCAAGGTGGAGGTGCGGAAACCTGGAAATTGCCAGTCTTCATTTATTGATGACCAGAATGTCTAAACACTCAAATATCAGATGCTTTACAAAGAGTAGATCCCATCTAAAACATCACTCAGATTAAGTCTTACCATCTAGTAAACCAATGAATATGAGTAAATATAGATATTTAATATAAAGGATTAATGTTGACTATTTAAATCAGAAATTAGAAAGCACTCCAGAAATAGAACAACAGGTCTTTGGAAAACAAGCCTGCTGTTGCATTTACAGGCCCTCTGTTGTATTTAGGAAAATAAATGACAAAACAACTAGGGAAGGGGAATTTGGAAATAGCTGATATATGTGACTATATTTATAAAATTTACATAAATTTTGTATACATAGCTTTTGTATGATTAGATGTATACTGTAATGTATATATCTATCTCACAATTTCTATTTTACTCGTCCATCCCACTTCAGGAATCTGTTATAAATAACACACACACTATGTGTGCGTGTATCACAATTATGTGCATACACACAGACCTCACCATATGACACTATTTCTTTTAGAAAAAGTTTGGAAATAATTAAAATTACTATTAATAGAAAACTGGCTTAATAAACTACAAAGCGAAGAATTATGCAACTGAAAAAAGGACATAGAGATGTTACTTTTACAGGCTGACAAGGTGTGATTCCCAGGTAGCACTGTTAAGAGAAGATAGTCACAAGAGCGTATATGTGTTTGACGTCGTCTTTGTACAACTGAGGAAAAGTTATTTGTTAACTGCAGACCCACAGCTTCTGTTCCTTCACAAGGCAGCCTGGAAAAGAATGAGATGGGACCCGCATCTCCCTTGGAAACAGCGCAAACGGCTAGAACTCCTGCTAAACACACTGATGGTATTTACTAGCAGAAAGACAGTGAAGAGTGTTTAGCTGTGAACTAATTTAACAAGTCTGCAAATGCCCAATTTACCTTGTATATTGTAAATAACCCTAGAATATATGAATTAACAAAGCATGGCTAGCTGGCTAAGTAGTGAATAGGATATAAAAGGAGGTATTTCATAAGTGACAACTTACTTTCAAACAACATTCCATGTTCATTATTTAATCTGCTCATGTTAAATATAAAGAAGACTATGTCTACTACAAAAGGGAAAAGTGCAGTTGTAGGGGGTGCTGCACTTCTTAAAGAAAGAACGCTTGGCCACTATCTTGCTTTTCCTATAGCCTTTGAATCATGTAAATTGGAACTAAGATATACAATCCATGTTATTAAGCCTGTGTTATACTAAAAATAAAAAAATAAGAATATTTTCTAAATATATAGGTATCTGTGTAAAAACACACAACATACATACATACACATACATTTACAAAAGCAAATTTGAAGAAGAGTCCATACACTAATGAAAATGGTTCCTTAAAGAAAGCCATCTGGAGAATTTATGGATGACAGTGAAATCCTCTGAGCACATGCTTTTCAATATTTTAAATTTCAACTAAGTAAATGTTTTATATAAGAAACAAAGCAAATTGGAAAAGAAAACAAGCCATAAAATTGAATATAGACCCAAAAAGCCAACTGCACAGTACATCAAAATGATGAAAGAAATAATAAACGTCACAGTAGTTTTATGTTACCAGTAATATTGATAATGCAATTTGAAACGGTTTTGTAAAAATGGCAGGAAAAAGCATATAAGCAAATGTATTGATGTTTAAGAAACATGATTCTCACTATAAGATACAATTATGGAATAAAAGAAGCCAAGGGAAACTGTGTAATGTTAATTACGAAACAGGAACAAAATGAAGTACTATATATGTGTGCATATGATTATTTTACATTATTTCCCTGGACGAGGCTAAAGGCAATGCCATGCTGCTTACAAATTGCTCACCTAGTGGTTAAACTTTAGATTAAAATTACCATTGCTCAATGGGGCCCAAGTCTTAAGTAAATTGTTTTTCCTAGTTCTGGTGTAGGGAAAGTACAAGAACATTTCTTTCCAGAAATGCCTAGAGATAGCTTCATTTCAAATGCATAGAAGAACAAATAATTCACGGGCTTTCAGTGTGCAGTCTTGGAATAGAAACAACAGAAAGAGTGATCATAATTGATTATAAAGCAATGAATTTAAAAAAATCCTTCAGAGAAATTAGAAAAGTAAAGGATAAAAAATAAAGTTCTTTTTTTATAGGATAACAACAGTAATTGATGAAACAAATGTAATTAGAAAAATCACCATTGTGCAATCTCCATTGTAAAAAATGATTTACACAAGGAATATCAATGTGGTCTAAAACTTTTGAATGACCGACTTGAAAATTAGGATATTAATGATAACTAAGAGCTTCTCTTCACAGATTATTTATCCAATCACAGGAGGAAAAATATATGTGTATACTGTAAAGATCTGGCAGTTACTACCTTGATCAACTATTCTTATTACCAGTATAGCAATCATTATATTCCTCCAAATGGAAAGTATTCAACTATCATTATTATTATTATTATTATTATTATTATTATTATTACTACCACTATAGTTGATTTACAATGTTTTGTCAAGTTTTGTTGTACAAAATACAAAAAAGTGACACAATCACACACATTCTCCTGTGCTGTACAGTAGGATCCCATTGCCCATCCATTCCAAATGTAACAGTTTGCACCCCCAAACCCCCCCAAATGCCCATCCATCCCACTACCTCTCCTGCCCCAGGAAACATAAGTCTGCTCTTCTTGGCCATGATCCCTTTCTGTTTTTTGTTTGATTGTTTGTTTGTTATTTTTAGATAGGATCATCTGTTCCATATTTTAGATTCCACAAATAAGTGATATCATATGGTATTTGAATTTCTAGCTTACTTCCCTTAGTATGAGAATCTCTAGATCCATCCATCTTGCTGCAAATGGCATTAGTTTGTCTTTTTATGACTGAATAATATTCCACTGTATATATGTACATCATCATCTTAATCCACTCATCTGTCGATGGACCTTGAGGTTGCTTCCATGTCTTGGCTACTGTGAATAGTGCTACTATGAACATATGGGTGCATGTATCTTTTTCAATGAAAGTTTAGTCTGGATATATGCACAACAGTGGGATTGCTGGACCCTACAGTAACTCTATATTTAGTTTCCTTGGGTACCTCCATACTCTTTTCCATAGTGGTTGTACCAATTTACATTTCCACCAGCAGTGGAGGAGGGTATCTTTTCCTCCACATCCTCTCTAGCATTTGTTATTTGTTGACTTGTTAATGATGGCCATTCTGACTGGTGTGAGAAAATCTTTGCCAATGATGCAACAGACATCACTGCCTCATTGCACTGGAGATCTTTGACTAATATCCGAAATACACAAACAACTCATGGAACTCAGCAACAAAAAAAAAACAAACAACCCAATTGAAAAATGTGCAGAAGACGTAAACAGACATTTCTCCAAAGAAGACAAATGGATGGCCCACAGGCATATGAAAAAATGCTCAATATCACTAATTATTAGAGAAATACAAATCAAAATTACAATGAGGAAAGTATTAATAATTAGCTAGGATTAATATTAATGTAATCATCTTTGACCTTTTCACATAGACTACAGGTGATATTACAGTAAATCATTACAACAATGAGATATATCTTATAGGTGAATTTTTTGAAAGACAATGTCAAGAACAAATAACGAGGTTCTTGTCTCTGATTTAAAACGACAAAAAAATATCTAGCAAACAGAACGCATAAGATATGATTAGATCTTTCAAAAGGAATTTGAGAAATGATAAATTTGAATCTGAACTAGAGAATAGATAAGAAAATATGTTGATTTTTAATTTTCCTAGATATGATGACATAGTGTTTATGTAAGACAAAGTTTTCACACTTACAAATTTTATGATAATTATTTAAGCAGGAAGTGCCAATGATCTTTGCAAATACTTTTCAAGTTTCTCATTTAACACCTATATCTGTATATATTTATGCACACACATATATGTATACATATATGTTTACATCTTAAATTAGCATATAATATCCCACTATTGAAATTTGAAATTATGTTCCATTTGATTAATACTATGACTTTAGTCAAATGAGAAGACCTTGAAATATTGTTCTCTTCTGTGTATGTCAGAATCAGTTTTATCTCTTCCAGCCTAATCAGTTTTCTCACACTGCTGATGTCTTTCTTTCAAGAGAATGCTTTTTTTCCCATCCTTCTTGCTACCCCCTGAAAATTACTTTATCATTTTCAAAGCCACCTTGGCAATCATGAACTCATTTATTCCACTGGCAAATTGTATCCCCGCATGGCTATTTTACATACAGATCATGTTTCTTATGGGATCCTCTCATTACTATTTTTTTAAATTGGATATCTATGCACGTTGGTGTATCGGCATGCATATGTTAATTTACGTGTTTTAAATACAACTACTGAGAGCAGATTTTGAAAGAAATATAAAGTGAGTAATGAAGAATACACATGTTCCCAAAAATTATGACAGAAATAACGTGGTTAATAGTACCCATAATATTTACATTAAAACATAAAATTTAATATTTATTCCTAAGTGAAATAAGAATAAGATGTTGATTTTTAAAGGTATAGGCAAAAGTAGCACATTTGAATTATCATGTTCAACAACATGTTTGCAAAGGAGCATGAGTAATCTTATAAAATCTAAATCACATATGCTCTCATGAATATGAAAATACCGAATCATTGAGTGCTTCCAAGAAGGCTCAATATCCATAAAAACCATAGACCAAACCTACTGATTTTCTCAAACTTTTGAGACTGTATAATGCTATATAAATACAATAAAAATATAGATAAAATGTACTGAGTATAGAACAGGCAGGATATTATGTTTTGTACACATATTTTCATTTAGGCATCATTAATTTCTGGTAAAAATGCTACTACATTTGTAGATGATGAAGCTGAGGCTCAGAATAGGACATAATTCAAAGCTATACAGCTAACAAGTTGAAGGGCCAGAAATCAAAGCTGTGTTTTTTGACTCCAAAGTCCCTGAAATATCCTTTATATTTATTACCTTTTTATTTTCCCACCTAATAAGTACAAAGCTGTCCTGACCTGATTCACTTATTCAGCAAATAGTTGTTGAGCATCTACTAAGTGCCTGATGTTGTTCTAAATGGGCAAAATACACCAGGAAATAAAACAAAGATCTAGTGAAAAAATCACGTGCATGAAAGTATTTTTAAAATGATAACAATAATATATAATTGCAACCCTAAGTTCATCTTTAAATCCACAATTTTAACTCTTTGTTATAGCATTCTTTTTTAGTGATACATTTTCAATAACTGACAGCTCTTGTGTGTTCGTTTCCTATTGCTACTGTAGCAATTTACCACACATATAAAGTATGTATTGATTACTTCATAAGTCAGAACTCTGACATGGGTCTCACTAAGCTGAAGTCAAGCTGTCTGGAGGCTCTAGACAAGAACCTATTTCCTTGCCTTTTCCATGTTCTTCAAAGCCAGCAGTGTTGCCTCTCCGACCATATTGCCATGGTAACAGCCCCATCTGCTGCTCCCCAACAGAAATACTCACGTGATTGGATTGGATAATCTCCTATCTCAGGGTCCTTAATTTAAATCACATCTGCAAAGTCCCTTTTGTTATAGGAGTCAACAAATTCACAGGTCCCAGGCTTTGGCATATTAATATTTTTTTGGGGGGCATTAATCTTCCTACAACAATTTGATATTTCATGTATAGTCAACTATAAGACATGATTTCAGAAATCCTAATATGTATTGCATTTTATAACCATCTGCTAACTATTGTTATATCTAAGATGAGAAATAAAACTGATTTTTGTCCTATAATCATCCATTTCACTCAATGTTATGCTTATATATATATAATGACGTGACCTACAGTCAATATTTTTTATTTCATTTCATTGAACTGTCTAGGAATTATATTATTTCATTATTATACCATAGAAAAAATTCTTACATTGCATAAAAATACCATATTTATCTATGTCCTTCATTTACGTATGTCTCCCTATGCTTCAATTTTATATAACTAATGAATGGTATAAACCCTGCGTTCAGTCCCAGGAGAGAATACACAAAACAATTTCAAATATATTAAGTGTGTGAATTAATTTTCTTTGTTTTTAGTATTTTTAGAACATTGAAAATGAGACACCTAGGAGTTCCCACTGTGGCACAAAGGGTTAAGAACCTGACTGCAGTGGTTCTGGTCACTGTGGAGGTGGGAGTTTAATCCATGGCCCTGTGTAGTGGGTTAAAGGATACATTACTGTTGCAGCAGTGGTGTAGGTCACAGCTGTGACTCCGATTCAATACCTGGCCTGGGAATTTCCACGTGCCATAGGTGTGGCCATCAAAAGAGTGAGAAAGAGAGCGAGACACCCAGTATGGATAGGTTCCAGACTGCCTGGCAAAAATCTCCTCAATCCCATGCTTAATTGTTAAGTGACTTTGAACACGGTACCTGATATTTCTGGCCTCTATTATTTTTCACGTAACTAATGTACTTAATGTTAACACAAACAAAGGAAGTAAAATGCATATAACAATCCCTGGCATTGTTTAAGGGTCAACTACACACACACACACACACACACACACACACACACTCTCATAGGTTTGTATATTTATATTTTATTAAATTTAGTCAGCCATAAAAAAGAAGAAATCCTGCCATTTGCAGCAAAGACGGATCTTGAAAACATTATGCTAGGTGAAGTAAACCAGAGAGAGAAAGACAAATACTGTATAATCTCACTTATATGTATAACTCAAAAGAGTTAAACTTATAGAGAGGGAAAAAAAAGATTGAATAATTGACACTGACATGCACTCAAAAAAGTTATATGTTTCCATATAAGAATAATTAATAATAATATTATTATTACTGCCTTATGGAGTTCACATGTGATTGCTGTAGTTTAAATTTGAGATTTGAAAACCCTCAGTATCTGAAAAAGTTAAAATATATGAAATTTAAAAGGGAAGGCAGATGAAATATGAAGCCGAAAGGAAAAAGTTAAAAGTCAGAATCACCAAAAAAGCTGTTTAAGTTCACATGACAATGAATTAAGGAAAGATGTAGAATAAAACAAAATAAAGAAAAATGTAAGAAATCAGTGATTCAACATTCTGACATCAGTTAACATAATTCAATACATTAACAGACTGAAGACCAAAAAATCAACGATTATACTAATTGGTGCAGAAAAAACTTTGAAAAAACCAACACCACTTCATAATAAAATCTCTCAGTAATCTAGGAATATAGGGAAACTTTCTCAACTTGGCAACGACTAGCTATAAAAACCTACAATTAATATTATATTTAATGGTGAGAAACTTGAAACTTTCCTGCTAAGATCAGGAACGTCAAGGGTGTCTCCTCTGACCACTACTTTTAAACAACATATTAGAAACCCTAGCTAAAATAATAAGAGAAGGAAAAAATTAAAGGGATACATATTGAGAAAGAAAAAATAATACTGTCTTTATTCACGGATGACTTGATTGTCTATACAGAAAATGCAAACAAACTGACAAAAAAGAAAACTTCCTGGAACAAACAAGCATCTATAGCTAGGATGTGGGATACAAGGTTATTGTAAAGATGTCAAAAGGACTGTTATCCAAAACATACAAAGAGTTCTTTTTTTTTTTTTTTGTCTTTTTTATTTGTCTTTTCTAGGGCCGCACCCATGGCATATGAAGGTTCCCAGGCGAGGGGTCTAATCAGAGCTGTAGCCGCCGGCCTACACCACAGCCACAGCAACGCAGGATCTGAGCCGCGTCTGCAACCTACACCACAGCTCACGGCGACAACAGATCCTTAACCCACTGAGCGAGGCCAGGGATTGAACCTGCAACCTCACGGTTCCTAGTCGGATTCGTTAACCACTGAGCCACGACAGGAACTCCTACAAATAATTTTTGAAACTTGGCAACAGGAGTTCCCATCATGGCTCAGCGGGAAACGAACCTGACTAGCATCCATGAGGACTTGGGTTTGATCCCTGGCCTCTCTCAGTGGGTTAAGGATCTGGAGTTGTCATGAGCTATGGTGTAGGTTGCAGACGCGGCTCAGATCCCCTGTTGCTCTGAATGGATCCGTAGCCTGGGAACCTCCATATGCGTGGGTGCAGCCCTAAAACACAAAAAGACTAAATAAATAAATAAATAAATAAATAAAATCTTGGCAATAAAAAAATTAACAGCCTGATTAAAAAAGTTGGCTAAGGGCTTGAATATACAATACCAAGAGTGAACCCAAATATACACTATGGACTTTGAGTGAGAACAATGTGTCCATCAGCTTCATCAAGTGTAACAAGCAGACCATGTTACAACCGGTGTGCAATGTTGACAGCCCCTCTGGCATGTGATGCTGACCACGGGGAGACTATGAGTGTGCTGATGTACAGGTCTATGGGAGCGCTATACTTTCTCCTCAGTTCTGCTGTAACCTAAAACTGCTCTTAAAAAATAAAGTTCATCTGGAAAAAAAATTAAAAGAGACTGAGGAAGGAGTGATGTTCTAAAAACTATGCAAGAAATAAAAAAGATAACAAACTTTATTTTTGAGTAGCTACTGTATAACGGGCTCTGCTACAACATTTTGTATTCTGTCTCATTACTCCTCTCCTAATGGTCAAGGGATCCAGAAGATTCTTCAAAAAAATCATAGTAGTTAGCATCTTTAATCACTAAGGTGCTTTCCACCAGATGGTATATTTAGGGTCTCATTTTTTCCAGGTGAGGGAATTATAAGGCATTTAAAAGGCTTATTTACTGTTTAAGTGCCTTAGCCAGAAAGTGACATTCTCTACTGCTGATTACATTCTGTTAACCAGTGATAGTCACATGACAGCATATGGGAAATAAGAGAAACTGAGAAATATAGTTTTTGTCTTTTCAGTCTTTTTCTAATGACTGCATACTAACCAGGAGCATCACAGTTCTATGGGTGGTTATCCATCTCTACCTCATTGATTCTGGAAAACTGTCACACTGAACTCAGCCCCGTTTCCCTTCTCTGACAATATTATTCCATTCTAACCCACACTGTGGAAGGGCAGAGCCCACTCTAGGTACTCCAAAGAACACCTGCTAATATCCCTTTCAAGAAGCTAATGGGGAGCCAAACTGAGATGCAACCGCATTTAACCCTGAGCTTGTTTATAAAGTCCATATGATTGAGAGGGTCAATTTTTAGAAAAAAACATTCAAATTAATCTTTAAAAGGTGAGTACATATTTGTAAAGAGAATAATCATGAAACATTTTCAAGTTCAAAAAGCCAACCACAAACACTTTTTAAAAAAACTAATAGTTCAACACACATCTATAATACTTTCTTGCTATCCTTGATGGTTTAAGTCTTACGGCGTATAAGGTGGAAATGGAGTGAGAAATAACCCAAACGCAAATATATTTGAAAGTACAATAATCGCTGCTGACAGATTAATTGGAGTTTAGAGTCACTGAGGGATTCAAGGACAATGAGCAATGCAGAGAACAGTCATGCCATTTGTGGAAACAAGGCAATCGAGAAAGACTACAGTTGGTGGTGCTAGTGATATTCAAGTTAAGTCAAAATTTTAGTTTGGGAAATTTTAACGTTAAGATGCTTAAAAAATTTCCAGGAGGCTCTTCTACATAAATATATAAAGATCAAGAGCTTTGCAAAGAGGCTAAAGAGGTAATATCACAAATTATTTAAACATACTTAGTTCCTCCCTATCCATGTCTACAAAAATATGCATAGATCCATATTTGCTTTCGATTCTGAATGACAACATTTGGAATGTCTCAGTGACCTGTTTTTTCAAGGCAGTGTAGAGCACAAGGATGGCGATATGGCATTTTTCACTTTTCAGATTTTCTGTCATCCTTTCTATAGGCTGGCACCCCAAACCCACTTCTACTATGAGGTATAATGGAGCTTTGAAAAATTATTCCCCCTTCTTTTATTCCATTTCTATCATAGGGAAAGTAATAGTGCACTGCAGCAACTTTGAGCACCTATACTGAATATAAATAACACTTACCCTTTCCAACTGACATTTTACGGAGGAATTGACAGTATCTACAGAATTTTCTAAGGTATATATTACAATGAATGATGTATTGTGTGGGAATACTCCAATTCTTCAAAAATATTTACAATCTATTAAAAAATAAACCAGAACCATTTTTTTTTCATTTTACCGATCCATACTTCTGAAAATCCCCCTTTCATCACAATGATTATAAACTATAATTTTGTTTTCTCTGAGTTAGATTGAGCTGTTCTCTAAAATATTGGATCACATATTACTTAAAATGTAAATCACTGGTCCTGGATACATTTTACTATAATATTTCAGTGGTCTGAAATTTATATATTATTTTTTAAAACTTAGATTTTCTTGTATCTAAATCTACTCTAAGAGCACTGAATTAAATAATGTTCCCTGGTGGCCTAGCAGTTAAGGATGCAGCATTGTCCCTGCTGTGGCTCAGGCCTGAACCCTGGAAGGAACTTCCATACTCCACGGCCAAAAAAATTATAAAGTATATAAAATCTATACTTCTTACACAGTAAGCACCTTGATTCTGAAATCAGTTGCTAATTACATTACAGAAGTTGATTAAAGTATCAGAACTCTACTGAATATAATGCATATTTAAATTATAATAATACTAGAGAACATTATAGGTGAGACTTCAATATGCATTTTCCTCCAAACTTTGAAACTATTATTATTATTTATTTATTTTTCTTTTTAGGGCCACACTGGCAGCACATGGAAGTTCCCAGACTAGGAGTCGAATAGAAGCTGCCAGCCTCACCACAGCTACAGCACTAGGGATCAGAGCCATGTCTGAGATCTATTCCACAGCTCATGGCAATGCCAGATCCTGAACCCACTGAGCAAGACCAGGGATCGAACCAACCTCCTCATGAATATTAGTCGAGTTTGTTTCTGTTAAACCACAATGGGAAGCCCTTGAAAATTTTGATTTTATATATTTTATCACTGTGTGAATTATTTCATGAAGTTCAGTATAAAATACAACATTCAGTTGTGGTGCTCAATAAAAAAGGGGACTACATTGAAGAGTAGAGGAAGGAAGCTATAAATAGTAGCTACATGACCAATAGGAGACAGAAGAGCTATAAAAAATAGGTGTATTTTCTTTATATTTATGTACATGTTTGCATACATTAACCAGTTCCTCCCTTTCCTCTTCCTGGATATGATAAACCTATAATTCAAGATTTCTGTGATAGCAAATACAACCAAGATAGGAACTAAGCCTGGCTAATGTTAACACCTACAAATGTAGCTATTTATGGGATTTATATACTCTATTCTAGGAGAGAGCATAAGTATGTTTTCTAATGTATAAGAAATAGATGGATGATGGACAGTGGAAGTGCTGGGTGTTTTATATTGCTGCCGAGAGGTTTAAATGCACCTTAAGGGTGTGCAGACACTGCACCCAGCAGGTTTCATATCATGACTCTATGCAGTTGCACACATCACAGATGACAAACTGGAGATTTGCTCAGGATTCATTTCTCCATGTCACTTCTACTAGAATCTACTGAGAGAGGTTCTCAACAGAACTGGAGGAAAGAAAGAAGAAAACTTTTTCTATGGAGGAAGTTGCAGGAAAAACTTAAGCACAGACAAATCTTTGGAAATCAACAGCATGGTACAAGTAGACAGCTAAAATCGGCAATGATTCACAATTGAATTGCTGAGATTTACTGAAGCTTCCAAGACAGTGACTGAAAAATCTCTAGGGTGGCAACATATAATAAGGTAGCTGAGATTCACTGTGGTTTCCCAGGTGATTTCCTGTGAATCACCTATTTCTGACATCTTTTTGTGATTTAAGCTTCACTTGACTTACTGTTTTGTTACTGGTAATTCTTCAATCTCCTTCTAGGTTATACTTAGGGCAACTTCTGCTTTTCTGATTGCAACCTCACCGATTAAATTATATTTTAAACAATTAACTTAAAAATAAATTTAGTATAATATGTTCAGAATATAATCAAGTTAAATCACAAGATACCATTGCAAATTATATCTGGTATTACTAAGTGTTTGGACGTATTCTGAGAAAAGGAACTTTCAAGTATACATAACTAGAGCATAAACAATAAAAATAAGTTGAAAAAAAGAAATTATGTAGAAAATTTGGAAAGATACATAAGTCTGACCCAGCAACTTTACTCCTGATTAAATACCCTAGAAAAATACTTCTACCTACTCACATTAGACATGTACAAAAATGTTCACAGTACCATTTTTTCATTGTATTTAAAAACCACATACAATCTAAATATCTACCAGCAAAAGGACTGATGAGCAAATAATTGTGACATATTAATAAGTTAACCTTATATTAAAAATATTGGATGACAGATGGAAGTAACAAGAAGGGTGGATCACAAACACCTAATATTAAGCAAAAAGATGCAAAGCACAAAGGAACACTGACATCATGAGTCCATTTAGATAAATTCTTAAAACAGAAAATGAAATGTTTTGATTTTTAGAAATGCTTATATGGGGGCAAAGTATAAAGAAAAGAAAGGAAATTCTAATCACAAAATCTTGGATAGTGGTGATATCGAGGATGGAGGGAGAATGTTCTAATCAGTGATGATAAACACGAGGCTTTTGGGGTCATGTAAATATGACATCCTTTAGCATATGTGTGATTAGAATGGTTTGTGATTTATGATTTTTTCCTTTAAAGTGTGTGTGTGTGTTTCTGGTAGCCTTCTGTCCATAAATTACAGTTTGAAGGAAATTTTCCTATTAAAAAGGAATGATAGCAAACAAAAAAGACAAGACAAAACAAATAACGAAAAAAAGTGCTGAACGAACAAAAAAACTAAGCAGGAGCATCCAGAATTAGCAAAATTGCTAAGCCAGATGGAGGTTACTTTCTGCTACCTCAAAGCTGTAGTAAGTTTTCCCTGAATGTGATTCCCTGGATGAATTCTCAGAATGTATTTATTAACACAATGTATTAACACAATCATTAATACATTTAACGACAGAATGACTAAATCAGACATGCACACAATTACATCAGTTGCTCACTTTGGAAACTATAATTTAAAAAAAATTTAAAAATTAAAAATATATATTTTTAAATTCATGGACCAGACCAGAGACCTCCCAACTTCTTTTTCTCCTCTATAAAAGCATTTTCCGTCCCTTGAATTGTGGGGACTCGCAGACAGTTCGCCATGGTTGAAGACCCTAAGTTGAAATTCTTTGATGACAAATAAACCCAATCTTCGCTGGAGAAATATCTGGCAGTCTATTTCTTTAGGTGAATATAAGAGGTGAACTTAAAGACAAAAATAAAGGCTTTTGTAAAACTTTATGAAGACGATATACATGCAAATGTTTCTAACGTCATGAAAGATTCACTGGTTGAGATTCTAAAAATAGGTTTTATTTTACATTGCTTTAGATGCTGCTTTTAAAATAACCATTAGGGTTAAAGCATATCACAGAAAAATTGAGAGGTCTGCTACCAAATGTAAAAAAGAAGTGTATTTTCTCATAAACTTCAATAAATGAGGTACTATGTTCCTTACTAATAAAGTGCTTTATATCTAATAAGCAACCAGGACTTGAATGAATGAGTGAATGAATGAACAAACACACACGCAATCTTTGCTAGTTAGTGTCGCTGACTTACTCTACAGTTTTAAGTTGAGAGTGTTTTTTATTAAATATGTGCATAGCCTACACAATTTCACTGAATTACATAATTACAGGTGAACAAACATTTATTATTTAGCAGCTTACTGATTAGGGTTAATTTAGTTTTGCAGTCAAAATGTCTAAAGAAAATAGCAAGAATCTACATATGCACTACTTAATATATATAAATTATACACTATACACATTCACCCTTTAAAACTATTAAGTTTAATTATGGCATCAATGTGTTAATGCACTTGACAAGTATTTGGAAAATGCAAAATTATTTCAAATGATAAGCTTAGTAGATCAAAGTCAGAGTGTAAAGTAATTTTTCCCCAGATTTCACATAAGAAAAACAAAAACTTAAGGCTTTAAAATCTCATTAAGAATGACAATTTATTTTACTCATTGGAGAAAAGCTGAAAGCCTTCCCACTAAAAACTGGAACAAGACAAGGATGCCCACTTTCACCACTGTTTTTCAACACAATATTAGAAGTCCTAGCCACAGCAGTCAGACAGACAAAAGAAATAAAAGGTATCCAAATTGGAAGAGAAGAGGTAAAACTGTCACTGTATGCAGATGATATGATATTATATCATGAAAACCCTAAGGACTCAACCCAAAAACTTCTCTAATTGATCAACAAGTTCAGCAAAGTAGCAGGATATAATATTAACATTCAGATAAGTCACATTTCTGTATACTAACAATGAAATATTAGAAAAGGAATACAAAAATAACATACCTTTTAAAATCACACCCCAAAAAATCAAATAGCTGGGAATAAACTTGACCAAGGAGGTGAAAGACCTAATGCTGAGAACTATAAAACATTAATCAAGAAAATTAAAGAGGATATAAAGAAATGGAAAAATATTCCATGCTCCTGGGTTAGAAAAATTAATATTGTAAAAATGGCCAAACTACCCAAAGCAATCTGCAGATTCAATGCAATCCCTATCAAATTATCCATGACATTTTTCACAGAACTAGAACAAACAATCCAAAAATTTTTTATGGAACTACAAAAGACCCAAAATTGTCAAAGCAATCCTGAGGAACAAAAACTAAGTAGCAGGCATAACTCTCCTAGAGTTCAGGCAATATTACAAAGCCACCGTAATCAAGATTGTGTGATACTGGAGCCAAAACAGACATACAGACCAATGGAACAGAACAGAGAACTCAAAAATAAACCCAGACACCTACAGTCAATTAATCTTCGAAAAAGGAGACAGGAATATAAAATGGGAAAAGACAGTCTCTTCAGCAATGGTGCAGAAAAACAGAGAGCTGCATGTAAATCAATTAAACTGGAACACACCCTCACACTGTGCAGAAAAATAAACTCAAAATGGCTTAAAGACTTAAACGTAAGACAAGACACCATCAAACTCCTAGAAGAGAACATAGGGAAAACATTCTCTGACATCAACCTTACAGATGTTTTCTCAGGTCATTCTCCCAAAGCAACAGAAATAAAAGCAAATATACACCCATGGGACCTAATCAAACTGAAAACCTTTTGCACAGCAAGGAAACGATTAAAAAAACCCAAAAAGACAACTTACAGAATGGGAAAAAATAGTTTCAAACGATGCAACTGACAAGTGTTTAATCTCTAAAACATACAAACAACTTAGACAATTCAACTGCAAAAATGCCAACAACCCAATGGAAAAATGGGCAAAAGACCTGAATAGACATTTCTCCAAAGAATATATACAGATGGCCAACAAGCACATGAAAAAATGCTCAACATCACTGATTACTAGAGAAATGCAAATCAAAACTACTCTGAGATACCACCTCACACATCTCAGAATGGCCATCATTAGTAAGTCCACAAATAACAAATGCTGGAGTGGGTGTGGAGAAAAGGGAACCCTCCTGCACTGTTAGTGGGAATGTAAGCTGGTACAACCACTATGGAAAACTGTATGGAGGGACCTTAGAAAACTATACATAGAACTACCATATGACCCAGCTATCCCAATCTTGGGCATATAACCAGACAAAACTTTACTTGAAAAAGACACATGCACCCGCATGTTCATTGCAACACTATTCACAACAGCCAAGACATGGCAACAACCTAAATGTCCAATGACAGATGAATGGATTAGGAAGATGTGGTATATATATATATATATATATATATATATATATATATATATATACATACATACATATACATACACATACAGTGGAATACTATGCAGCCATTAAAAAGAACAAAATAATGCCATTTGCAGCAACATGGATGGCACTAGAGACTCTCCTACTAAGTGAAGTAAGTGAGAAAGAGAAAGACAAATACCATATGATATCACTTATATCTGGAATCTAATAGATGGCGCAAATGAACCTTTCCACAGAAATGAAAATCCTGGACATGGAAAAGAGACTTGTGTTTGAAAAGGGGGAGGGGGAGGGAGTGGCATGGATAGGGAATTTGGGTTAATAGATGCAAACTTTTGCCTTTGGAATAGATAAGCAATGAGATCCTGCTGTATAGCACTGGGAGCTATATCTAGTCGCTTGTGATGGAGCATTATAATGAGAAAAAATAATGTATAAATGTATGTCTAGCTGAATCAATTTGCTATACAGTAGAAAACTGACAGAACACTGTAAACCAGCTATAATGGAAAAAATAAAAATTATTACAAAATAAAAAAATAATTAAAAAAGAATGAAAAGTATTTAAAAACAAAGTTTGATTAAACTATAAAGAGCTGGAGCTATTTTTTAAAAGAAACAATGCGTTACTTTGAAAGTACTAGGTTAAGTAGTAAGACTTTAAAAGGCAGTCCAAAAATGCAATTCACAATTTGCCTCTGGGCCAACTGCCTGCCTCTCTTAGCCAGCAAAAAAATAAATAGTAAAATAAAATATTTTAAAGTTAGAACGGTGTTTCCATAAGTATAAAACTATAATTTTCATTTATTGAGATTCTGGGGTTAATTCACTAACTCATAGGAATGTAAATAGTTAAAACTGTTTTATTATTATTATTCTACAACTTTAATCTATGAAACAGAATACTTTATGTTTGTAATTATGGTTTCAAAATAAATGTTTTAAAACATGTCTTCAAAATATCTTTCAAAAATATCTTGCTCCAATCAAGATCCGGAATTAATTTATTTTATTCAATAAATTACTGAAATAATATATTTGGAACATACTAAATTTTGAAGTGCTTAACAAACAGGAAACTACCTGTAACCTAGGTCTTTTAATAACATAGGTGATAAAAGATGTGTTAAAAATTGTATTCTACTCTCGGGGTGTTGCAGGGGAATGGGAAATAAAGAAAACAAAATGTGATCTGGCATATTTAGCTACAGTGTTACATACGGGTTGTTATTATAACATAAAAATTGACTCAAACAACTCGACCATCATTTTCCTTATCTCATAAGACATGATGCTCTTTTTCTTTCAATTTTTCTAAATTTAATATAGTAATATTTGAAACAGTACAGTACAATAAATGGAGCAGTATTTTATATTATATCCTATTTGGGTTTTAATTAGCCTATCATGTGGTCCTAAAAATTTAATAACCAACATTGTAAAAATACTAATGTATATTGCTATTTGTCACTTTGTATAAAGCAAGCACTGTGAATAACAAAAGGCTATATATAGTATCATGTCTGAATTGGGTCTTTAATGATAATTCAAGGGGAAAAGCAAATGGTGTGTGAGGAATTACAAGTTCACATACTGGGTGGTAAAATGTAAGCTTTCAATTGTCCTAAGTGGAGAATGAGAACATAGGCAAAGGCCAGTTATTAGAGACATCTCATAAACCATGCTTAGAATGTGAACTTTATTTTTTAGATGATCCTGAAAGCAGAGAAATTTAAGTAATTTTTTAAACGTTAGAGAGAATAGTCAGTCTTCTGGAAGCAAGAAGAAAGGATTTGAGTGAGTAGGAGAAGAGAGAAGGCACTGAAATCACTTGGGATTTTTATACCTATGACCTATGGTAAGAGGCTTCTTGTGGTTGAAAGTTACACTTCCAACAAACGTTTCCACTCCCTCCTTTTGTAATGTAAATATGTTGCTTGCTTGTAATAGTTTAGCCATGAGCAACATTTCTTGGGTCCCCTTTAGATTCCAGGAAGATTCGGGGACAGTATAACGTAAATGGAAGTTATTCTTGCACGATTGCTGGCTGCTACATGAGAAGACGGAAGGAGCCAGCAGTTTCATGGAAAATCAAGTTGGAAAGAAGCTGAAGATCAGAATCAGCATATAGGGACAGTCTTTCGTCAAGTGGGTGTTTTTTATTGTAGACTTCTTTTTCTTTTTTTACATAAAATAGATCATCCAAAATTATACAAGGTATAAAAGCAGCAGAACTTCAGGACTGATTATATGCATACCTGGGTGTGTATGCAGGAGAGAGAGAGGAGGTATTAGTGATTACTCTCAGGTAGACCTGGTAAGACATTTCCCGCTCCTTCATGTGGCCACGGTCAGGTGTATAAAAGTTAATACCAGAGTTAATAAATACATTTTCTTTCGTCTAAAATTTTTAGAAATAATTCTTTCAAATATAATGTTCCTTTTTTTAGTTGATTATACTGCTTAAAGCAAATGGTATTAAATCCCAAACTGTGAAAGGTCTGATATTTTACTTTACCTAAAAGCTAACAAGTTAGCCACCTCAGTTTCATGTACGTAGACTGACTAAAGAGCCTGACTTAAAGGCACCGAAGGTTTATTACTCCCAAGATCAGTTGGGTCTGGTTCCCCAAATGCCATCCCTTTAGGTCGAAGAGAGGGGGGTTAGGTATTTACATCACAGGAAAGAACCTCCCAAAGTAAGGTATTCTAAATGCTTTTGAGCTGCTGTCTCATCTGTTCATACTCCCCACCAGAGAAAGCAATTACTCATTATCCTGGAACGTAAGTGATTGTCTCCAGAACAGGATGGAGAAGGCTTTATCTTTATTTTCCTTAGGTTGTTTCTAGAGTCTCCCTCTTTAGCCAGACGCTTCCTCTAAGTTCCAAAGCATGTTTGGCATTCAAACATGCTCTTTTCTCAGAAGACCAGGATGGTACAGAACATGAGAAGTCCAGGAAAAATGGCCTCCAACACATTTATAGGTACAGCATAGACAGAGATACAGATATATAGACGTATCTGTATACAAACACAGAGATACACACACTTATACTTGATCCGCATTACTTCTGAAAACAACATCTACAAGTTTACTTACTCACTAAAATTTACTTGTTCACCTTAAACCGGTAATATAAACTGCACTTCTGCCTTGGGATAGAGATGGCAGGAGCTGGTTGCAGTGTTGTTCCAGAAACTCGGGCTGTGACACCAGTTGGACAAGTTTGAATCCCAACTCTGCACCTGTTAGTGGTGCAGCCTCAGGCAAGTTTCTTAACACTTCTGAACCTCATTTTCTCTTTTGTAAAAATATAGAACATAGCATTTACAGAATTAGTTGGTTTTTTTTTTTAATTTAAGATTATAATCTACAGTGTATATAGATATATCTACATATCTGTATGTACCTTCCATTGGAGCAGTATTTCAATATTTGCTAATTCAGTGCTCCAGTGATTTAAAAGACTATAACTACTGTGAATGGGAGAATCAACTAAATATAGATATAGATATCAATATATATAGAAAGCTCATGCTAAGTTCTTTCCTTTCTCGAGTCATTCAGTTCAAAAGCCGTTAGGTGAGGGTATACAAGGTAATTGTCTGTGCTAGCTGGAAAATCGGAGCATTTACCTGTTTGGGTATCAAAGCCTGAGTAGGATGACGAGAACATCCAGTACACCCAGTGTGGGGTGTCAGAGATGAGGCTTGATGAGGAAGATGTTCACGTGGAGAGTAAGCAGCAGTGACTGCAGTGCAGGTTGAGCTGCCTGGTGCAAGACATCAAAGCACAAGCAATACCAGGAGCACGCCATAAAGAGTGTCTTTGGCATCGATGGTGAATGGAAATTGTTTACACACAGGAAGACTGATCAAGTAAATATTCCGAAAATGATGAAAGCTAGTTTTCTCATGGTCAAGGGCTTCTAGAAGCCCATACATGAGCAAATATTATAAAGGAGGACACACTAGAATGACCTGTACTATTAGACTAATTTGGGTTTGTCACTTTGTACTTAGTTTTCAATACCTACAAAGAAAGGTAGAAACATATAGACATGCATATCTGCTTATAGTGTGTCACCCACAGTTTTCTCCACAAAATTTGAAAGCACCAAGCCCCAACAGTAGTGAGCACACCTAGTACTCAAATATTTACTTCTAAATATCGTTATTATATTTTAATTATATATTCGCGGCAAGAATGTCACAGAAGAATGCTGGGCTCTTCTCACTGCATCTGAGGTGGTACCCCAGGCAGATCTGCTCTACCGCTGTGGTATGGACTGATCACTCGAATAAGGGGCTACGGAGAAGTACGCCAAGGGCTCCTCAGAGAAACAGCTGACTCCGGGGCTGGAGAAAGGGTATCTTTTTGTTCTAGGAAGCCAGAAATTACTGAAAAAATAGTGAGAACACTTCAAAAAGACTGAAAAGGGACTCTCATGGGCCAATAATGGCTGATGTGAACATTAATATAGATATTAATAGAAAAATATTATAATATATTGACTACAACAGCAATTCATGTTCCCTTCTGGTATAAATAAACTGTGAGAACATGAATAAACATGGAGGTTTGAGAGGAACTGTCTACGGAATGATGCCAATTAACAATTTTCAAGTGATGAAGAATTAGAAAATTATTTTGCAACCAATCAAGTAAGAAACACTGATGCTAACAACAGAATATAAATAATATTTGGATAAGGACTGATAGTCATGTTATCTCCAAGTATGGTCCTGTAAAACATTATTAATGAAAAAGGGGAAAAGGATAGTTCTACAGCAGAGAAAAAGCACTTTTTCAAAGTGATCAAAGTTAACACTACAAGAAGTACAACAAATCTGCACTGGGTACTATTTCATAGGATGCAGTGAGACGAGAAGAACATTCTTCTGTGATATTTTGCCAGGACTATATAAACCGAAATCATAGGAAAATACTGAATACATCCAAATGGAGGAATAAATCAAAAAATACCTGGCCTGTAATCATTAAAAGTGTCAAGGACATAGAAGCCAAAGACTAAGGATATGTTCCAGATTGGAAGAGACTAAACAGATGACTACTGAATAAAATGAGTTCTCCTGGAATAGATCCTTTGGCTCTAAAGAGACTGCTGAGATAATTGTCAAAACTTGAATGGGCACTGAGAGCTAAATGCTATTAATGAATCATTGTGAATTTTCTAATGTTTACTTACATTATGATAATATTGCAACACATCCTTGTTTATAGGCAGCACAAATGATAGTATTTAGGGATGACTGAGCATCATGTCAATGAGAATCTCAGTTTATTGTATGATTCCTTCTTTTCCTTCTTTCTTCCTCCCTTCTTCCCTCCCTCCCTTGCTTCCTTCCTTCCTTCTTTTATTTGTTTTCAGCTGCACCTACAGCATATGGAAGTTCTTGAGCTAGGGGGTGGTCAAATCCTCTGAGCTGCAGCTGCAGGCTTACTCCACAGCCACAGCAACACCGGATCTGAACCACATCTGTAACCTACACCACAGCTTGCAGCAGCACCAGGTCCCTAACCCACTGAGTGCATGATGCCAGGGAGTGAACCTGCATTTTCACAGAGACTACGTCAGGTTCTTAACTCACTGAGCTGCAACTGGAACTGTTATTGTATGATTCTTGCCATACATCTGCATGTTTAATTTTTCGACTTAAAAAATTCAACTTAGTCATATCTGCAGCAGAGAATAACATTTAGCACATACGTACACCTTTTAATACACATTCTATTTTGTAAAGATACCTATATATTAAACATATTTTTCTTTTTATGATTACAGGACACATTTTAAGAGTATTGTTGGCTTAAGACAGTCTTATATTTGGAAACATCATCATATTAATCATAATAAAATATTATCCAACCATATTAAATCAGATTTAAATCTGACTGTATCATGGGAAGTTGAATTATAATGAGCTGCACTAATGAGTGGACTGATACTGGATATACTCTGGAAGAATAAGTTAATTATTTGGAGTTCTTATTATTTTACAGCTATCACTTATATTTTAGAAGACTCAAATTTAAGTATAATCCATTTTACATGCCTAGTCCCCAGGCATTGTATATTTGCTGATTTAGAATATTTCATTACGTGAGACAGTGCAGTACACTAATGAAGCAAATAGCAAAGATGTGTCTTATTAAAAGGATTAAGCTATATCTGACTGTTGGATATACATTGAACTAAATAATCTAGAATATCATTAAAATATCATTACTAGGAATTCCCTTCGTGGCTCAGTGGTTAAAGAATCTAAGAACCATGAGGTTGCGGGTTCGATCCCTGTACTTGCTCAATGGGTTAAAGATCCGGCATTGCCGTGAGCTGTGGTGTAGGCCACAGACGCAGCTTGGATCCTGCGTCGCTGTGGCTGTGGCGAAGGCCGGCGGCTACGGCTCCTGTTAGACCCCTAGTCTGGGAACCTCCATATGCCACAGGTGTGGCTCTAGATATAGGCAAAAAGACAAAAAAAAAAAAATATATATATATCATTACTAAGTTTTGCATTTAGTATTTTACTATTTTGAGTAATGATTTCCAACACTGGATACTTTGCAAATTAATACTGCTTTATCATTATTATTTTGAAATTTTATAGTTAAGGCTGAGACAATTTGTTTAACTGGGGCATTTTTTAATATTTTGAACACTAATATATGTTAGCAATGTACAGTTTAGTCAGTTAGAGGAAAATTGCTTTTAAACAATCTAAGGAGGGTATAATTTGTCTTGCATAACTGCATCTGCAAAAACACCTACTGTGCAGAACAGTGAGGCTCTTATGTGTTACTCCTGTGGGTTCCCACTGAGCCAAGGAAGATTCACAAAAAGCAAACACCTAAAGTTGAACAACTTTGGTGCATTCCCTGGATTTTCTGAACATCTGATTCATTTGTAGACTTTGCATTTAAAGCCATTTAAAAGCAATAAATGGGTTTCTTATTATATTTGGGATCAATTGTGCTAAGCTTCAGTGTTCTATCTATACCACCTCTTGCACTCCATTTCACAAATAACCTCCCTGTTCATTAGCAATGCTTTGCAAATACTGAAGCCGATGAAGCGCACTCATATAATTTGTGTTCAAATGGTAAAAATGACCTCAGAGTGAGAGTTACTTTGTGGTTTTTCACCTTTGAAGTCATTATTGCTTAATTTTTCCCTTTGCCTGAATGCCACAGAAACATTAGTAGTGATACATGAATGACTAATGTGGTGCTTGGAGGTGAGATGTAAAGACCTCATCTAACTCTGCATATTTGCATATACATTGCAGATAATTAAGTGGCAGATAGATAATATTCTCCCCCTTCCTGGTGTTGGGGGGTTCCAACACTACAGGATATTTACTATAATGCATTTCTCAGCATTAACTCCACTTTAAGAAGGTCTAGGTGTCAGGTGTCCGTATTTCAGTGTGCTTGGAACTTCACTGGCAATGCTGCTCTTTTGTCATTTACCTGAAGGTTAATATAATTTACCCACATTTATATAAGACCTACAAGCTGTAGGCATAAAGACAATTCTTTGTTTTGCTTTGCTTTAGTAAGTTTAACAGTCTTTTTGATCAATGAGTTGATAACATGTGCTTAAGAGCTAGCTAGAAAGTTCACCTGTCCATAATACTTATTTTATAAAATAATTTGCAATCTATGAAAATAAAATGCAATAAACAGGATGGAACACTGTTTTGTTTAAAGCTGGCACATGTCTTTTCTTAATTAGATATTGTTTACTTGCTCTAGGTCATTTGCTTTAATCTTTGAAAACAGTAACAGAATATTCATTATAACTTTTCAAAGTTTACAATATATTTGCAAATGAATTATCTAATTTAATACTCACAACAAATCTGTAAGCTTAATAACTGATATCTAGATTTTAAGCTATAAAATATTGCTATTTAGTATCAAATGAGACAAGCAGAATTTATCTTTGCTTCTCATTAATGCATATTAAATATGTTTATAAAATTCCAGCTCAAGCAGAAATTAAACCACATACAGAATCTGAAATTGAAGATAATAACTATTTTCCTATAGTTAATCCTACTTTATCAATTGCATGCTTGTAGAAGAAAAAAAAATGCTTGCTTTCAGGCTCAATAAAAGGATGATAATGAAGACTTGCTTTATAGTTTTGTCATTTCATAATAATCCTAGCTTTTGTTTAAGTCTCCTCTGAAATGTCAGATTTTATTCAACAGATGTTTACTGAGGTGTTATTTTAAATTGAGTTAAGGGAATTAAAACACAGCCTCAGAGTATATTCTTTTTCTTTATTATAGGATACTTTTTGAAACACAGCAACTTAACAATAAATCGAAAGCAAAGCTCTAGGATCTTACATAAGCTCTACATTTTTAAGAATTATGGAAGCATAAAACTACATGTATTTTTCATAATTTTGAAGGAATGGTCTCCATAGCATGCTTTGAAACTCATGCTTTCATTGAGAACTTTGGGTTTGGATTTTGAAGAAAATACTATTTGTGAAAGTTAATTATTAAGTTTGGATAAAGCTTCCTGTTGAATAAGGTATAAAGTACCACTTGGACAAAAATAGCACACATATTACATTGCAAGTGGCCACATTTCTAGAAAAGTAGGATGGAAGCCACAGGACTAAGATGGTTTCCAAACACTTAATTTATAGCATTTTTTTTCCTAATAATAAATCCTTTTCTTCATATCATAATTTAATTCTACACCTTGCCTCAATGGATTGAAAACAAAATAGATAAAAGCAAAACCAGTTGAATACATAAACACCACCATCAACACCATCAATACCAACATCAACCACAAAACATAAAAAAGTATGCTTCTTTTTGAAGATACTTTATTTAAAAGAGAAAGATTATTTTATTTTTCCCCCCTAAATTTGAAGGTTTTAAATTGTGGAGGGATTTTCTTATTGGTCTCTGAAAATTTTGCCTGTCACTGACATACTTATTTCCCATATTGTCGATGGCTAGTGAAGAAGCATATGGCTGAGGAGATGCCCATTAGAAGAACCCAGGCCAGGGTTTGACTCAAGTGTCAGTGACCAAAACAAAACACACACACACACACACACAAAAGCCCACAAAAACCTCCTCCCCAAAAAAGGTATGGGGGAGCAGTGGAAGTTACAATATGTTTTATAAGTTCCAGAAGTCTGTAAATTTTGGACTGATAATGGCTGCTATGAAATAAAGGTGCACAGGTCATTGTTTGGCAGGGAAGTGGCAAGGGTACCGAAGAAAATAGTGCTTGAAGCAAATTCAAGTTCATGGTACAGAAAAGCCAATAACACAAATTGTGGAATAGAGTGGAAGTGGTTGTGGGAGAGACTATTTTCTCCTTTTTGGTAAGATTTTGGACGTAAAGTCTAGCAATTTAGTCTTGAGTGTTGTTCATCAGCCCTGCCGGTAATACTCTGAGCTGCCCCCAAATATCTCAAAACAAAAAGAGAAACATATTCATATCATCTTTGAACACAAATCAAATTATAAATGTTATTATTAATTTTTTCCTATGAACATTGTTAATCTTCTCTATACATAAGGTCCAAATTGACTCTCAAAGAGTACAGAAAGTAGTAGCTCCTTAGGTTAATTTGGTAGTTTCTATAAGATCACAGCACGGGATCTTCTAAATACTGAACTCCTAAAATCGGATGTACGAAAAAGTACACTAAAGATAATTAATACTAAGACTGTGAAATCATGTGAAGTTTCCTCAGTTATCTTCCTATTACTACAGTTCTCTAAGCTTGAAAATTCATTTTAAGATAACTAAAGAATTAACTTAAGCTTAAAGTAAAATTTTTTATAATTTTGCAGCATAGAAGGCAACAAGCATTTTTGTTTTGTTTTGTTTTTTCTGAGCTTAAAAAAGGAAGAACTCTTTTGAGTGCCTTTATTTCCTTTCTCTCTTTAACATTTTCTGCCTGGTCAAAAGATCATGATCCCCTTTTCATCTTGTGACTGTCATGCACTTTCGAAGTTGTCAAAACTGAAAAGGAGAATGATCATTTCACATTGCTAGCAACCTTGCACGGTATGTGTTCCATAGCCATTAAATATCAATTCAGAAAGAAACTCTATGACAAAGATATTTTTGACAGTCATGGACAACCATCTGATACAAAATTCATGGATTACAGGTGCCTTTCCTACTGCTGCATAACCTACAAGTAGCAGAATGAGGTTGCATTCTTGTAAGAATATGAAGGGTTATAAATGAAAGATCTGTTAATAATGACCTGGAGTTTGACCTCAGGTCATTAGGAACCTACATATTAAACATACTGTGCTCTATATAAGAAAACTCCACATTAGTTTTTAATTAACATCTATCTAGTCACCTACCTACCTACTGACCTACCTACCCATCTACCTACTTTATCGGTGTTTTGAAGTTTTGACTGGGATGATTATTGCTTGACAAAGTAATTTCAAATGATAACATTCTCTTAAATCCACTTAGACCAATTTATATTATATTCTAAGTGTCATCCTTCTGAATATTGGAAACTCTCTTATTTACTCAGAAGAGAAGGAGAAACACTATGTCATGAACCTCCAAATTGGAAGGAACAGTTCCAGGACCAATAATAAAGACCGTGCAATACATGAGGTGAAAAATATCATTATTTACACACCCCATCACTGTTCAGTTATAACAGGTAAGTCACCACTTTGTATTACTCTCATTCCATCCTCTGCAATAGAGCATTTAGAAGGCACTGAAACCCTTACACCAGCCTCTGCACTACCCAAGGAAAGACTCTTCCATAATATCCCAGAAAACTAGTCATGTCCTTCTTCTGTACCTGCCATACCAAGAACAGACAACAGGATAACACGGATTTCGTCACCAGCTCTCAAAAGTGACTTAAGTCGAATCCTAAGCAGTCTATGATATCACTGATAGAGATGTGTTTCTCTGAACAAACTTTAATGGGGAAAAAATGGCTCTAGAAGTAATTTAAAGAAACAGAAACAAAAATAGCTTTCCAAATTGTGTCTGAGTTAGATGTAAGTCTTAGTGGTCCTATAAAAAGTACTTTTCTTGCCCTCAACATTTCAGCCAAAATCAGAAACTACAGACTTACAGCATATCTTACACAATGTCATGAGATTCCATAGAGTATTGCCTCTGAACAAAGAACTCATTTTCCAAAAAGTGGAAGTGCATGCTCATAGAACTGGCTAGTGGTAAAAATATCCCCATCCCTCTGAAGCAGCCTGTCTGATACAATTATAAAATAATTTTGTAAAGATTTACTTTACAGTGGCAGCTAAATGACTCTAAATCATCAAAAGAATAGGCATCAAAATCCCATCACTGACATGATGATTCTAATATTTGCACAGAAATATAAATGACCAAAGTAGTTAAAATGACAAGAAGGAAGAAAGCTCAAGGATTAATTCCACAAGCTACCAAGACTTATTTTAAAGCTACAACAAAGGCAGTAAGATACTGGTGAGACCATCACAACAGAATCAAAAAACAAACCGGTACAAACGAGAAATATCACTAGGTCAACTGAATTTATTTATTAAAAAAAAAACTTTGTTATACATTGTATTATAAATAACAAGCAAATCAAGGTGGATCAAAGGTATAGGTATGAAAATTAAAACAATAAATGTTCTAGAGTTGAAGATGCAGCTTTGCCACATAAAAAGTTTGAAGTTGTCACTTTCATCCTTACAACAAGGAAAAGCTGAAAAAACTTAAACTTATCTATTTGTTAGACTTATCATAAAACTGAGGTCTCAGGGCAAACTAACATCCCAAAATATGAAGAGGTAAAAGATCCAGACAATCACATCCACGATCCACTTACAAAAAAAAAAAAAAGAAAAGAAAAAGCTGAAGCTCTTGGAGCCGCATTGGTAGGAACACTCAAATGGTAATTCTGACAAACAGCTGGAGGCTGAGCTCAGACTAGAGTAACAGCGAAAAACCCTTCAGATCTGCAGACTCACTGAGAACCCACATTTTGGGTTTCCTTTGGGTTTTACTTTCAGGACCCTTACCAGGTTCTTACAGTAAAGAGTAAGAAAGGGCCCACCCACTGTGGCTCTTACAGGTGGAGGAGACGTGTTCATTTTGCCGTACCTGGAGCATTATACCTAAAAGGCCTAGTCTACAGTGGAAGAGACTTTACCAGAGGTTTATTCTATCACCATCACAGGTAAAGGAGGTTCTCCCATTCTAGTCCCCTCTGACTTCCCTGTCTCTCTTAATCAAATAAAAAAAAGTAAACAAAAACAGAATTAGAATTAAAAGACTTTTATAATAATGGCCTAATTGATACAGTGTCTATTATCTAATATATCAAGCCTGGATTTTGACAGAGTGATAAGACATGCTCAAAGACAAGAAAAAGCACGGTCTAGAGGCAGTGTAAACATAAGTAAATAATTTAAAAGAATAGATGGGTAATACAAGCAGAGAGATGGAAACTTTAAGGAATCATCAAACAGATATGTTAGGAAAGAAACTGTAACAGAAATCAAGAAAATCTTTGTAACAGAAATGAAGAAATCAGCAGACTGAACAAAGCTGAAGAAACAAAAAATCAGTCATGTTGAATAGAAACTTTCTAAACTGAAATTTGAAAAGATAAAAATGACAGAAATATAACATCAATATTCTTAAAACTCATAATTCCAAAAAGTGTAATATATGCATATTAGAAAAACAGAAGGAGAACAAGTGGAGCAGAAGAAATATTTGAAAAAATAATTACCTAGAAGTTTCCAAAATTAGTGACAGTCACCAAGCCA
>PVHT020000886.1:24920703-25059649 GCA_004024745.2 Catagonus wagneri | reverse complement strand
TTGAATAGAAACTTTCTAAACTGAAATTTGAAAAGATAAAAATGACAGAAATATAACATCAATATTCTTAAAACTCATAATTCCAAAAAGTGTAATATATGCATATTAGAAAAACAGAAGGAGAACAAGTGGAGCAGAAGAAATATTTGAAAAAATAATTACCTAGAAGTTTCCAAAATTAGTGACAGTCACCAAGCCAGATCTGGGTATCTCAGAGAACACAAAGAAGAAGCAATAACAGAAAATGTGCACCTAGTTATATCATATCCAAACTGCAGGAGTGGGATACAACATCCAACCTATAGAAGAATAACATTAGAAATTATAGCAGACACCATCAAAAACCATGGAGACGGAAAGAAAGTGAAGTGAAATATTCAAAGGATAAATATAAGGAATGAAAAATACCAATCTAAAACTCTATAGTCTATTCTATATTAGTGAAATTATTCTTCAAAAGTGACAGGGAAAGAAAGGCTTTTGAAGAAAAAACAAAACAAAAACCTGAGTGAATTCATTACCAGCAGACCTGTCTTGCAAGAAATAGTAAACAAAGCTCTTCAAAGAGAAGTAAAATAATATAATTTAGGAACACAGATATACACACAAAGAAAGAACACAAGTAAGTGTATAACTGATGTTAAAATAAAATATTTTATATTTCCTATTCTCAATTCAACTAAAAGATAGCTTTTTCTTTTTCTTCTTCTTTCCTTTTTATGGCTGCACCTGTGGCATATGGAAGTTGCCATGCTAGGGGTGGAATTAGAGCTGCAGCCGAAGACCTACCCCGCAGCCATGGCAATACTGGATCTGTGATCTATGCTGCAGCTTTCAGCAATGCCGGACCCTTAACCCACTGATTAAGGCCAGGGATTGAACCAGCATCCTCTCAGAGACAAATCAGGTCCATAAGCCACTGAGCCACAACAGGAACTCCTAAAATACAGCTTAAAAAAATAATTATAGTATCAATGTGTGAGGTGATTACAGCATATGAATAAGTAAAATTAATTAAAAAATAACATAATAGGCAGGAAAGAGGAACTGGGCATCCTTGGTTATAAAGTATCTTCACTACATCTGAAGTGCTATAGAATTGTTTGAAGATGGACTTGTATTCATTATAAATGTGTATTGAAATTCTAGAGCAGCTACTAAAACGATTTAATAAGGGGCAGTTAAGAGATGAGGAGGAAAGAAACAAAGAAAAAGTATAATAAATAGAAAACATGGTAGATATTAATCTATTGATGATGTATATAATCTTTTTTTTCCTTTCTTTTTATGGCTTCATGTGCGGCATGTGGAAGTTCTTGGAGCTAGGGATCGAACTGAAGCTGCAGCTGCTGGACTAAACCACAGACACAGCTACATGAGATCCGAGCCACATCTGCAACCTATGCTACAGTTCATCAATACCGGGTCCTTAACCCAATAAGCAAGGCCAGGGATCAAACCCACATCCTCATGGATACTAGTGGGGACTTTAACTTCCTAATCCACAACAGGAACTCTTACATAATCATTTTAAATGTAAATGGTCTAAATAGATCAATTATAGGACAGAGCTTAATAGACTAGAAAAAAAATCAAAAACTTTTTGTTTCCTATAAGAAATTCACTTTAAATGTAAAACTCAGAAAGATTACAATAAAGGCAAGGAGAAAGATATGTTAATAAACAATAATAAAAAGTGAGCTGTGATACTTAACATTAATTTCAAACCAAATAGACTTCAGAACAAGAAAAATTAACAGAGATAAAACAGGGCATCACATAAAAATAAAGTGATCAATCATCTAGAAGAATAAAATGATTCTAAACATATATGCAACTAACAACAGGGAAAGATATCCTATTCCAGGAAACAATGAGGAGGCCACATCAAGAGGTAGGAGGGGCAATTACGTGATATAAGCAAACCCATACCTGACAGGTGGGCAGCTCACAGACTGGAAAGTGACTGTATCATAAAGACTCACCTAGAGGAGTGAGAGTTCTGAGTCCTACGTCAGGTCCTCATGCCTGTGGATCTGACATTGGGGGAAAGAGGCCTGGAGCACCTGGCACTGAAGGCCAGTGGGGCTTGTACATGGGAGCTCCACGGGACTGGGGGAAATGGAGACCCCACTCTTGAAAGGCGCAAGCAGGCTTTTGTGTGTGCTGGGTTCCAGGGCAAAGCAGAGGCTCCATGGGAATCTGGGTTGGACCTGACTGTAGATTTTGGAGGATCTCCTGGGAAAACAGGGGCTGGCTGTGGCTAGTTACAGGGGAAGGACACATTGGAGGCAAAGCTCTCAGAAATATTCATCAGCATGTGATCCTCTGGAGGCAGACATTTTGGGAAAGTCTGGCCCCATCCATCAGTGCTGAGAAGCCCCAGGCCAAACAATAATCCAGGTGGGATCACAGCCCCACCCATCAGTAAACAGGCTGCCTGAAGGCACATAGCCACCTCTAATCTCACCCAGAGACAAAGCCCCATTTACCAGAGGGATAAGAATCAGCTTCACCTACCAATGGGCAGTTACTCCCATCAGGAAGCTTACAGCAAGCCCCCATACCAACTTCAGCCACAAGGGCAGCAGACACTAGAAATAACAGAGGATACAAATCTATTGTCTGCAAAAAGGAGGCCACACCAAAAACCTATAAAAATGAAAAGGCAGAGAACTCAGATAAAAGAACAAGAAAAAAGCCCAGAAAAACAGTTAAATGATCTGGAGATTATCAACCACAATGCAATATGACTGGAAATCAGCAACAAGAAAAAAACTGCAAAAAACACAAACACATGGAGACTAAACAACATGCTACTAAACAATCAATGGATCACTGAAGAAATCAAAGAAATTAAAAAATACTGAGAAGCAAATGACAACAAAGATACTACACTCCAAAACCTATGGGATTCAGCAAAAGCAGTTCTAAGAGGAAAGTTTCTAGCAATACAAGACTACCTCAGGAAACAAGAAAAAGCTCAAATAAACAATCTAACTTTACATCTAAAGCAGCTAGAAAGATCAGACAAGACCTAAAGTAGCAGAATGAAAGAAATCATAAAGATCAGAGGAGAAATCAATGAAATAGAAATGACAAAAACCACAGAAAAGATCAATGAAACTAGAAGGTGGATATTGGAAAAGATCAACAAACTTGATAAACCCTTAGCCAGATTTATAAAGAAAAAAAAGAGAGAGGACTCAAATCAGTAAAATTAGAAATGAAAAAGGAGAAGTCACAATGGACATCACAGAAATACAAAGGATCATAAGAGACTACTACATGCAACTATATGGCAATAAAATGGAAAACCTAGAAGAAATGGACAAATTCTTAGACAAGTACAATCTTCCAAGACTAAACCAAGACAAAATAGAAAAAAATGAATGCACCAAACAGAAGTACTGAAATTTAAACTGTGATTAAAATACTTCCAACAAACAAAAGTCCAGCATCAGATGGCTTCACAGGAAAATTCTGTGAAACATTTAGAGAAGAGTTAACACTAATCCTTCTGATACTATTCCAAAAAAATTGCAGATGAAGGAACACTCCTAAACTCATTCCATGAGGCCACCATCACTCTGATACCATGACCAGACAAAGACACCACAAAAAAAGAAAACTATAGGCCAATTTCATTGGTGAACATAGATGCAAAGATCCTCAACAAAATACTAGCCAACCGAATCCAACAATACATTAAAATGATTGTACATCATGATCAAGTGGGATTTATCCCAGGGATTCAAGGATTCTTCAATATCTGCAAATCAATCCATGTGATACACCACATTAAGACACTGAAGAATAAAAACCATATGATCCTCTCAATAGATGCAGAAAAAGTCTTTGACAAAATCCAACACTCATTTCTGATAAAAACCCTTCATAAAGTGGGCATAGAAGTAACCTAAGTCAACATAACAATTGCCATATATGACAAACCCAGATCTAACATCATTCTCAATGGTGAAAAGCTGAACGAGTTCCCACTGAGATCAGGAATGAGACAAAGATGTCCGCTCTTGCCACTACTATTCAATATAGTTTTGGAAGTCCTAGCCATGGCAATCAAAGAAGTAAAAGAAATAAAAGGAATCCAGATTGGAAAGGAAAAGTAAAACTATCACTATTTGCAGATGACATGATACTATACCTAGAAAACCCTAAAGACGCTGCCAGAAAACTGTTAGAGCTCATCAATGAGTTCGGCAAAGTAACAGGATACAAAATTCATACTCAGAAATTGACTGCATTTCTATATACTAACAATGAAAGATCAGAAAGAGAAATTAGGGAAGCAATCCCATTTACCATCACATCAAAAAGAAGAAAATACTTAGGAATAAACCTACCCAAAGATACAAAATACCTGTACTCTGAAAACTGTAAGATGCTGATGAAAGAAATCAAAGATGACACATACATTCATATGATGGAAAGACATACCAAGCTCTTGGATTGGAAGAGTCAATATCTTCAAAATGACTATACTACCTAAGGCAATCTACAGATTCAATGCAATCCCTATCAAATTACCAAGGACATTTTTCACAGAACTAGAACAAAATATTTTAAAGTTTGCTTGGAAGCACAAAAGACCCAGAATAGCCAAAGCCATCCTGAGAAAGAAAAATGGAGCTGGAGGAATCAGGCTCCCTGACTTCAGACTATACTACAAAGCTACAGTCATCAAAACTATATGGTACTGGCACAAAGACAGAAATATAACCCAGTGGAACAGGATAGAAAGTCCAGAATTAAACCCACACACCTACAGTCAACTAATCTATGACAAAGGAAGCAAAAATATACAAGGGACAAAAGACAGCCTGTTCAACAAGTGGTGCTGGGAAAACTGGACAGCCACATGTAAAAGAATGAAATTAGAACACTTCCTATCATCATACACAAAAATAAACTCAAGATGGATTAAAGACCTAAATATATGACCAGATACCATAAAACTCTTAGAGGAGAACATAGGCTGAACACTCTCCAACATAAACCACAGCAACATCTTCTCAGATCCATCTGACAGAGTAAGGACAATAAAAACAAAACTAAACAAATGGGACTTAATTAAACTTAAAAGTTTCTGCACAGCAAAGGAAACCCTAAAGAAAACCAAAATACAACCCACAGAATGGGAGAAAATATTTGCAAATGAATCAACTGACAAGGGATTAATCCCAAAATTTATAAACACCTCCAGCAGCTCAATACCAAAAAAACAAACAACCCCATCAAGAAATGGGCAGAAGATCTAAACAGACAATTCTCCAAAGAGGATATACGGATGGCCAAAAAACACATGAAAAGATGTTCAACATCACTCATTATCTGAGAAATGAAAATCAAAACCACTATGAGGTACCACCTTACACCAACCAGAATGGCCATCATCAAAGAAATTTACAAAAGTAAGTGCTGGAGAGGGTGTGGAGAAAAGGAATGCTATTATAGTGTTGGTGGGGACGTAGACTGGTGCAACCACTCTGGAAAACGGTATGGAGACTCCTCAGAAAACTAAAAGTAGAATTACCATTTGATTCAGCAATCCCACTCCCGGGCATCTATACAGAGAAAACCATGACGCGAAAAGACACTATACTCCAGTGTTCATTGCAGCACCCTATACAATAGCCAAGACATGGAAACAACCTCCTAAATGCCCATCGACAGAGGAGTGAATAAAGAAGATGTGGTATATATACACAATGGAATATTACTCAGCCATTAACAGGTAAGAAATTACTGCATATGCAGCAACATGGATGGACTCATCATACTAAGTGAAGTCAGTCAGACAATGAGACGCCAACAACAAATGCTATCACTTACATGTGCAATCTAAAAGAAGACACAGTGAACTTCTTTGCCGAACAGATACTGACTCACAGACTTTGAAAAACTTATCATTTCCAAATGAGACAGGTTGGGGGGTGGGAAAATACCTGGCAGCTTAGGATAGAAATCCTATAAAATTTGGTTGTGATAATTTTTGTATAACTACAAATGTAATTGAGTAATAAATAAAATGCCATAAAAAAGAAATACAATTTAAAAAAAAGAAAAAAAGGTCCCCAAACCTGTTCTTTAAAAGTTATATTTAAAAAAAGAATGATGAACTTGTATACATGTCAACTAAGGCGAAAAAAATGGGAGAATTCACAATTTACTGAGGTTTTAAGAAGGAAAGAAAATTGATATTTTTTGTTTTAAAAATTTTGTTCTTACTACAGTGGAGAGAATGGTTTGGAGGTGGGCAAGAGTGTAGGTAGGGAGGGAGGTGGGCAAGAGTGTAGGGAGGGAGGGAGGTGGGAAGACACTGAGGTGGTCCATGTAAGAAATAGAGGTGGTCTATAGCAGGACTGTAGAAGTGATGGAAGGATCATATAAATTTAGTATGTAACTTGGGTTTATAGAATAGATTTGATGATTACTTGCACATAGATGGTGAGAGAAAAAAAATAATGTCAAAGATGATTTATTGGCTTTGGCTGAGCAACTGCATAGCTGTTAACTGGGTTATGGCAAATATGGGGAAAATGGTGGCATGCCAGTTAAGGACTCAGCATTGTCACCGCTGTGGCTTGAGTTCAATACTTGGCCCAGGAACTTCTTCATGCTGTGGGTGTGGCCAAAAAATGTGGGAACTACATTCTGGATCTTTTTTGCTTGAGAGTCCTTTTGAACATCTAGGTACAATTATCAGTTGGTTAGGTGATTATGAGTTAGAATTATTTTGGTGAAGAGAGGCTGTAGATATGAGTTTAACACAGACATGACATTTAAATCCATGGTACAAGATGTCTGAGAAAAGATACAAAGAGAGAGTAAGAAACCAAAAGATAGGTTTCCAAGACCAAAATATGTAGCAAGAGAAAAGGACTAGTCAGCAAAGAACCTTACTTTTGAGAATACTAAAATCCAGTAATAATGAATTCCTTAAGGCACTCAGAATACTCCCTGAAGTAGAATTCTCTGCAGTAATTTTAATTTTTGTTATTATAGCTCACCTTTTTTTTTTTTTTGGAAGGGATTATTGCATGCTTGTCATCACATATATGAGAGGAGAAAGATTTCTGTTGAAGAGGAACAGGGAGAAAATTCAAGTGTACTGATTTAATTATAAAATAGATTAATCCTGGGTTTGCTATCAAGAATGAGGTCTAATATTCCTTACAATCCAGTCAATTAACTATTACCAAAGGTAAATTCCTTTTTATCAGAAATGAAGTCTCTACTGAAGCAAATCCTATTACCTAAGAAAGGTTATTGATTCAAAACTGAAAAATACACTGTTTTCTAATCCACAGGTTATATATAGCACTTTGGCCTAAATAACTTCTCAACTAACCTGTTTTTTGCATTTTCACCGGGTTAAGGTTTTTCACTGAATCTTTGCGTATACACACCATAGAGAAAACAACATGAACTATAAGCAGCATGATTTTGCTATGTTGCTTTTAATTTTGCTATGATATTTATATATAAAATTCCTTAATCTACTTCAATTTTTTAAGAGAATTAAGGCTGCTGGAGAATTACTGAATAACCACTGAATGCACTCATTAAGGCATAAAAGTAAAGGTTTCTTTGGTAAAGAAGAAAAATAAGGAAAGAACAAGTTCAAAAATGCCAAATAGTAGACCAGTGAGGGTAGTGAATATGAGAAAAGTAAGTTTAAAAGAAATTAAATTTGAGAATTAAACTTAAGACTCAGCTTCAAAATGGTTTAGGACATTAGCTATACAAGTGTATTAATAAAAATCCCCTATTACACGTCTGGACAGGTCTTCCAACTGTACTTAAAGTTTAAGGTTTAGTTTTAGACGTATCAGGCTACTTACAGGCTATTATAAACCATTTGAAGGGGCAACTTTTGAATATATACATTAAACTGAGCAAAGTAGAAAACAGATGTGCCCTTCCCTGAACATGAATTTTTAAATAATGGCTCATATTCCTACAAGTATTCAGCATATAGAGAATCAGAATTATTTGCTAGACTTTTTGTTAGAGATCATGATTTTGGGTATTCTGTTAATTAATCTTTAGGGTTTATAAACATGACCATTAAATTTTTTACAGGAGAATGTCAACATTGAATAGAAAGAGAATGAGTCAATATGTAACTATGGGAATGGTTGTTTATTTTCCTAACAAATTATCTTCTTTTAAGATGGCTTTCTATGCAAAGACTTCCTATCTGTCAAACTTATCCACTCCTACTGAATACCTAACTGTCCTCTTACTTTTTATTCTAGAGATCTGGGGGCAAATTTAGTAGAGAAGAAAACACACATTTGCCTAAAATTATGCAGTACTGTTAGACTGCAAATATCTTACACAAAAATAATCAACATTTTAGTGACAATATTTACAATGGCCTAAGAAAACTTAATTTCATCATGTAAAAAGGGCATAATATATTAAAATGAAGCTGCACGTGAATAATATATGAAATTACTAGCATAAATCTTTATTCACATTTAGTTCATTGCTGAATAATTTTTAAAACTTAAGATACTTGTAAATGATGGGAATTGTTAACAACCTTTCCCTACAAATCAGAGAAGAGTGAGAAATTCTCTGGAAAATGTCCCTTGATGTAGCAATAAAATTTGTTTTTAAGTTTAGTCAGTTTAATAATATTCTTTCAAAGTATTAATAAATTTCTTCAAGAGTTCCCGTCGTGGCCCAGCAGAAACGAATATGACTAGGAACCATGAAGTTGCGGGTTCAATCCCTGGCCTCCCTCAGTGGGTTAAGGATCTGGCATTGCCAAGAGCTGTGGTGTAGGTCACAGGCGTGGCTCAGATCTGATGTTGCTGTGGCTGTGGTGTAGGCCGGCAGTTGGTGCTCCGATTGGACCAAAAAGGAAACACTCTTAGTTGAAGAAGACATCAGTTAAAATCTTTCCTACCTGAAAACATCCAAACTATGCATAAAATATTACTATGTCTACAATCAATATACATCAATATTTACTATGGAATGTCTTTTTTCTTATAAATTTACACTAAAAGAGCAAAATAATGCTGCGATCCTATGTGTTTAAATGGAACCCCATTCAAATTTATCAGTAATAATCTCACTTAAAAAACAAAATATCAAGAGCCAATTTTTTTCTGAGTTATTAGTGTAAGAACAATATAAGGCTATGGTCAAAAAATATGGGCTGTATACAATCAAAGTAGTTTCAGAATTAAATATCCCAGACACATGTTGAAGTGCCTTTGAAGTATTAACTCAATCACAAGGTTGTATTATTAATTTCATTTACAAATGAAGAAATTGATACCAAAAGTGAGGAAACAACTTTCCTAAACTAATCTGGCAAGTAAACCCATATTCAAACTCAACCAATTTATCCACAATTCAAACTCATATCTGCTAGAAAACGCTGTTTCTGAAATTAGGAAATCAGTGGTTATACATCTGGAGAAACTGTAATCTAGACTTCAGGTAGATAGAAATGCCTAAACAGCAAATGTTTTTTATCCTCAAGAAAAAGAGAATTTCCACATTTTTAAATATGTAGTATACCATGCTAATATATAAAAATAGCAGTTCGGGAATTCCAATTGGATGAGATTGTAGTGGGGAAGAATGAATGATTTTAAAAGGTCCTGCAGAGCTAAGAGATGACTTGAGATATCATCAGTGAGACTGCAAGAGGACAAAGCTTTTAGTGTACTTAGGGCTTATACAGAACTTCCCCAACTATTAAAAACCTGAAGTTGGGGTCAGTGGGGTGTATGGGAATTCTCTGTATTTTCCACTCATTTCACTTTAATTTTTAATCTTTTTTTTGTTGTCTTTTTGTCTTTTTAGGGCTGTATCCATGACATATTGAGGTTCCCAGACTAGGGGTCCAATCAGAGCTCCAGCTGCACGCCTATGCCACAGCCACAGCAACATGGTATCTAAGTAACCTTCATTAACCACTGTGTCATGACAGGAATTCTTAATCTCTTTTTTTTTTTTTTTTGACTTTTTAGGGCCACACCCTCGGCATATGGAGGTTCCAAGGCTAGGGGTCCAATCAGGGCCACAGCTGCTGGCCTACCAGCTGCTGGCCTACCACACAGCCACAACAATGCCGGATCCGAGCCACGTCTGTGACGTACACCACAGCTCAAGGCAATGCTGGATCCTTAACCCACTGAGGGAGGCCAGCGATCGAACCTGCACCCTCATGGTTCCTAGTCGGATTCGTTTCCACTGCACCATGACGGGAACTCCAGGAACTCTTAATCTTTAATCTTAAATTTCTCAAAAAATAATATCTACTAACAATCTTTTAGAAGTCATAGCTTCAAATATTTACATTCTCTTATAATCAACAGTATTTTGACAAATGATCCTTTGGTTAGTGCTGTACATTTTCCTTAATTTGGAGCCCATATCATCATCGTTTTATTGTATTTATATAATATATAAGCTAATCTTATTTTTAAATATGTCATTAAGCCTTATTAGCAATTCACCTTATTAATAAATTATTAAAATAAATATAACTAAGAGGTGATTTTATTTCTCGTTGAGTGTCCAGTATTCTTACTCTATATTCAACTATAAGATTAAGTTTTTAAAGCATCCTCAGAAATTTATATATATGTAAATATATTACGTTATATATTTATATATTACACATATTTAGATAACAGAAAAATGAACTGCCTCCTCTAATAAAGATTTCTAGGGAAAACTCACATTATGGTCAACACAGAAGCTTAATATAATCTTATTCAAAGGTTCCTATTGTTAACGGGGTATCTTTCTCTTTATTTTAAAAAGATATAGATTGCTTGTTTATTAACCAGAGTACTAAAGTTCAGCCTACCCTCTCTTCAATGCAAAAGCCCTACAGTTGGTTAAGCATATCGTCTAAACAGCAGTTTTACTGGTATTGAAGCACGCTTCATACATAAACATTTTCCTCCCCCTTCCTCCAAAATTGCCCTCGAATTATCTAGTAAATGAGAACCTGAAAGGGATGCTAGTGCAAAGAGAATGAGATTTTTATTTTTCTACATGCTACGTAAACGCAACATGCAGTCGTTGAACATTTACCGTGTATCTCAAAAAAGTTCTAGGTGCTGAATAAAGGGTGGTAAAAATGATGAAGCGTTATTTAACGTCCAGAAGAATAAAAGGAAACTAACCAAGTGGAAATATATTTGTGATATAAAATTACATTGATATTAATAATTCACAGAACATTACTTTCTGAGCAAAGAAAAATTAACCGTGGTAAATTATATTGCACATTAGCTTGTACAAAGAAATGTTTAACACTCTACACTTTATTGAAGAGAAAAGGTTATCTTCGCAAAAATGACTCAATGAATTTGGTGAAAGAAGTATGTTTTAAGAGATGTGAAAGTATACTTTTATCTAATTGGTAAATATGATAGAAGGAAACTAAGGTGCTATTACAAAGGCAGAAACAAAGAAATCATAAAAATATCTGAGAATGGGGCAGTAAGGTTTTTAGTCTGTTATAATGGAAATAGCCAATTATCAGAGATGTGTATAATGTAAATACGAATAACAGTGATTAAATATAATGTAAATGTAAACAACAGTGACAGAAATTTTTAGCTGTTTGCTGAAAACTTTGTTCATATCTTTCTGGCTCACCTGAACAGTTTGTACCATCTTTTAGAATTAAGGTAAAAGGAAAACACTGAAAGGGACTCCAGTGCAGAAGCATCTGTCCCTGGGAGGGCGCTGCTAGGAGTGCTCCCCGCCTATAGGTCAGGGATTTCTTAAGGAGGCTTCATTAGGGGTAGATGATCAATAGTTTCCTCAATTTCTAGCCCTTCTCAGAGGATGAAGCATGAGACTGAAAGTTCCAGTTTCTAATCATGACTTGGTCTTTCTGGTGATCAGTCCCCACCCTGAAGACAACCAGGTACCCACCAAAAGACCCGTCAACAGAAAAAACAAGACTACTATCATCCAGGAAATGCCAAGGGATTTAGGGTCTCTATATCAGGAACCAAGATCAAAAACCAAAAATTAGAACAGAAGATATTCATAGCACACCTATGACTCAGGAAATTATGCATTTTAGAAGTTCTTTGACTGGAATCAGGGTCCAAAACCAAATACTAAAACAAATGATGCTCCCAGCACCTCTATCACTCAGAAAATTACAAGGGTTTTAGGATCTCCGTGTCCCGAACCAGAGGCAGAGATCAAATACATATTTCCTATTACGTCACGGTATGCCCACTGGTCTTCGGTCATGCACTCCTTATAGCAAAACTATTATAAAAGTCAAAAGACACCAGCGTGTGTCTAATTCAGTCTTTAATAACTAATCCAGTTCACCATCTTATCTGATGAAAAGGTCTGCCAGGACAAGAACACTCAGTTTTTTAGGCTTCTAAATGATTTTGTCAGATTTCAAAAGCAGGAATGGTCTCAGGAAGATAAGGATTCATACTGTCAGGAATCTGATAAAATTGAGCTCTGAGATGACATCTCTTGCTCTAAGCGTCTTTGAAGGTGTTAATATAATATTACATAACCCATTTACGAGTTCCTTTATTTCTAGCCACTCTTATTCTTTCTCTTCATTTATACTTAAACTTTTCCGCCTCTGAAAAAGGCATGAGGTTAGGCCACTGTGCTGGTCCAGACTTCAGACAGTAACATTAATCTAGCAAGTACCACCCCCCCGCCGCAAGTCCACTCCGGTTGACACAGTTAGGTCACACAAGTGTGGAAGTAGTGAGATATCTGTACTGTCGGGCAATAATACTGCTCCACTGGTAACTCTAATTTACCAGATGTGGCAAAAGCAAGTCCTTAGGAACCTGACATAAGCTCAAAAATACGGTTACAATTTCTTGCTTAGGAATGATCCCTGCTTCCAGCACTTAACTTTGCAGTTCCGGTCCTACCACCTCCACATCAAGTAGGGAAAAAAGTTTAGGTGATGTGAGAAAGAAAGAAAAAAATGGTCTTGATACTACCATCCCCCAGCTCTTGGCAGGAATTGCAGTTATACCAGCATCCTCCCTGCTGGTTGCCCACACACACACACCAGAAAAGCTGAGGAATCTGTCCTGTGTGAACCCTCCTTTACTTTCCTCCATGCTCACTGTTTAAGACCATCCTCATGAAGGATGTAAGCCAGCACTTCATGCCCGTCTCCCCTTGCTTTATTTTATGGGTTTTTAGGGCTGCACTGGCAGCATATGGAAGGAAGCTCCCAGGCTAAGGGTGTCAAATCAGAACTACAGCCTACACCACAGCCACAGCAACGCCAGATCTGAGCCACATCTGTGACCTACACCACAGTTCATGTCCACGCCGGACCCTTAAACCACTGAGCGGGGCCAGGGATCAAACCCACATCCTCATGGGTACTAGTTGCATTCATTTCCGCTGAGCCACAACAGGAATTCCCTGTCTCCCCTCGTTTTAGACAATCAGTGTTTCAACTGCAGACTCTAATTATCTTTCAAACTGTTACTCAGAGGGGGACAAACCTCTGTCCATTGATGGACATTATGGGCTTTAAAGGGTGATGGTTGGCCATCGAAACCGGCACAGTAAATTCTATTATGCCTTTTATGCAGTACTCTCAGCATTTGTACCCACCACTTCTTAAGTAAAGCTCAGTTGAGAATTAGTGTCTATTCTTTGCAAGAATTGCTAGCAGCAGCAGTCTCACTGGTCAGCTATGCTCAGCATCTTCCCAACAGGAAATATGTCACACGACCCCCTGCAATCTCTGCCTCTTTGCTGACAGATAGAACAGTTCTTACTGGCATTTTTGTGCCTCAGAAGGTGTAAGAGGAATACGTCTAGATGCAGCTTATCTCTGCATTGCTGGAGTACTTCCGTCCTGCCTCATTCCGTGGAGTCACTGGGCCACCTTAAGTGAGCACATTAGGGACATTTGCTTGTCAATTCCAATCACTTTCTGAGCCTGAAAGAAACTTCCTCCAATGAGTATCATCATATCCTACATTACTGAACCCCTTCAATCTCCACAAGACTGTGCCTCATATAAGCATCCTTTTTAATAGACCAGCTACCCATTGCCCTCCTATCTATATGACAGATAATTGACTACTGACAATAAGTCAATAAAATCCAAAATATCGGGGCTTTAACCATTTTCAGATTCCTTTATCATTGCTGGGATTATAGGATGCAATTTAGCCCACCAAGCTGCCTTTTTCCTTCTTTGAACATAATGGCATTCTTAAAAACAGGATGTTGTTCATTCACCTTGGCACTGTCACCCATGTACCAAGGAGCTCTCTGCTGGTCAGTAGAGAGCTGTTTATAGGGCAACTGTCCAAGAAATGACAGAATCTTGCAGTTCCTTATTCAGTTTCAAAGTCAGTCCTAGGAGAAAATGGGCTCCCTGCTCCTGAGCACTTTCTCCTTGCATTTCTCAAGTAGCATGATTCTGTACAAACCATTTCCATTTTTTTATGGACTTTACTGGGGATTGCCCTCCTCATTAGAATGTCTTTCTAAATCACCCAAAACATGATGAGTATTTCAGAATTCAATATTATTTTATGTCCTTCAGTTATGAGACTGGTTTCAATTAATGTCCAAAAGCAAGGTATGAATTGATCCTCGAAGGGAAATCCTCTAGTCCAAATTCCCAGTAGTTGTCACTATGAATCTTGTGACAAGCTCCAGCCTAAGTTCCATATACAAATAACTATTATACAGGAGGCTTGTCTGGACTGTATTCCAGTTCCTATTCTATGCTGTGTGGTTTGGCGCAATTGTATTTGTTCTCATTTAGCTCGTGTAGTTAATACTCTTGAATGACAAGCTTACATACCTTCTGTTTTACCACAGTAGGTAGAAGAAATATCACCCAGTCAGACGCAATGTCTATGTCTATCCCCACAACACACTCAGGTAAAGGAAGTACAGCCATATCCTATAAAGTCTGTTCAAAGTGTCAGTTCTCCTCCATACGTTCATCATACTTGCCCAACAACAACGTTCCTAACTGTAGCCTCGTCAGAACTTCACCACTAGGTTTTGATTTTACGATAACAGGTGGGGAGAGTGGCCCCTAGTATGACATGATATCCATTCCCATAAAACATTTTAATAAAGGGGAAACAACTATTTTACCTAAGGCACTCTGAAATATTCCAATTTGCATCATAATCCTTCCAATCTAGTTAAACAAGGATTTTGGCCCCATAGTCTTGGGGCTCCTACATCACTTTATGGGATATGAGGCTAAGCTTTCCTCCAGTTTCCAATAACACATTCCACATTTCCATCTGAAACCTCACCAGAAGCACCTTAACATTCATATTTCTCTCAACATTCTGTTCACGACAATGTTTGTATTCTCTAAGATGACAGAACATTTCTGTACGGCTCTCTGCTTTTCTTTCTGGGTTCTCACCAGAATCTCCTTCAACATCTACAATAGTCTCTTCGTGGAAATCTGGGTATTTTCTATCATGTGTCTCAAGATGGTTCCAACCTCTAACCCTACTTAATTCCAAATCCGCTTCTCTCGGCAGCACTATACCTTCTGATACTAAACTCTGTATTAATCAGGATCTGTTCCAGGCCTCTTTCCTTAGCTTATAGGGTACAATATTCTTTCTGTGTTTCTTCGCCTTGTATTCCCTCTATTCACGTCTATATCTCTGAATTTCCCCTTTTATAACAACAGTGATTTGGATCAGAGCCCACTTGAATGACGTCGTTTGAATGATCATCTCTGTAAAGACCTATCCTTCTAAATAAGCTCACACTTAGATGACCGGGCACTAGGACATCACCATGCCTTCTGTGCGAGCACATAATTCAACCTTTAACCACAGCCTATTGAAAAAAAGTTTGTCATATTTAGTAACAATTTTATAAAAACCATAGAAATTTACCTTTTTTTCTAATATTAAAATGAATGATTATTGCACGTTTACTCTGAATATACTTTCAAAATTACCAGATATTTTCATTCAAATATTTCACAACCAGGAATTGTAATTCACATGTAGCAACTTTAAAGTTTAAAAAATACTGAGATATTTTCTCTCCAAAAAGAACAGCCAATATCCTTGCCTGCAGAGCCACTTTTTTATCCTGCCACAGGGCTGGTGTGGCTGCAACAAGTGATAGATCTTAGAATAGGTTTTACAAGTCTCCAGTAGTTCTGTTCCTTCTCCATGCAGTTCAACCCACATTATATCGATGGAAATATGAGGTTAATTGTGACATTACATTTGCAAGAGATATGGGTGATCTCTGAAACTAAAGCTCACCCAGGCTCATATTTTACTTGAGTGGAAAAAAAAAAAAGTTCTTTTGTATGGGGAATTTTGTAGGTATTTTGATATCACAGATACCATCACACATGACCATTTTTGGACCAAGAACCCCCATTTACAGATATTTAAGAAAAGCCTCTGAGCCAGTCCTATGATAGTTTGGGAGGCTTTTTGTACAATGGTGACCATTAGCCTTCTTTTGGCCTTTCCTAGCTGAGTTACAGCCAGACTGCGCAGTAGAACCTAAACCCCTGGAGAAGACATATTGATAAATGTGATATCAAGAATAGTAAGAAAACAAATCGTTATCAAACTGTGAAATTTACTTTAAAACAAGCTCTGACATTTTCTAAATCCAATCAAGAAAGTGATCCTAGCTACCAGCAGATGACAAGGATCCAGAAAACAGTGTATTAGCTACATCTCCAGCTTTAGTTTCTCTGCAGTATCTTTTACTTTCACAGTAAAGTTACAGAATTCTGACAAATCTCTGGGAACCAAAATGTAAAACCTTTCTCATACCAACGTGAGATCATACCAGAATCTCATTTCCCTGAGACGCTGGTATGACGCCCTATTTTGAAAAACTACCTTTTTCATTTCAAATACCTCCCATTTTAGTTTTTTGGTGTGTGTGTGTGTGTGTGTGTGTGTGTGTGTGTTTTCTCACTCTATGACCGCATCCATGGTATATGGAAGTTCCTGGGCAAGGGGTTGAGTTGGAGCTGCAGATGCCGGCCTATTCTACAGCCCCAGCAATGCAGGATCTGAGTCTCATCTGCGACCTGCACCACAGCTTGTGGCAACACCAGATCCTCAATCCACTGAGCAAGGCCAGGGATCAAACCCATCTCCTCAGAGAAACAACGTTGGGTCCTTAGCCCAGTGAGACACAAGGCTGGGTCCTTAGCCAGCATATTGTCATTTGAGATGAGAATGACAGATCAGTAACTTGTGATTTTACCGTGATGGAGTATTAGCTGCTACCAGAACCTGATACGGTCCCTTCCAACTATGGTGGTTTCTGTTCTGTTTTCCTCTGTTAATCTGGTAATGTTCCCATTAAGTGCAGTGTACACGGTCCGGGCCAAAGTTCATAAAGATGTTCAGGAGACTCCTTTTTTGTCTCTCAAATTTAGTCTATTGATTATGGAGCTGAGTACTGTACAAGTCCTCTATCCTTTATAATACCTTACCATGATTTTTTGGAAGATGTTACTTTCAAGAATTATAAAACTGAGTCCTAACCCATGAATGTCCTAGGAACATACAGAAAGTATAGGGATCAACAGCCATCAGGGTTAATAGTAACCTTTAGCCTTTGAATTCAAATATAAATTTCTATCTGAGATAATAAGCCTACACTCACTGGGACATATTTCAGTATCTGGGATGGAGAAAACTGAAAAAAAGCCAAATGCAAAATCTCAAAAGGCATCTGAGGCTCAGGTTAGTATCTACAAACAAAGTGGCACCATTTTCAAATCTCCTTCAGGGTTCCCTTCTAGGGAAGGTCCTGGGAACACCCTCAGATACTCACGTGATATTTCCCCACCATTGATGCTTTGGGTTAGTTTTCAAGTCAGCTTTGCTATGATAGCATCTAATACTTTGCCCAATTCTGTTTCAGGTAATTTAGCCTGTTCAGAGCAGATTAGATTCCGGTGGTTCTAGTGTCTTAAGAGAGGCTAATGATTTTCAGAACATTGTGAATGTTACTGGTAAATTTGTTCCTGTTCAAGATTGTTATTAAATGTCAATAAAAGCCTGAACAAAATCCATGGGCCAAATGAGTTTGGGTTTTTTTATGGAGCACTGAAGAATTTTGGTTACTGTACCCTTGTTCGCATAGAAGCCAGTCAAAAGCATTTCCTTTGTCTTCAAATGTTTGTTTCTTGCTGTGTACGTTTATTTTAATCACAACTCTTCCAGCAGTAAGGGCTATGTCAGGAAGCAATTCCTAAATCCAAATGCCATTCTTGGAGGATGTGGGACTCTTCCACAAGTAGTTAAAAAACTTCCCTGTTTCTATAATTCAAAAAAATCACATACCACCCCAAAGACATGTCTATTTTCACTGCAGATGTTGACATGTTCCAGTAAGAGCTATTAGCAGAGACATTTATATTGATTTACTGTCTGGGAGACCACTGGTTCTTTTAATCTATTGAAATCAGTGACACTATATTTAGTCTCATATTTTTCCTTTGTGTTTAATGTAAAAAGCATCTAAAAGAGAATCAAAATGAATTGTCAAATATCTTTTAAAATATCAGATTGAGGCAAGTGAGCTCATGAATAGCCAATTGACAGTAACCAGATATTATTTCATCAGAAATGCCCATTAATGTGGCAAGATTTAAGCTGTTGCATTAGTGCAGAATTATGTAAGAAGGGGGCAGTCTTCTATATCATATGAGGTTAACAAATTGGCACAAAAATGCTGTATATTAGCAAAGGTAAAGTTTGGAGAGGGTAAGGCAATAATAAATTTACATCATTTCCCAGAATAAAATCAGCAGAGTAAAATTTTACTCTGGAAATGGCACTGCCCAAGGAGAACAGGTAAGCCATAGTGTCACATCCAAAATTACACTGTGATACGCTATAGTCTATGATGTCACCTTGTTGTTGAGTGAACAGTACTAAAACATATTCAAATGTTTCATAAGATAAGCAGGAAGCCACAGATAAGCAGAAGCAGGTAACTGACAAAGGAAAACTCAAGGGCACATTGTGATGGAAATTCTGGAGTTTCAGTGCCTCACTTTTGGAAAGGCTATTTCAGAGAAACTAGTACCAACTGATAACTATATTGTAGGAGAGGAAAAAAAAAAAGCTATTTCCTCTACCCTCCTAGGTTTTCTACCCTCCTAGGTTTTCTGGTGATGGCCTTGTAAATTAGATGGACAAAAGACAGATTAACAAGGGGAAAACAAGTAAATTTATTAACATATGCATCACAAACACAGAGCACTTAGAATGAGTAACTCAGCTAAAATCTGGACTTACATAGCGCAAAAGAACAATAGCGTCTTAGAGAAATGCCAAAACAAAGGAAAAAGGCTGAGTTTAGAACATGCAAATTGTGGAGAGAGAAAGACATGGGGGAACTAATGTAAGATGAAGACTGGTTAATAAGATTTATCACACAGGTTCTTGGGGTGCTGTCTCTGAGACATAAGGATCTAGAGTTGTCCTTGGTGATTAATCTCTGTACTCTGTGGAGACGGAGGAGAATATGTCTTTACTAATTTATGTCCTGCTTTTACACAAAGAGAGGAAAGGCAACAAGCTTTCTTTGTGTCTGCTTATTCTCAATCAGCTTTAGTCTGGAATATTCAGTATGCCAACGTGGCATATTCGGAGGTGGCATGCTCTGGTGGCATATTTCAAAGACCCCATCATTCTCAAAACTGCCTAAATTCTCTCTTGGTGCTTGGTTAAGGAAAGCTCTTAGTGACATATAGTCAACCCATTGCTGCTTGCTTTGCAGATGTCATGCAGTAGATGATGGCTTGGAGATCAGTAAATTTGTAATTTATCTTTGGAGACACAGTGACCCTTTTTAGCAAGTTTTTTTTTTGTTTGTTTTTAGGGCTGTATCTGTGGCATATGGAGGTTGCCAGGCTAGGGGTGCAATCGGAGCTACAGCTGCTGGCCTGCGCCACACCCATAGCAGCACCAGATCCAAGCCGTGCCTGTGACCTACATCAGAGCTCAGGACAACACCGGATCATTAACTAATTGAGTGAGGCCACGGATCGAATCACAACCTCATGGTTCCTAGTCAGATTTGTTTCCACTGTGCCAGGACGGGAACTCCCATTTTTTTTTTTAAGAAGACAAAAAAATTCTTTACCAAAATTTCTTTAGCATGAAACAACCTAAATGTCCATAGCCAGATGAACGCATTAAGACGATGTGGTATATATACACAATGGAATACTACTCAGCCATAAAAAAAAAATAATGCCATTTGCAGCAACATGGATGGAACTGGAGACTCTCATACTAAGTCAAATAAGTCAGAAAGAGAAAGACAAATACCATATGATATCACTTATATCTAGAATCTAATATACAGTACAAATGAACCTTTCCACAGAAAAGAAAATCATGGATTTGGAGAACAGACTTGTGGTTGCCAAGGAGGAGGGGGAGGGAGTGGGTTGGACCAGGAGTCTGGGGTTAAAGATGCAAACTATTGCCTTTGGAGTGGATAAGCAATGAGATCCTGCTGTACAGCACAGAGAACTATATACAGTCACGTGTGATAGAACATGATGGAGGACAATGTGTGAAAAAGAATATATACATACACACACATATATATATGACTTGGTAAGTTTGCTCTACAGTAGAAATTGACATAACACTGTAAATCAACTATAATGGAAAAAATAAGAATCATAAAAAAATAAAATAAAATAAAATTTCCTCAGCAGATGAATCATCCATATTTTAAGAAAGTTGGTGCCTCTCTTGAATATGTTAATTCAAGTATTTGATAGCGACACTGAGAAAAGCATGAAGGTGCTTTAGTACACAACTAAGTATACTGTTAATTTTCTCAACTGAAAACAAACATGAAATATTGACTTTTTTAATGTACAGCTAAAGTAAAGAAATATGAACAGAGTTCAAGCACAGTAAAATAAGTAGCTTTTGAAAACATAAGCGAGAATAATATTTAGATTGGCAACCACCTGAAAATTAGATAAACTAATCATATTTATGGCCCCAGGATCCTGAACAAAATTATAGCCTTGCCCATGAAATTTCTAAACTAGGATAAAAAAAAAAATAGGCCTATTAAAGTTACGATCATACCTCTCTATACAGAGCTCTTTCTCTTATAGTCTTAGAGCATACTAGGGGGTTTGACAACGGTTTTCCAGGATCATCTTTCATTACTGGGGTTCAGCACTGAGAAAGGAAAACCAGTCCTTATTCTTAAAGTCCACAAGGTAAAGAATTGTTCTGATACCTCAGCTAAAATTGGCTAAAGCAATCTACAGGCTGGGTGATCAAATAAAAAAGCCTTCAGCGTTACGTAGGACTTGAATCTTTGAGAAAGGGCGATTCTAGGAACCTCCGGTGGGCCCTAATGTCACTGTGGAGCCAGATCCAGACGTGGAGATTACCGGCAAAGAAACGCTTGTTATGAGATCGCAACATGTGCTCACACTTTATTTTTAAGGCACTGAAACTGAGCAGGGCCCTGGGGGGCTCCTGGGCACAAACGCCTTTGTGTGTCCCCCGTTTCTTGTTTTTAGGAAACGGGCTTCATTCTGCCTCCACGGCCTCCCCTGAGGTCCAAGGAGCAGGTTCCAACAGTTGTGGATCTGGGAAGGCAGGGGATGCAGAGATCAGGGAGGAAGAGTCAAGAAACAATAGTGCAGCCTGGGGGCAGGTCCTGGTCCCCTCTCAAGGGATACGCATGATGATGTAAGCATCCTATACACCTAAGAGAAAAGTTATACTCCTTATGCTTCTTTTAGAAATGAATACTTTAAAATCGAAAAGCTTAGAGTCCTTCCTGTCCTTCTCCCTGACTTAACTGTACCCTATACACAATCACCCATAAGATAAAGATCAGGTACCCTGAGCACAGTTCCCTGTGGGTTGAAGATTATTAGCACATGATGTTTTTCAGGAACTTTCCTAGTTTGTTCTAATCACTGATCCACATGCCCTTTTCATGAGTACTGTTACTCTAGGCAATAACCCAGAATACCACCATCATGATCATGCTGAGATCTCCTGACTCCAGCTTTGACAACTAAGATTCCCCCTAAGAAAAAAGAACGCATATTTGCTCTCGACCCTCATTCTTATCTGAAATTCAGTTTTTCTCCTTTTTACTAAAAACTTCATGCAGTTCTTCCCAAAGGAGGGCACAGTCTTCAAGGAATTAGCCTGCTGTGGCCTCCTTTGCCTGGAAAGGCACTGAAAGTTATCTTTTTCTCCTTTCATCCAAAACTCTGAAACGGCGTTTCTATTTGGCACCGGGTGGACAGAGGCTGAGTTCTGGCAACTGTACTGCCGCGCAAGAGGCAGACAGGAAAGGAATTGCTGCACTGCCTGCCGAGGTGAAGGGCTACTGCTGGCCTGTAAAGGGCTTGGGGGTGAGGGGACGTGAGAATCAAAGTGCAGTCTTCCCTACATGCCTGAGGTCAGAGGCGTTGTGGGGGCGCGCATGTCTAGATGAGGGGAATTCTCATGTCAAATAGGAGCAGGATGCAGCTTCTGGGCTGACAATCAGTCATTTTCATGTTTAGTTGTGTTACAGGGTATGGGGATTGCTACAGCAGCTTGGAAAGCTAATATAAAAATTAAATATCTTAATTGAAAAACAAAAATCATGAGTTCACATTGTGGTTCAGTCACAACGAACCCAACTAGTACCCATGAGTAGGGGGGTTTGATCCCTGTCTCGCTCGGTGGGTCAGGTATCCAGCCTTGCCCTGGCTGTGGTGTAAGGCAGCTGTAGCTCCAGTTTGACACCCAGCCTGGGAACTTCCATATGCCTCACCTATGGCCCTGAAAAGCAAATAAAACAAAACAAAATAAAAACAAAAAAATACATTTTTATTATCCAGATAAAGATTTATTTGTGTGGAATAGAATTTACTTGAGAATATGAGGCCTATATGGTTTGATTTTTTTCAGTTATCTAGAAAGCATGATCTCCCTCTTTGGATGATACATTTAAAAATTCAACGAATTTCACAAAACATGATAAGCTGACACAGAAGAAGACTGAGGCATAGTTTTGTCTTGAAATGTAATAAATTTACCTTACACTCAATGAATCAATTTATGTACTGCCGTAAGCAGTTTATTAGCAATTCTGAAAACAATCTACCACCTGTTATGGAGTATTTTAGATTAAAATATTTTTCCTAATGTGATGCAGGATACTATCAATATTATGAATGATGTGCTATAACTTAGAACATTTTTAAACTTATGCATTAATGAGCAACAGTGCATGTAATATAACAATAAAACTGAACTTAGCAGATGACTGGATCACAACGATTTATTTTTATTTCTAATAAAGTAAATTATTTGTCATTACATTTTTACGCCAATCTTATTTTAACTATAAAATGTATGAAGTATTCCTATATAAATATAATTTACATTTAGATTATGTATGGTTTATGTACTGAATAGCAAATGTATCTCAAGACCTTCTCTCCTTACAGTGCCATTTCAAATGGTTTATTGGATAATCAAATGATATTTGCATCTCATCACTCCAAAGTCAACATTTTTAAAAAATAAATCTCATAAAATTGAAAAAAAAAAAAAAACCTTGGACATTGAAAAGACCGCTATTCAACATTAGGGACTGTCTCCCAAATTATTGTCTCTCAGATTCCCACTATTCCTCTTTATATCATTGAGAGTTTCACAAGTTTCTCTTTCCTAAATTTGGATAGTCGATGAACCTTATGTTTTATATTACTTCACGGTTTTCTTTATTATCCACAAAAAAATCAGTTACAACATCTGATTGAACATTTATGTTTACCCACAACCCATCATGAACAAAATTAAATGACATTAAAGGGGAAAAGGTATGACTGCTCAAAGACAAAGAAAACAGAAAAATAAAAAAGTTATCATAAAGAAAGGTCCCTGAATGACGAATTGCAGTACAAAGTAATAAATGGGCGTAGGCTGAAAGGCTGCAGTCTGCACATCTCAATTCTAAGAAGCAACTTAATTTGAACGTAGAATTAGGGAATGAAAATGTTAGGTACCCTGAACATGAGAGTTTGGGTGGGGCTTTGTTAAAAGGCATTATACAGGCCAGTTTAAATGTAGATCTACTAATACAACCTGTGGAGAGAGAGCTGATTACCTTTCGTGATCTCAGAAGACAGGAAGTATACTGTCTGGAAAATGTGTGCAAGAGAGAACTTAGGTCTGGGCATTGACTGACCGGCTGTAAGTTAGGATGTCATATGAAAACGGGAATTCCGTAAAAGCACAGATGCCCAAAAGGGAGTGTTCCAACTCCACTGAGCACTGAGAGTGCCTCTGGAACCCTGATGGCTTATGCTTTTCCCCAATCCCAGGGAGCGGGTCGGAAACCTCTTTCCTGAGGTAACTGTCCAGCTCAAAATAAAGACCTATAAATACTACTATTATAGAGTTTCCTGGTGAAATGACTAGACCTTGCCAAATCACAGTCATCTTAATATACCACCTCGCACCTTACATGAGCATAGAATTTATGACCAGCTTTCAAGTGCTTTGCTCTTAAATATGAAGGGTCAGCCAAGGAGTACCATATGTTGGTAGAAGGGGTATATAATGACTATTTATAAGGAAAATCATTCGCTGATTTAGGGCAAGAAAGGATGTTTGAAGAGTGGATGAAGTATTAAATAATTCCTTGGTTAGCATACAAATGTGTTTACTAGAAGAATTTACTGATATTCCAAGCCTCGTTAACAGTCATTTTAGATTGCTGATCAAGAATTTGTGATTTTTCTCTAGCAAAATAGCAGGTCCTACTAGTATATATATGATTGGCTTTGAGATATTTTAAATATGATTAGTGAATAAGTCTCCCAGGTCACTAGAGTTTAATTAAACCATGCTCTCTGAAGGTAGATTACATTGGAATAGCTGTTTTATAATCATTCGCTATGGCTACAGGTTTATATAAACTCAGCATTTTCAGTTATACCTATTTATTTGCTTCTTATTCATACAAAGCTTATTTCTTCCCATCTATCTACCATGCATTGTAGAGAAGAGTAAGAGCTATGGGTTGAGAGCTCCCCAAAAGTTATGATGAAGTCCTAACTTCTGGTACCCATAACGTTATTTTATTTGGAAATAGTGTCTTCTTAAGGGTGAAGGCACACGGGATTAGCGCGGTCCTGCCCCTTAAATCTAATGACTGGTGTCCTTCTCAGAAAGACATACAGAGACTGAAAGACAAAGGGAGAATGCCTCGTGTCCTTGGAAGCAGGGACTGGAGTGATGCGTCTGCAGACAGGAATGTTAAGGACTGCTTGTTGAAGTTGCCAAAAGACAAGGAATAACTTCCCCAGAGCCTTCAGAAAGAGCCTGGCTCTGCTGTCACTATGATGTTGGATTTCTAGCCTCCGGAATTGTGAGAAAATACATTTTTGTCATCTTCAATTCCCCAGTTTGTGGCAGCCCTAGAAAACTAACAGGCTTGAGTAAATCTAGTTTGTAGCAGTCCGTTTATTATGAATTCCATCTCAGTGTCAGTAACTGCCAGAGGATGAATGTGGGGCTCAGGTGTGTATTTAGGGCCACCATGTCTAAATTCGCCTTACTAAACTATCAGCTCTGTTTTGCTGCTGTCTTGCTCCCCAACCACACGCTTTAAGTTTTCTTTCTTTCCTTGATTGTTTTTTCATTATAGTAAAGGATTACAGAGATTTTTGCTTGAGGGTGGCATTTATTTCATCATCTCCGTTCATTTTTATGGATATGTGTTTTTAGTAAGGTAGAGGTATGGAAAGCAGTGTTTTTAAACCCACAGCTTTGTCTCTAAAACCACAGATTTTGGCATGATAATACCTTGGCATATATTACAGCTCTGACAAATACTATTTGAGCAATTCACTTAGTGCTTCTAGTCACAGTTTCGTCATCTGTAAAACGAAGATAAGAATACTAAATAATTCATAGAACTGTAAGAATTAAGCGAGTTAATAATCCAGGTCAAGGTCTTCAAACAGCTCCAGGATACTTAATAAGTCAACAGAAATTAGCCATTAAGTTTTAAAAGGAAGCACTTCCACTTACTTGAAATATTTCTTTTACACTGAGTGACATATAACCATCTCTGCCTTATAATTTATTAGCCTCCCTTGATGTAATAAATTATTTATGGAGAACTGTTGAATAGTGAGGGCTTTTTAAGATTTCCCTATAAAGTTTGATGAGCATGTAAATACATTCCTTTTTAGAACTTGGAAATAACTTTTAAAAAGACTAATTTTTTTTTTCCAAATAGAAATCCTGATATGTCTGCTACAGCGACTCATTCATTGCTAATTTAGAAAATATTTAATGACCTGTGGTGGATTAAACATCACATTGAAGAGGATCACTGTTTCAATAATAAACTTAGCTAGCTCACAAAATGTCATCAGAAGAACAAAAAAAAAAAATGAAATAGTTGAGAAAATTCATTTCCGTTGCTCACCACATGCTCACACAAAGAATAAAGATATAAATCTTCTTTCACATATTATCAGTTTTGTATTTTTTTCACTGAACCACAATGTTTCTGAAACATTAATGGTCATAAATTATATACTAAATTTCTTAAATGGGCTATCTCAAATATGTCTGGGCACCTTGGTACCAATTACAAGTTTAAATTTACAAGGATAAATCTGTAATTTCCCCAAGTAGGCAAACTCTGAGTGCAATATATTAACAGGAATTTTTGAGGCAAGAATATTATGAGTGAATTACATTTAATTTAGATAAATGGACTCAGTCTGGTAGAAGTACTCCCAAGAAGGAAAGTAAGTTAAAGGTTTTAAATAGCAAGGAAGCTAGGAGTAATAGCTTAAATTATATTTCCTAATATTATTAAGAATTATTACTGTCATTTGATCATGATAGACATTATATGTATAATTAATAGAAAAAAATACAATTTAAAGTGTCCAAGTCTTTTTAATTGGAAAGATAACTAACCAAACAATATGCTTCCTATTTCCCAAGCTTTCATCCTCAGTACATTTGTTGGACTACTTTGATATGATTTGTAAGAACAGTTTCCATTTTACTTAAATCATTACTTCAATAATTCAATAAACATTTTGAATATCTATTACTGCCAGATAGAAATAATTAAGTATGAGAGGTTTACAATTGAGTCTTTCCATAAATATTTCAAAATTATAGAACTCTGAAAGACACATTATATTTAAGTGTAAGAACAGAAGATTAATAATATAAAACTGTAGATTTGGCTGTAATAAATCTGATTAAATAAAAAGGTTATGCATGAGAAAATCAGTTCCTTCATATGTAAATGCATACATATTTTTAATAAGAAAATAATTCGGCTAAAATAGCAGTTGTCCAGTATCAGCTGTTTGAATAAAAGAAACTGGCCTTAGCATAGAGCAGAATAGTGAAAGATAAAATATTTAATGGCTTGTATCTATCTAGCTTTAATACCACAAGAAAAAAGATAAATCAAAGACAGTATTTTATTAACAAAATCTTATAATATTAGTACCAACAATTTAAATGAAATTGTAATATAAATATTAGAGATGGTTTTAAGTCTCAAAATGTACCACATTTAAGGCAAAACAGTGAAGATAAGTAAACTGAGATTCAGAAGTAACTGGTTCAAATTTTCAAAGTAACAAAATCCCAGTACAAACCTAAACTTTGTCTCTCAGTTCAATGTTTTTTCCAAGACACCAATTTTCAGGGAAATAAGAAGGAATAGTAAGAGGATACCCATAATCAAACTAGTTATACTTTTTTAAATATCTAAAATCACAGAAAATACTAACTGTATTTTGTGTTTTACACATTGTATTTTTTACTAAATTACCAGTGAAATGGTAATTTTCTTCTTTTCCCTTTGAGTTTATAAATAATAATATAACAGTAAAATGCTATCATAACTTAGTAATCATTTGCCGATGCACTTATTTAACAAACATTCTTTCGTGTGTCTTTTTAGGGCCGTACCTGCAGCATATGGAGTTCCCAGGCTAGGGGTTGAATCAGAACTGCAGCTGCCAGCCTATATTACAGTCACAGCAATGCCAGATCTGAGCCATGTCTGCAACCTACACCAAAGCTCATAGCAATGCCGGATCCTCAACCCACTGAGGGAGGTGAGGCCAGGGATCGAAACTGCATCCTCATGGACACCAGTCGGGATCATTACTGCCCAGCCATGAAGGGAAATCCACAAATATTTATTGAGTCCCTAGATATTAATAGAAAACTTAGATCCCTGTGAAATGGGAAACATCACCAGAGAATTATAAAAGTATTTGGTAATTTCTTTCAGTCATATATATGTTTATGAGACACCATAATATAATTAGCTATTTACAATTATAATAACACTATTTTCAGTAAACAAGTTAAAAAATAATTACACTCCAATACTTTTAACTTCTAAAATGTCATGCTATTCAACATATTTTGAAAAGGCCCACCCCACACAAAAATATAATCACTAATAATTTCATGCCTAGAAAATATTAATGTTAAAATTTTGGTATACACTAATCCCAGTCCTTATTTCTATCCATTTACAAGTGTGTTTTATTTTTAAGATGAACTGACTAACAATAGTAGTTGCAGTTTAGAGTGATCAGACTTAAGAGCTCCTCCTCCCAAAGCAACAGAAATAAAAGCACAAATAAACCAATGGGTCCTATCAAACTGACAAGCTTTTGCACAGCAAAGGAAACCATTAAAAAAAAACAACTTACAGAATGGGAGAAAATAGTTTCAAACGATGCAACTGACAAGGGCTTAATCTCTAAAATATACAAACAGCTTATAAAACTCAACAGCAGAAAAATCCAACAACCCAATTGAAAAATGGGCAAAAGACCTGAACAGATATTTCTCCAAAGAAGATATACAGATGGCCAACAAGCGCATGAAAAAATGTTCAACATCACTGATTACTAGAGAAATGCAAATCAGAACTACTACGAATTTCCACCTCACACCAGTCAGAATGGCCATCATTAACAAGTCCACAAATAACAAACGCTGGAGGGGGTGTGGAGAAAAGGGAACCCTCCTGCACTGTTGGTGGAAATGTAAACTGGTATAACTAGTGTGGAAAACAGTATGGCGGTACCTCAGAAAACTAAATATAGAACTACCATATGACCCAGTGGTCTCACTTTTGGGTATATATCCGGACAAAACTTTCCTTGAAAAAGACACATGAACCTGTATGTTCACTGCAACACTATTCACAATAAGCAAGACATGGAAATAATCTAAATGTCCATTGACAGATGAATGGATTAAGAAGATGTGGTCTTTATATACAATGGACTACTACTCAGCCACAAAAAAAAGAACAAAATAATGCCACTTGCAGCAACATGGATGGAACTAGAGACTCTCCTACTAAGTGAAATAAGTCAGAAAAAGAAAGACAAATACCATATGATATCACTTATATCTGCAAGCTAATAACATGGCACAAAGGAAGCTTTCTACAGAAAAGAAACTCATGGACTTGGAGAAGAGACTTGTGGTTGCCAAGGGGGCGGGGGAGAGGGAGGGAGTGGGATGGACTGGGAAACTGGGGTTAATGATGTAAACTATTGCCTTTTTTTTAATGAATTTTATTGCATTTATAGGTGTACAACAATCATCACAATCAAATTTTTATAGTATTTCCATCCCAAACCCTTGGTGCAACCCCCCATCCCACAACCTGTCTTATTTGGAAACAACACATTTTTCAAAGTCTGTGAGTCAGTGACTGTTCAGCAAAGAAGTTTGCTGTGTCCTTTTTCTAGATTCCACATGTAAGTGATAGCAATTGATGTTGGTGTCTCATTGTCTGACTGACTTCACTTAACATGATAATTTCTAGGTCCATCCGTGTTGCTAAAAATGCTGTTATTTCTGTCCTTTTAATGGCTGAGTAATATTCCATTGTGTATATGTACCAAATCTTTATCCACTCCTCTGTCAATGGACATTTAGGTTGTTTCCATGAATTTAGCTATTCTATAGAGTATTGCATGTACACTGGAGTACATGTGTCTTTTCACATCATGGTTTTCTCTGGATAGATGCCCAGGAGTGGGACTGCTGGATCAAATGGTAACTCTATTTTTAGTTTTCTGAGGAATCTCCATACTGTTTTCCACAGTGATTGCACCAGTTTACATTCCCACCAACATTGTAATAGGGTTCCTTTTTCTCTAGCACTTATTGTGTAGATTTTTTGATGATGGCCATTCTGGATGTTGTACGGTGGTACCTCATAGTGGTTTTGATTTGCATTTCTCTAATACTGAGTGATGTAGAACACCTTTTCATGTGTTTTTTTGGCCATTTGAATGTCTTCTTTGGAGAACTGTCTGTTCAGATATTCTGTCCATTTTTTGGGGGGCTGTTTATTTTTTTGGAATTGAGCTATTAGAGGTGTTTATAAATTTTGGAGATTAATCCCTTGTCAGTTGATTCATTTGCAAATATTTTATCCCATTCTATCGGTTGTCTTTTTGTTTTGTTTAGGGTTTCCTTTGCTGTGCAGAAACTTTTAAGTTTAATTAAGTCCATTTCTTTATTTTTGTTTTTGCTATCATCACTCTAACAGGTGGATCTGAGAAGATGTTGCTGTTCTTTATACTGGAGAGCATTTGGCCTATTAAACTATTGCCTTTGGAATGGATAACCAATAAGATCCTGCTGTACAGCACTGGGAACTATATCTAGTCACTTATGATGGAGCATGACGGAGGATAATTTGAGAAAAAGAATGTATATTTGTATGTATGACTGGGTCACCTTGCTGTATAGTAGAAAACTGACAGAATACTGTAAACCAGCTATAATGGAAAAAAGTAAAAATCATTTAAAAATAAGTAAATGTACATCACGAAAAACAGTTTGCTTATACTAATCTGATATACACTTTTGTTTCATCACAGTGAAAGTCATGTCCACAATAAAAAAAAGAAAAAAAAGATTTAAGAGCTCTAGAGCTAGAAAGTGCCAAACCAGCACTGCCACTTTCTTCCTCAGTAACCTGAGGACTTACATTTACAATTATTTATACCACTGTGCCTTATTTTTCTCATTTGGAAAATGGAGAAAAATCATATAATTAACTAATAGAATTTTGTAAAGATTCAATTAATTAAAACTTGGAACACTTAGAATAGTGACTGAAAAATGGTAATCTCTATTAGCCATAATCACCACTAATGTATTATTTCTTGGGTAACCTGCTCTTCACCTAAGAGTCATAGAGAACGGTGAATGCACTGAAATTATTGTACGTTTCCTCTGATGACTGAAAATAATGTTAGTTAGTCAAGATATTTTTGATTAACTGAACTTACAATACTGCTGTAGTAGTTATGCCATAACGACAGTCCTTAGCTGTGGATCTCAAGATATTACCCTCCTCCTCTCTACCAATTTTTACCTATACTTGTGAATCATTTTTGTTTGTAAATGCAAAACAAAACATAACACCTTAATTCAAATTAAAGTAAACTGTAATGGGGTTTCATTGGTCGAATCACCAAATCTCAGGAAAAGTAAAGATGTAGGCTTTGAGACAACTATAGATGTGAAAAGACTCTGAATGCTCTCTCTCTTTCACTCTGTTTCTGTATTTTTTTTCTTTTTTTCTTTTTGTTCCTTTTCCTACATTGGCTCTAACAAAGAGAGGGAGATCATGATTACAGAGGAAACAACATTAGAATTATTAATCTTCCAAAGTTGTACACCACACCCTGAAATATGAAGACAATGTAAAAATGCTGCCAAACTGGGTTGTTCTGCTTTAATTTTAAATTTAAGGGTCACAAACTTCATCCAATTTCTCCGCCTCACTCCAGGCAGGGAAGTAAGCATAACCTGCCATCTGGTGGACATGAGGCCAATGAGGAGGAAGGAAGGGATGTCAGTTCTCACTGGGAGCACGCAGGGGATAAGTGAACTGTACACACCGATCCCGGAATGAGGCAAATGAAGGACCGCATATGTTATCAAAGTGCATACTCCATTGTTGTCTTGTGTTGCCATGTGTTACTTTTTCAAGAGAAGCCTGAAATCTGAAATGAAAGGAGACAACTTCTGATTTTAAAATTGGGTAACTATTAACAAAGGCAACAACAACAACAAAAACTATTAAAACGACCCATGTGAAGACTAAATTCAGTCCAGAGACCAGTTTTTTTGCTTCCTACTTTTAAAGAGGAAACTTGAAAATTCCTTTCCAGTAATAATAATTCTGTGATTTAATATGTATTTGTGGAGAGGTGTGGGGTAATCTGAGTTAGATTTGAATCTTCACCTTTTTTCCTCTATCTAGTTTAATACAGTGAAGATTTTCAACCCTGTGTTCTTCACGCAAACTGAGTCTAAAACCTATTTTGGTGACGTGAGAACACACAAGTGATGTTTATTACGCACACCTCCGTAAGCGGATCTTATACTGGTGTACTTGCCTCACATATTGTTTCTAAAAATTCTGTTACAAAAATAAGAAGTTTAAAGCAAAAAATGCAACAATCAAAAAGAAGAAAATCGAGAAAAATATTTGTTGCTTTTCAACATACATTTATATGCTACAATCAAAAGTACGATAATATCAAAGATTAATGTCTAACGATTACTTAACAAAAATAGGTTAACATTACTTGTAAAGACTCCATGAAGAGATATAGCCTAACAATAATTAAACAGCAGAATGATCCCCATAAACAGTGCAGTACAGAACTTAAAACGTGTAAAAGATCAAAACTAAACAAACCAAAAAAGAACTTGACAATTTCTGCTAGGTTTTCTTGAGTGTTGTCATGTGAGAATCAACTTTCTGTTGTAAATTTATTTCATATTGATATTATATATTTCTAGTTTAATAAAACCAATCAGGTTTGATTCCAAATACTCGGCAAATTTTAAGAAAAGCTTTGCAGAGCAAAGCAGTATCATCAGCAGGATGGCAACCACAATATTTGTTAAACTGGGTTCAGGGGGACCATTTATTCCATCTGTTATTTCAACTAAACTGCATTTCTGCCTTGAAAGTGTTTCACGAGACTCCAGTGAATGAGGAGCATTTGTGATTCATTTTAGCACCAGAATATTCCAGAATAATTGGCTTTTAGTGGAGAGCTGCCATCATGAGCCAAGTTTTAAAATATGCTATTTTGTTCTGAATTTTGTGGCCATGGAGGGATACTTTACAAGGATATTCTACTGGCATGTGCTGCTACTAAAATGTGATTTCACAGTTATTAGTCAGTAAAGGATCCTTTTAGGGTGTAATATAGATAACAGCATAGCCCTAGACAGGGAGATTTCTCCTATATTCTTGTACACTACAGAACTATTAAACTATGACTTTGCACATATGTGATATTTCCAAAAATTGCATAATTAAGCTTTTTAAATGATTACTCTAAAATTAATTTAATGTTTTCATTATGGATACAAACTAACGATAAGGGAATTCTATGACAAGAGTCATGACCATCACATGCATGTGCCAAAAGTAATTAAATGTACTATATATTGGGATAAAAAAATTCAAGAAAAGATAGAGCTCTTAGTTAATTTAGAACCAATAATGAATATGTAATCAGGGGACTACATTGTTAAGAAAATTAGGTAAATGAGTATTGTATAGTGATTTATTTCCAAAAATGTAGAGATAAAATTTTTAAAGAATGTAAAAGGATTATATAAAATTAATCAGTGAAGTTTAAAAAAAGTGTATAATGTATATTATTTCTTGTTCCTATGCTTCTTTGTTTTAACTGATGATGTTTGATGGTCTCAAGCATCTTATTATTTAACTAGCTAAGGAGTTAGACCTGGATGGGGAAACAGATTTAGTTTTAATAATTTATTCAAACTAAGTAAGAAAAAAAACAATAAAAATCACAATGCACTATGACAATCTGTGGTAAAGGTTTTTCCAGGATATGTAGCAGTACAGAGAAACAACTAGAATAAACTAGTTGGTATGGGGAAGTAATGAAAGGTAATTTTTTTTTTCTGGAGGATTTAATAACTAAACTAAAATTTAAAGATTATCAGGGGTTTTATTGGGATAGAAAGAAGTTAGAAAAGGCTTTTCAGTGTTCAGTCAAATACATGACATCTAACGGTTTCTGACTAATAGATTGAAGAATGAATGAAGGATGGATTATTGGTAAAGTAACAAGATAAAAAGCCATGCACACAACAGCATAGCCTACTTAAGTAATTACAAGAGCCCTGCTATGCTGAACTGGAGAAAGCAAACTTTTTATGGAAGCAGCTTGGAAGTTCCAACAAGAGATTATTGAAATAATTAAATGTTTAAATATTTATAAATGTTATACATTAGCTGTACTGAGGATTGTCTAAGGAAGACAGATCTGGAGAGTGATAACAATTTAAAGACTATTGCAGTAATATTGGAAGGATTTTATGAAATTGAAATGGGTTTGTAGGAGGAATAAAGAGATATATTTTCCAGTAGTAAAAATAACAATAATAACACAACTCAATGGTCTGTTGGATATGGAAGGTGTGAGAAAAGGAGACTAGAATGTCTTTGATTTTTAAAAATGTATAACTGGAAGAACGGAGCTTTCATCACAGAAGAAAATTCAAGATCCAGAGCAGATTTGAGGGTTATCATAACAACGTTAAGTTTGAAACAGCCTTCTGAAACTTAGGAGAATGCTTGGGTTTTGTATAAGAGAGGACCTATACTGATGCTGAAAATCTTCAAGCCTTTCTAATGGTACGTAGTGTAAATTAAAGCAAATATTTGTGTACTGAATTTTAAATGCTGAATATTTAATATGAGAAAGAAGAATCCTCTCTTATCATTCCCAATATTTAATATGAACAACAGAGGAAAATAACCTTAAAAAGAAACTGAGAGTGAGAAAAATAAAAATAGGAAGTAGCGCTCTCATAGAATGAACATATAATTTATCATCCAAACTGCTGAGATTTTTAGAATTACAGAGGGTATTATTAATAATTACGCAGGGCAGAAGATGTAAACCCAGTATGCCCTAGTCAAAATGAGAATGCATGGCCAACCTAATTGTCTCGGAAGCCACGAGACAAGAGACTTAGATGAGGAAAGCTACAATCATCAGTTCGAAATGCTAAGCAAATTTCAGGTGCCTTACACACTGAAAATTTTTCAGTTGTCCACTTGAGGACATTAGGATGTATTTGTTTGCTAGGTCTGCCACCATGCATTAACACAGACCCGGTGGCTTAAACAACTGAAATCTGTTTTCATTCTGCTCTGCAGTATGGAAGTCTGAGAGCGCTATATGGGCGAAAGCGGTGTTCTTCCGAGGCCTTCTCCTCGGCTTACAGATGGGCACGCTCTCTGCCCTCACATGACCTTCCGCCTTCGCACATCTGCGTCCTGAACCCCTTTTATGAGGACATCGCCTATCCGAGATTAAACCACCCTCATGGCCTCATTTCACTGAGTTATTTCTTTAAAAACTTGATCTTCAAATGAGGTCACATTCTGAGATGGGGGTTAGGAAACAGAAGATGGGGGTAGATGAAGTTGATAAATGCCATTTTATTTCATCTTTTTGAATGATCCTACCAGTTACTACTTTTTTCTTAAACTGTTAAGTTCATGTGCTAAGAGAAGAGAGGATATATGGATATTAGGTAAAAAGACAAACTGAAAGAGAACATGCAAGAAGGCCCCTTAGGAAGCAACTATTAAATTTCCCAGAGGGCATAAGACTAGAGACCTAACTCAGTACTGGTCTCACACGGATTTTAGTCATGAATACATTATCCTTTAAAATATTAAAATTTAGCCACATAAATCTTATTAAAGTATATTACATATTAGGCATATTTGTAAATTAATTTATTTAACATATACTCATTTTATCACTATGTACTCTTTAAAAACAATTTTCAAAGGTAAAAATATCTTATAATATGAATGTATAATATCTTCTTTAATATTGGCCATTTAGATTCCTTGTTATTATTGCTATATTATTTAATACAAATTATAATCGTTTTTATATATTTCAAGAAATTCCCTTAATATATTTTACCATGAAAATATCCTTGTCAGTGTGTTGATAGATGAAAAAGTTTATCTAATTTTTCATATTGAATTAAATTTTTGAAGTTTTTTTTAACTTTTGTATTTCTAAATTTTTATATGGACTATTTTTTAAATGTTTCGCTCTAAAGTCACTAAAATTAAAATAATTGGTAATACAGTTTTTATATCCAAAATAAAGAGATTTAAATTTTACTAATACATACAGCAGGTTTTTACATGCACAAAAATACAGTTATAATTAATTCCTGAAAATTCTTTTCATTCCACACAACCAAGGAAGTTCACATCTCTATAATGAAAGCTTATTCTTGTTTACCAGGTTAAATGCCCACAAGAAAGCTCTACATAACCTGTCTACTATTGAAGTGAATTGCTTATGTTTTTTAATTGCTTCTTATTTATTATTGACTACTGAAATTAATAGGTAAAGAGCTAATTTTCTTTTGGAAGGTATCAGTGTGTATTTACATTGAAGTGGTAAATAGCAGTGTAGTTCATTACTTAAAAAGAAGATGAGAGTCATACCATAAACTCAAATAATTTATATCACTGTACTAGTTTTGTATTGTTCCTATAACAAATGACTACAAATTTAAAGACTTAAGTCCACACCTTCATCTAAATCTCTGCAGCTCAAAAGTCCCAAATCTCACCACCTAAGTTATTTTAAGTATACATAGGTGAGGTTCTGTATGTAACCAGTCATGGAGGAAAAAAATCCTTTACATATTTAAACCTAAGAAAATAAAGCAAAAAGCATTATTTTCCCAAAATACAGTGGTAGGACAATAAGAGCATGCCAGTTTTAGACATTCCTATTTGAAAAAAAGAAATGATGGAAGGAGAAAGGAATAACCAGCTCCAATCACTTTCAAAATTCATGCCGAATACACACCTATGTTTCAAGATGTGAGAACTATTCTTTGTCCCCTGGATCGCTCTCTTTTCAAACCCAAGAAGTCATCTGTCTTTTCTTCATGAAGGTTGTGCTTCATGTACTTGAAACTAAGAAGGTTTATCAGCCTGTTTTCTGCCTTTAGAATATCTGAAGTCCAGCAGTCATCTTTCATTTCATGTTCTTCCTGAGCTTTTTAGTCCAAGTTGTCAGTTTTTCTGTCATTTTAACTTTCTCAAGGACATTGAGGGTCTCCCATTGTATGTCAATTATACTAGAAGCTACTTCACGGATCTTTCTTAGATTTTCTCATCTCCTTTTTTTTGGCTACAAATGAGATGGCTGAAAATATCCACGAGTCAGATGCCAAATCTCTTCAAAGAGTCCTCTATGTTATTGAATGTTATGAACTTTTTATTTCTTCCACGTCACTAGCAAAAGGTTGTCTAGCGACGTCTTTTACTTTTCTTCTGGAGAATGCTTTTCTGACAGTGACTTTCCTGCTTTTACTGACAATACTGGATAACTAAGAACTTCCCAAATCATTATTTCTAGTTCCTCTTTGCTTAACGGTTCTCTCAAAATGAGTCCTTCCTTTTGCCTTTTACTTTAAGCAGCATGAAGACGAAAAGAGGTCACTTCACTTGGAAATCCTGTCAGCTAAATATCCAAGTTCATTGCTTATATTCATTTACACACAACATTGTAGGAGAAAAAAAATTCTACAAAGTTCTTTGAAATTATGGAACAAGCATACTCTTTCCTCCAGTTTTCTATAATGTTCCTCATTACTTTGAGTCTTCATCAGCAGCCTCTTTAACAACCATATTTCCACAACAGTCTGTTTATGAGGATTTAGATATTTTCCAATATTATATATTTATGTTATTGTTGTCATTTTCTTTTGAGTCCTCACTAGCAAAGCTGATAATATCCATATTTTACTAACAGTGAAGGCACCTAGGCTTCTTCTGTCATGGTTCTGAAAATTCTTTGTTTCTTCCTATTATTGACCTGTCCCAAAGTTACTTTCACATTTTCAGTTATTTGTTAGAGGAACAGCAACCACTGTATGATACTAAAGTCTGTATTAGTTTTTTACTGCTGCTGTAGCATATTAGCACAAAATGGTTGGCTTAAAAATGCACAGATTTATTGCCTTACATTTCTGAAGGCAGAAATCCTAAGATCAAGATGCTAGCAGAGTTGTATTCATTCTGAAGAGTCTAGAGGAAAATGTATTTCCTTTCCTTTTTCTGCCTTAAGGAGTCACTTTCATTCCTCGCTTTGGACCCCTACTTCATCTTCAAAGGCAGCCAGTATAGCTTCCTCAAAGCTCCATTTGTCTTTGACTTCTGCTCCATCACTATTATCCTTCCCACCCTGATTCTCTTCTCTTCCTCTTATGAGGACTATCATGATTGCATTCGGTTTACCCAGATGGTCCAGGGTAACCTATCTCAAGTTCTACACCTTAATCTAATCTGTAAAGGTCCTATTCCCATATAATGTAACACAGTCACAGAATTAGGTTGGGGACATTGGGCGGGTGGGTAATATTCTGTATGTTACAGTCAATAAGTAAAAAGATTTTGTATCTAAAATTGTGGGGACTGGATTGAATGTGAAATCGCCTTATAAATGAATCTTAACACAAATCTTTTTCCTATTAGGCTTTTAAATACGGCAAGTTTCTAAGTATTTACTTTTCGAGTAGTGGTTTGTACAATTATATTATTCCTGTCTCAGATATTTCTGTTGAGATTAAAATATAAAATGAATACACAGAACTGAGCTACTTCAGTATGACTTGGTATAAGAAGATTGTGAACCAGTTAAATAGTTTGTGGATTAACAAACCATTTGAATCTTCATGATTTAACTAAACTTCATTAAACACAATGTGTTAAACATGTAAAAATACACTTAAATTACAATGAATTCATTGGCAAAAAAAATGTTAATTTAATAATGTGTAGTTTTTGAATTTAGCAAAATTTGGCTTTTGCAATAATGTCTCTAACTTTTTTCTTTAACATATTTGGAATATAATATAGATTCAAATTGAACTGACAATGGCAGAGATAATAACACTGAATGAGCACAGATTCCAAGCCCAATTTTTATTACTTGTGGCACTATTTTTAATTTTTTATGTAATAACAAGTCAGGAAATCTTTAACATTTTAGTAAAATTAGACTTTTCATCATTTTTAGAAAAGATGAATATGAAGTAACCACTGGGCCAAATCACGAGTTACACTAATAAAAGCAATTATTTTATTTCATTAAGCAACTCCGCACTTAAAGCTATTCCAAAGTGCTTTTAAAATTTTAACTTAATGTTCTCCAGGGTTGTATAATTCTATCATAAAATATATATTCTTCAGAGACTATATACTTTTTCTATATTCATATGATATCTATCAAGGAAATAATATTAAAAAAAATCAAAATAAAAAAAATAATGCCCTTAGACTCCAGCTCCTAATATACCAAAAAAGCTCTATTTTCAAATATGTGTCAAACAGATAATTTATCCATTATGCTGCACTTTCACTACTCCATTGATAGTCTCTTTAAAACATGAGTTGAAATCATATCCCTTTTTGTGACTAATTTATTTTAATATGCTGAATATCATAAGCCAAAGGCTCCCTAACAATATTGTTTTACATATTTGAAGATGTCTCTGAAGAAAAACTAAATTAAAAAGTAACTTTTAATATTTCTGACATTATTTTTGGCATTTTTATTAAGATAAATCATGTTTGAATTTTTAAAAAATCACATTTAATAAATTTACTCACTTTTTTGGCCTTCTGGCCACTCCCATGACAAGTAGAAGTTCGTGGGCCAGGGATTGAACCCTAGCCACAACACAACAGTGACATAATAGGATCCTTAATTTCTAGGTCACCAGTGAACTCTTAAATCCATTCATTTTCATTTTTGTGTTATTAAGGCTTTTAAAATCTGATAAGTTAAAAAGACTTACTAAGAGTTTTGTTGTAGCCAGAGTAAAGTAACAGGGACTGTTTTTAACCCACACCATATGAAAGTTAGAACACTGGACAAAATATGTAAAACAATGTTTTTCATTTACCAGGTAATAATCAACACGGAAGAGTGCTCTCTGAGATAAAGAAGACCAACAAGAAGCCCTGCCATTGCCTCAGCTTAATGACAGAAGAAAAGCTTTGGAGCTGTAGCTCAGAGAAGAAGAGCATATATAAAGCTTAACTGAGCAGATACAGGTCATAGTAGAGTGAAGCCTAGGCCAGAATTTGCAGGGTACAGTCCTAGAGAGAGGAGTAAGGGGGGGTGGGAGATACATTCCAGAGGTCTGTGCAAGACCCCTTACTGATCGGCACATGTAGGAAAGCGACTACATGAAGCCAAGGAAAGAACTGCTAGAAAGGAGTAGATATACATATCCCTTATTTTCACACACACAAAAATATAATTTTGCTGCAACAAACCAGAGTGGAAAGACTTCAAAATTCATGAGCATCTCACAGAGTCCTGAGAAGGATATTGCCTCAATGGTAGAGTCTAATGTCCTAGCCTAAAATTTGCTCTGTACATGTTTAAAGTAAAATTTGAAACATTATCTGATTCTAACTAAATCTAACTGTGCCTCAGAAAAACAACCAGCATTATTTAAAGGCAAAAAAAAAAAAATTCTAGCTCCTGACAATATAAAATTCAAAATGTTGGGATTTTTACTTAAAAATCAATCAGGGTGCAAAAAGAAAAACAAAAACAGAAAACACAAAATTCAACCCATTACATGGAGACAGGGAACTTGGAACTATCTGACAAGGATGCTGAAAGCCACAATAATTATACTGCATAGATTTAAGGAAGTAGAGGAAACATGATCATGATGAGAAGAGATTTGAAAGATATGAAAAAGACCCAGTGGAACTTTCATAGATGAAATATATATAGAAATAAAAAACAAATGGCTAAATTAACAGCCAAATAGACATTGCGGAATGAAAGATTCAGTCAACTTGGAGTCACGGTAATAAAATCTGTCCAAAATAAAAAAGGACGAGAAAATAAATCATTTGAATAGTAAATTTAGGAAGACTGGCATCAGAATAAAATTTACATCTTCCTGGCACTTTCAGACTCCTGAATAATTATCAACTTCTATTAAAAATATGAAAAACGGAGAATAGGTGATGTAATCAAATAAAAGATTTTATTAAGTAAATTTATTACACATTTGGATTAATTTAAAATAAGAAAATTGCATGCTCTTGAAATTACTGATGGCTTATGTTTAATGAAAATTATGTTTATCACTGGGAGTATAATAAGTTTCAATATTAAAAAGTAATTTTACACCTAAGCATTATATATGAATGAAAGCAAAAATACGGTCCATAACTAAACTTAATAGATTCCAGTTATACAGCTGATTAAATAGGATTCTAATACTCATAAATTTCTTACAGTAATTCTCTTTCTCGTTTATTAGTAATAGATGGGTCTTATTTAACACTTTATATTAATGAAATTTTGAATTACAAAATTTGGATAAGCAAAACATTGATACACCATCTCTCCTTCTATGATGATTCACAATAAGAGGCTATCAGCAAAAAATATATACGGAAACTTTTTCCGTAACTTTCTCTGTTTTTCTCTCTATATCTTCTCCTCACTATCCTCCAAACTAGTCTAGCCTTGGAAACTGATCTATGTACGTCATCAACAGGTTCTTATGCTCTGGCTTGCTGGTCAGTTCGTCCGTTATGTTGCCTCTCTCAATGACTAGAGGAGTGGGAGGTCACTACATTAAAACCATCCTGCCTCCTCTCTTTGAAGATCTGAGGTTGACTCTGGTTCTTTCCCTGCATTCAGATTCTGGAAAGCCCTTCCTTCCTTTGGATCATCAGGCTTAAGAAGACAGAAAGCTTAATTGCTACTAGTCTGAGGCTCCTTAACTATTATCTGTGCTCCCCTTCTCGCATTTTATAGATTGCATTTTGTAAGTAAATATTCCTTTAATTATTTTACCTTGAAATTGATTGCTATTTCCTAATTGATACATATTTTAACTAATTTGGGCCACATTTTTGATTACCGGTAATTTTTTTCCTTTATAAATAATGATACACAATAGAAAGAAATCTGGTTGACCTTTCATGAAAGTGAAATATTTTAAAGCTCATTTTTACACAGAAGTATTCATGTCATTCATTTTACAAAAGCTCACATATTATATTTGTATATATTATAATATATACTAAAGGTTGCACACATATTTCATATCTATTCTATACAAAGAATAAAATACATTTGAATCTTTTACTAAGAAGCTAAATTTTGGCATTGTTTTATGAGAATTAAGAGCGGATATGAACGATAATGCAGATTACTTTAGAAAGGAACTAGAAAATACAAGGAGGAATGTGGAAAAATTAGAAAATTCATTTGCAGACAAACAAACTGAGCTTAAGGCAATAAAGGGCAGAATGAATAATGCAGAGGAACGAATTAGTGACTTGGAAGACAGAATAATGGAAATCACCCAGTCAGGACAGAGGACAGGAAACCAAATGAAAAAAACACAAAAGCCTTATAAGAGACCTACGGGATGATATAAAGCAGGCCAGTCTATGCATAATAGGAATTCCTGAAGGAGAAGGAAAAGAAAAGGGGATTGAAAATATATTTGAAGAAATTATGTTTGAAAACTTTTCAAAGGAAACTGATATCAAGATACAGGAAGCACAGAGGGTCCCAGACAAGTTGAACCCAAATAGGCGCACACGAAGACATATTATAATAAAAATGGCAAAAGTTAAAGAGAGGATTCTAATGGCATTGTTTTAAAACTCTTGCATGCCATTATTATTATACTTTGGATTAATTCAGAAGGAGATTTTCTAGAAATACTGTTAAAAATCTTAAAATCAACAAAAGTATAATTTCTTCATTACTTTATTCACTCTATATGCATTTATTGAATAGGCTTCTCTATTAACTATTGTTATATCACCAAACATCCCTGACCTCAGGAACTAACAAACAAATAAAAAAAAAACTTTACTATTGCTCATGAGCCAGTGTGACTCTCAGAAGGTATTTGAAAATATCAAATACCCCAGTACTGGAGACACAGGAAAATTTTCACAATGGAAGTCACTGGAGATGTGAATGGTAATTGTTAACCCGAAAAAGTGAAATTAAAATGTATTTATTTTTCAGATCATATAACAGTCATTTTACAAAATGTGGGTCAATAAAACAATGTGTCACAGAACATATATATGTTGATGTTAGAGAAATTATTTAGAAAATATATAAGCATGCCAAAATAAAATAAGAGGCAAGATTGAAGGAAGTCAAAATTTGCAATAAATTATCCTAGGACATTGGTAATAATCATAAGAGAAAGATTTTGAGTGCTAAGAAAGGCATACTAGTTAGTTTAGTTTTACTTTAGTTTTTTTAGTTTAGTTTTGCTCAGGTTCAACCATATATAAACATCTTTAAATAACTTACATTTTTTACTTGTTTGGCTACATTGGTCAAAACTTTCAATATTGCAGTTGTACAAAGTCAATAATAAGACTAATGATGACTAAAATGCCTTTTCTCTTAGCCATCAAAAATGGCAGAAACAGATCTCAGAGGAAATTAAAGGCCAGACCTATTTTAACATCCAATATTGATGTCGATGGCCAATATTCATTTTAAGCATACATTACTATAAAATTGATTAATATAGTATTTCCTTTTGTAAGCATAGACTAGTGAGATATATTAGTTATTTTAAAGATTAAAATAAAATAGGTATAAATTGAAACCACTTTTATGTGTCTCTGTTCGTTAATCAACTGACGGGGTTCACACAGAACAATTAGTCACAGATTAATTCTAATGTGAGATTTCGTACTTTACATTTAAGCCCAAAGAGTCACAGTATGAAATTTATTCCTTAATTAAATATTAAATATCATGGATGGATCTTAAAAATGATGTTTGAGTACATGAGTTTACTTATTCTTCTCCTTGAAACTCTATTAAAACCACTACAGAGATGAAGAAAATCTTCATCTATAAGGAAAAATGATAAGAGATCTTATCAGATGAGATCTATTGACCAACCACTGGATATTATAAACCTGATAAGACTGTTTTCTTTTCAAGGAAGATAAAAACAGCTTATATTACTCCACAACACTATTCCCTGAAAAAACAAAACTACGGAAAACTGAACATAAGTTGAAGTCATTTGAGCAAAAGGCCTTAGGGATGTATTGAAGCAATAAAACCTAAAGGAGCTACTATTGCTTATGATAGAATAATACTGAAGTGGTAAATTTACCTTTGCCAAATTCTAAAGATGCACGGGGTAGGAGGATGGAAACCTCAGTCAAAAAGTTCTCAGATATAATGTAAATTTTTTTTCTTATTGTCCTATTACTAAAAAGGGGAAAGGTTATGGATTCCCCTGGTGGCACAGTGGTTTAGAGATCTGGCGTTGTCACTGCTATGGCTTGAATTGCAGCTGAGGTGTGATTTCAGTCTCTGGCCCAGGAGCTTCCACATGCTGTGAGTATGGCCAAAAAAACCCCAATATATAAAAAGGTAAAGACTCGAATTCACAGTCTGCCAGGTAGACACTAGTGTCTGCCAGTGAACACATTAGGTTTTCAATAAAATTGTCATAATAATATGATCTGAATAGACATTTCCCCCCAAAAAACCATACAACATGGCCAACAGGCACATGAAAAGATGTTCAGCATCACTATGTATTAGGGAAATGCAAATCAAAACTACAACGAGGTAACACCGCACACTTACCAGAATGGCTGTTATCAAAAAAAACAAATCACACGTTTTGGAGAGGATGTGGATGAAAAAGAACACATATACTGTTGGTGGTGATATAAATTGGTGCAGCTACTATAGAAAACAGTTTGGAGGTTCCTCAAAAAATTAAGAATAAAACTATCATATGATCCAGCAATTTCACCTCTGGATGGATATTAATCTGAAGAATACAAAACACTAATTAATTAAAAGATATACACACCCTTAGGTTCATTAGAACATTATTTGCAATAGTCAAGACATGGAAACAATCTAAGTTTCTCTTGACAGATGAATGGATAAATAGGTATACACACACACACACACACACACACACACACACGCACATACACACATGCACTCACACACACGGTTGAATACTACTCGGCCATAAGAAAGATAAAATCTTGCTATTTGCAAGAGTATGGATGGACCTTGAGGGTATTATTATAAATGAAATACATCAGATGGAGAAAAAACAAATACTGTATGATTTCAATCATAGTGAAATAGTAAATAAAGGGATAAATGAACAAGCCAAATCAAACAAGAACAAACACACAGATACAGAGAACAGAGTGCAAGAGGGAGTCAACAGTAAGGTCACAAATAAAAATGACTTTGGGGATAAGCACACTGTAGTGTAAACAGAATTCAAAATATTATGTACAAGTGAAACATGCTATCATAAAAATGTTACTTCAATCAAAAAAATAAAATGAAAAATACTATTTTAAATGATTGATGTGATTATTGCCTACTGAGCACTCATTCATTGCTGGAGAAATGCAAAATATTGGAGACATGGTAGAAAATAATTTAGCAAATTTTCACATAAACATATTCAATGAATGATCTAGAAATTTCACTTCTAGGTATCCACAGAAGATAAATGAAAATATATTTTCCCATAAAAGCTTATAGGCCAAGAATGTCTCCAAACCAGAATAGCCCAGTTTTCTTTAAGTGATGAATTGATGCACAAAAAGTAGTATATCCATACAACTGGAAACTTCTTAGGTGTAACAGTGAATGAAGTATATAAACACAAAAATAAAAATGAATTTCAAAAACAGTGTAGTAGGAAACAGAATCAAGAGATAAAATACTACATCCAGTATGATGCCATGTATATGAAATTCTAGCTTTGCAGATCATTAGTTGCATGGGCTGAGAATGAATAATGCAAAGAAAATTTAAAGAAACTCAGGAATGATGATATGTTGTAAAACTTGAGTACAGTGGTATTTTAAGACTCTATGGATTTTGTGTTTACCAAAATTCATCAAACCATACACTCAAGAAGAATAATTTATGATATGTGAAGGTACCTCACAAAAGCTTTATGGAAATAGTACAATTTTTATTATGCACATGTACTCTAATGATAGTGCTACTGCTTGAAAGAAATCTCAGTATGTATGATCATTAAGTCAGGCATTTTTTCACGATTCATGATGATGATAACGTTGATAATGATGATGACTGCAAACATGAAATACAGTTACACATTTACTTGCTATGTCATGGGCACATTTAGATCTTATGAGAGTCATGAAATGCATACTATCGTTATATTCATTTTACAGATGAAACTTAGGTGCCAAACTATTAATTTATTCATCCGAATTTGCACGTGACAAATCGTAGAGCTGGCATGTGGATCCAGTGTCTGAGTCTCTAGGGTCTACAGTCCAGCCTACCCCATTAAGCTATTTTCCCCACTATAAAACAGTGGTCCACCAATCGTAATGTGGAAAAGAAGGAAAACAGCACACTGTCTAGAGAGATAAAAATTACCAATAAAAAGGAAGATTAATTCAGAATCAAATAAAGAAATTAAGAAAGGACAGACAAATAATTGTAGCAGAAAGCCCTATTTCCTTGCATTCTCCTCTCTCATGAATTCCTTTGAGGCATTTTTTTTTCATATCACCTTACAGATGTGAGTATGCAAAATACAACGGGGAAGAAGTAGGCAGCCTTGTAAGGAAACCTCACCTTTATAAGATACTGCTGATGTAATAATCCAATATAACTTTTACTATTCATATTTAGTAAAATAAAACTTTTTTGGTAAGTGAAGTTTAACTTTGGAATACCATTCTATGCCAGCTGAGAACCCATTTCCAAAATATATCCACATAAATGTTACTTTGCAAGAAACATAAAGAGAATTCAAAATATACTCTTGAGCACCTGTCTTCTACTGAAGATGCTAACATAGTCAAACATAAGAAATAACTTCAATAGACACAGATAATAGCATAGCTCTTGCATGCTTCCATCCATTATGAATAATGGCTGTAGGTCATAGAGTTTTCAAAATGCATATTGCTTTTGGAAAGTTAACTCTGGTTCTTAGAACTTCTGGCAAAAATCTTCACAAAGTTTTATTTATCTCATGACAACTTTCATATGTCATGAGATAATACAAAAAAAACTATTTCAATATTGCTTTATGTTTCACTAAGCTGCATTTCCATCACAATATTCCAAAGGAAGTAGATTTGATGAGAAATCAAGAACATAAGTTTCATCAAATTAACATTTCTTTTTAGTGCACAAAAATTCAATACAATTTAATTTATTTTAAAATGTCTCTACTCCTATATTTACTTATGTGAAAAAACATTGAATCATTTGATAACAAGCAATAAGCTAGCTTTTGTAAGAATAATTTTAGACACAAACAGAAAACTAAAATTATTACTTGAAGCAATAGGTACTCTAGAGAATGAAGATGATTTACACTATTTAAGCAAAATAATGAGTCCTGAAAAGTAAATGACTACGGCCAGAATATAAATTTTCTTTTTAAAAATGTTTGTCAGAAAAACGGTTGACATATTTATCAATTTATGGGCCGTCAGTTGAGAGTTTTCAAAATAAGACTGCATCCAAGGAAACAGTAAATAGGAAGATATATCAGTAATGCTGCACAGTCATAAATTTATTTCAGAATTGGTATTTTTATCATACTCACCAGGCAGAAAGAATGTTTTAAAGTTTTATTTTGACACTATCTCTATTAAAGGCCAAACTATAAATTCTAAATAATTGTCTTCAAAGTTCCAAGCTCAAAACTGTTTTCCAGGCATCATATATCAATATGTTTTGCATGTCAGTTTTGTACTTTGTGATATTTGTATTATCTTATTCCCTTTTACAAGCTCCTCTCTACAGTTTTTATTTATCTCTCTACTTCTCATTTATTATAACATTTCATTCAGTATATCCAAAAACTTTCACTTCTAATCCCTCTTAAATGTTATATCAGGTATGTTCATCTAGGTACTTCAGTATCTATTATATTGAAATCTTAATCTCTCACATTTTTTAGGCAAGGTACTTTATAGAAGAATACCTAAAACAGATATTTAATTTTTGTCAAACACTGACGTGGTATGTTTAGAGCCCTGTGTTATACAACTATAGTAGGCCTTTCACATATAGTCCAGAGGTTTCTTGGCATTTAAGTTTGTTACACGGTCTTCTTCTGCCTTCCTTAATTTTCTCTAGAAAATAAATATTCAATGTATTATATAAACATATTTTCACCTAATAATATTAATTTCACAAGTGAAGAAAAGAGGATAGTTAGCATTTCAATTATAATCTCTAGTAGTTCAATAGCACACTGAGGAATTAATCTCCCTTATAGAATATAAAAAAAAAGGTACTCCAAATTACAGGTAAACAAATTTACTGAGTTTGACATGATTTTCTATTTGTTTCAGCAGCAATAAAATTTTAGAATGTAGTGTAAGAGGAGAAATAAAACAAAATAAATTGCCTCGGCTTCATAAAAATATTCTCGACCTATAATAAAATTGCTATTTGCAGAGCAATTATTATTTGCTCTGTGATACACCACTTATCTTCATCAAAGGGCCTAAAATGTTCTTCATACAGCTGAGTATGTAACCTTTTGGTAATCAGAAGTATCCCTGGATTTCTACGAGGAGGCTACAAAGACAACAGAGTATCCTAATCTAAAATTCTTAAGGGCCAAGCTGGATGGATTCAGTAAGATAATAGGTCATTAAGTCTTTGACACGGAGCTGAGTTCTTAAATGAATTTAGCTGAAAAATGTACACATTTTAGGGAATTCCCGTTGTGGCTCAGTGGGTTATGAAACCAGCTGTTATCCATGTGGATGTCAGTTTGATCCCTGGCCTCACTCAGTGGTTTAAGGATCTTGTATTGCTGTGAGCCCCCGGCAGCATCCTGCATTGCTGCTCTGATTTGACCCCTAGCCTAGAGATACCCATATTCTGCAAGTGTAGTCCTAAAAAGCAAAAAAAAAAAAAAAAAAAAAAGATACATTTTACTCATACTTTGGCTGTGCAATTCAAACTCTTTGAACTTTGTTAATGTGGATCTATTTTGTGTCATAATTAAATGAAATTTCTATGTTTAAAAGCTCAAGCCAAACCTTAGATTATAACAGTTACATTCAAATAAATAAAACAAGGAATATTCTGATAACCTTCCAGTCGTTTGTGGTATATCCAACATCACAGAATTTTTTTCTTTAAATTGTTTGATAACCTTCCAGTCGTTTGGGGTATATCCAACATCACAGAATTTTTTCTTTAAATTGTTTGCATTTTTTTCTGAAATCATTAATCCTCGACTAAACTTTACCTCCTTGTAGAGGAGGTAAGACAAATCTAACAGTTTTGACAAAAGTTCAGTGAGACTAAAATCACAGTATTATACATCCACCCAACGATTACTTACCAGGAACATAGTCTGTAACAGACGTGTTCGTTCACTGCTATTACAAAAGAAGTTTATTTAATAAATTCCACGATTTCAAAATACAGTATACATGTAAGTATGTTTATGTGTGTGTGCTTGTATGCACATGTTTATTTTGCTTTGTTTTTCGAAGTACAGTAAAAGTAAAGTTAAAAATGACTAAAATGCAAGGAAATCCAAAGAAGGTTAATGGATAGAGTTAAAGGTAAAAACACCTTCTCAGTATAAACAATATAAATAAAATCAAGACAAATACAGTTGTGGGGTTTTGACCCAGCGCTATTACCCAGCCCTCTGTTTTCAACTCATTCAGCAGTCCTCTAAACAATAAAAGCAACTTAAGAGGAAAGAAGAAAAAAACTCAAAAATTTTGATGCTGACATTCCTAATAATTGCCACATTATTTGAGGGAAAACTCTAAAATTATTTATCATAAACACTTGATTAATTGTTAATCTCTCGTAACCAGAAATATTATCACGATCGTTGTGTACGAAACCTGGGGAGTCCTTAGCAGTTCTCTGCTCAAATATAACTTAAGCTCTGAGAACCCCAATTAATCATTTCTGTCAGTCAGGAAATTCCTTAGGATTCAGGCTTTCACCTGATAGAAGACAACAACCTGTATCTTCCATGGCTGGATCATCCTGGGGTAATTAAAACTCCAAATTCAAGGCACTAAATAATGGAATCTACTTATATCAACAAAGTGATACAAAAAGAGTAGATGCTTTCTTTTTATAATGACTGTGCTCTTGAATATCTCCAGTAAGACGCAATTCACTCTCCTGCTGATGGTAATTTCTATACCTTGATATCAATGAGAATTTGAAACCTTTGCTTATTTTTAGCTGAAGTTACCAGGAAGTCTTCATCTATTAGTAACAGTTCTTTGCTTTAAGTTGACAGAGAAAGTTGAATATCTTAACCAAGCTAAAGATATTTGTATATTTGAAAACAACTCCAATATCCCCTCTTCACTGAAGCATAATGAGGTCCTTCAACTTTATTATACGAGCTTGTTCTGAATTTTCATCAGGATAGGTCAATTCTAAATTTTATGTCCCCATTAAAGTATGATTCCCAGGACTCTTCGTATCAAATAAAATTATATTGAAAAACCAAATTGAAGTTAACAGTTCCAAAATTTTGACTAATTAAATTGGACATTTTTCAACATTCTGAATATATTTCACTTATTTAGTCATCATAGAGTTTCCAAAAGCCTATGCAAATTGGCATGTAGATCGGAACAGTACTTTACAAGCCTAAGTGTGAACTTTTACTGAATCATATTTACTTCAATATGAAGATGCTATGCTTTCAGTCCTCCTCTAAGAGAAGGAAAATATTACAAATGTGCATATGAATCTGCTTATCTTGAATGCTGCCTTTCATCAAATGTGACAGGCACATTACTTCACTGAATTTTTAATCATTATATGGTGAATTGCTCAGTACATTTTGCATCTGTTAGTTTCAGACACTCCAAATCACTAACCCTGAAAATATGATTTGCCTTTATTAGTGTCTGCATCAATAAAAGGGCAAGTACAGTTTAAATCTGTTATGAGGGGAAATAAGTAAATTTTATCTCTTTCTTGTATTTCCTGTCAGATATTACATTCTAATATTAATTCTCCAAGTTATGCAATTTAAAAATACATTTCACGCATGTCTAAAGCATATGCTTTGTAACCTACTTGTTAAATGAAAAAAAAAATGTTTTTCCAGTGTAAAGATACTAATCTTAAAATGTGGCTCTTAAAGTGTTAAGAACTTGAAATCTCACACTTTTATTTTCAAGTATTATGAATTTACAATATTACAAATATAAAAACTTTGTATTATCATAACTAAAACTTGTTCATTAGTGAACTGATAGAGGAAACACACTATTGTCCTCAGTTGCAATTAGTCAGACATGGCAGCTCAATTCGCATCGTTATCTTAGCCTCTTATCATCTCCCATTCAGACCAAGACAGTAGGTTTCTAAGTGGTTTCTGTTTCAAGTGCTGCTTTAAATCTATCCGTCTTTCTAAAGTATAAAACCTAGCATGTCATGTCCTCACTTCAGATGAATCAGCTAATTCCCATCTCCTAGAAGACGCTGTCCTGGAATACCTGCAGGCATCGAAAGTGCACCGTGACCTGTTCCTCATCCACACCACACGCCTAACAGGATGGAACAGGCTGCTTTTGACTGACTCATTCCTTGCACTCCACACTGTTAACCTGGAATACAAAGGCCACTTCAATCAGTGTACTGCATCCTTTTGCACACCTGTATTTTAATATTTAATTTCAATATTCTCATCTACTTATCTATGTGTATAAACGTTTGTATGTCTACTCGCACACGCATAGCCGACCCCCTTGAACAACACTGGTGTTAGAGGAGCTGACCCCCCCAAGGAAGTCAAATGATCCTAGTATAACTTTATAGTCCATGCTACTTATCTGTTGTTTCCACTGGAAAATTCAACAACTGTGGTTCTTGTGGTACTATAGTACTACTTAGTGAAAATAATCCCCATGCAAATGGACCTGTGCGGTTCAAGCCAATGTCACCCAAGAGTCAACTGGTATTCATATATACATACAAATGTATATACACATATACACACACATATATGAAAGAAAGAAAGAAAGAATTTACCAACAGCACTTGACTCTTTCATAGCACTTACTCTGACTATGTTCCAATTAATTCCCTTAATGGAAACCAAATTACATATTTTGAAAAATAAGTCTGTTCATGTCACTGGACTCCTTCAATGGTTTCCCAATATTCTCATGACAATGGCAAATGCTCTGCAAGTTTCTGGCACAGTGTGCTGATTACCTACTATTCTTCCAATTCTTTTATCTCTTACTCCCTATAACTCCTGTTATAGCCACATATCCTTTCTTTCCCTTACAAAATGCCTGGGATGATCATTTGTTCCATTTACCAGTCAAATTCTCACTTTATACCTGTTTTGTAATGTTGTGTGGTATAGCATTTTACCTTAATGTATTATTTAATATTTTATAATATTCAATCACAATGTTAAACTTTAAATAATGTCAAAAAGTTAATAAGAATAAAAAAATATGGATAAATTCTAAATTTTTTAAGAAATATACGAAAGAAAAAAAAGTTCAGAGATAACAGTTAAGTAATTTAGCTCTCCACTAAATCAGTTCATAATTTCAGAAAAGGTCACAGTGCACACATCATTATCATCTGACCTCTAAATAATAGACAATCACAGTCAATTTAAAGTGCCAAAAGACAATGAGAAAAACGGGGAAAACACAGAATCTTAATTTAAACACCACAGCACATAATAGGCAAACACAATGTTCTTTAATTATATAATTTAAATAGGTATTTTAAAAATAAATTCAGATCCAAATAAGAAAAATGGGGAGAAGGTCAAGATGGCGGAGGAGTAAGATGTCTCACTCACTTTCTCCCACAAACGCATAAAAAAACCCACAACTATACGTAGACCAGTTCACACAGAACATCTATTGAACGCTGGCAGAAGAATTTAAACCTCCAAAAAGGGCAAGAAACTCCCCACATAACTGGGTAGAATGAGAGAAGAAAAAAAAAGAGAGAGAGAGAGAGACAGACAGAAAAGTAATCAGGACAGGACTAGCACTCCTGAGAATGAGCTGTTAAAGAGAAAAGGAAGCCACATCCTGGGAAGACACCAATAGAGAGATCAGCCAAGACAGAGGGACCTCAAAGCCACCGAGAAAAGCTCAGCAGCTGGACTAAGGAGGGCAAAGCAAAGTGAGAGCCACACAGATCATTTGCACCACTGCCCTGGACACCACAGCCTGAGACACTTGGGTGGGGGCTGGTCTCTGAGACTCAGGCTCCAGAGGTCAGTTCCATGGAAAGGACTAGGGCTGGCTGTGTGGAAACTGCCTGGGGAGCAAAGGAGCGGTGTGCCACGATGGAGTGGGGAGCAGGGGAACCCGGAGAAGATCTGGACCCACAGGAGAAATAAGGTGCCACTGTTGGGGACAGCAAGAGCAGGAAGGGCAGACTGGCCAGGACTTGCCATAGGAATTTCCTTGTGCACATGAGGGCTCTTAGAGGGTGGGGTGCCTCTGGTGAAGGCTACAGGTGGCGAGAGGCCACTTGCTTGGGGGATGGGATACCAGAAGCCTCTTGTGCAGGCTTCGGGGGGCTGGGCACCTCTTGCGTAGGCTAAAGGCAGAGGGTGGCTAAGCACAATGCTGCGCCTCTTGCATGATCTACAGGCAGCTGTCACAAGCCACAGCTGCCATATCAGAAACCAGAGGGAGGTGTGGCCTGCCACTACTAGAGGTCTGTGAATAGGCTCCATCTGTGGTCCCAGTCACCTCAGAGGTCAGCACAAATGAGGGCACTGCAACCAAGTATCCCCCTTGCTGCTCTCACTCCCCAGGGAACACACCCACACTGCTGCTGCCACTGGCAAATGCTTGGGGCAGCATCCACACATGCCTTAAAGATGTAAACATAAGACAACATATCATCAAACTCATAGAAGGGAACATTGGCAAAACATTCTCTGACATCAACAGTACTAATGTTTTCTTAGGACGCTGCAACTAGAAGCAGCCTGTGCAGCACATCCTTCATGGGCTAAGTGGGACAGGGTCTGTCATGTGGCAGGGGCAGACCACTTCAGTTATCTCTGAATCCAGAGGTGAGTGTGGAATTCATCCCAGGTTCACAAGGATGGTTCAACATATGCAAATCAATCAACATCATACACCATATTAAAAAAAAAAGAAAAGTAAAAAAACCACATGATCATCTCACTAAATGCAGAAAAAGCATTTGACAAAGTCCAACATACACTCATGGTAAAACTCTTACCAAAGTGGGTAAAGAGGTAACATACATTTAGATAATCAAAGCCATTTATGACAAACCCACAGCAAATATAATACTCAATGGAGAAAAGCTGAAAGACTTCCCACTAAAATCTGGACCAAGACAAGGACGCCAACACTCACCACATTTATTCAACATCGTACTGGAAGGCCTAGTCACATCAATCAGACAAACAAAAGAAATAAAATGTATCCAAATTGGAAGGGAAGAAGTAAAACTATTACTGTATGTGGATGACATGATATAGCAAACCATAAGGAAGCCACACAAAAACTACTGATCAACAAATTCAGCAAAGCAGCAGGATACAAGATTAACATTGAGAAACTGCTTGCATTTCTATATACTAACAATGAATTATTAGAAAAGGAATATTAATATACAATACCTTTTTTAACTTAATGAATTTTATTTCATTATAGGTGTACATAAATCATCACAAGTCAATTTGATAGATTTTGTGTCCCAAACCCACAGAGCATCTCCCCTCCCCCCTATACAATACCTTTTAAAATCACACCCCTCAGAATTAAAAACCTTGTAATACACTTGACCAAGGAGGTGAAAGACTTACATGCTGAGAACTATAAAACTTTAATTTAGGAAATTAAAGAAGATTCAAAGAAATGGAAACATATTCCATGCTCCTGGGTTGGAAGAATTAATATTGTTAAAATGGCCATACCACCCAAAGCAATCCACAGATTCATGCAATCCCTATCAAATTACCCACGACATTTTTCACAGAACTACAACAAACAATGAAAAAATTTTATGGAACCAAAAAGACCCAGAATTTACAAAGCAATTCTGAGGAACAAAGACCAAGCAGGAGGCATAAATCCCCCAGATTTCAGGCAATATTATAAAGCCACAGTAATCAAGACAGTGTGGAACTGGCAGCAAAGCAGACATGCAGAGCAATGGAACAGAATAGAGAACCTAGAAATAAACCTAGACACCTATGGTCCATTCATCTTCAACAAAGGAGGCAAGAATATAAAATGGGAAAAAGACAGTCTCTTCAGCAAATAGTACTGGCACAACTGGACAGCCTGGAATGTAAATTAATACCATGCACAAAAATAAACTCAAAATGACTTAAAGATGTAAACATAAGACAACATATCATCAAACTCATAGAAGGGAACATTGGCAAAACATTCTCTGACATCAACAGTACTAATGTTTTCTTAGGTCAGGCTCAAAAAACAACAGAAATGAAAACAAAAATAAACCAATGGGACCTAATCAAACTGACAAGCTTCTGCACAGCAAAGGAAACCATCAAAAAAGACAGCCTATGGAAAGGGAAAAAATATTTAAAAATTTTTAAAAGCCCCTGACAAGGGCTTAATACCTAAAATATATGTTAACTTATACAACTCAACAGCAAAAAAAACCCCCAACAACCCAACTGAAAAATGGGCAAAAGACCTGCATAGACATTTCTCCCAAGAAGATATACAGATGGGCAACAAGCACATGAAAAAATGCTCAACATCACTAATTATTTGAGAAATGCAAAAAAAAAAAAAAAAAACTATCATGAAGTACCACCTCATACCTGTCAGAATGGCCATCATTAACAGTCAACAAGTAACAAGTAGCCAGAGAGGGTGTGGAAAAAAAGGGTACCCTCCTACACTGTTGGTGGGAATGTAAATCAGTACAAGCACTATGGAAAACCATATGGGGGTAACTCAGATAATTAAATATAGAACTACCATATCACCTAGCAATCCCACTCTCGGGCATATATCTGGACCAAACTTTCCTTGAAAAAGATCGACATTTTCATTGCAGCTCTATTCCCAATAGCCAAGACATGGAAACAACCTAAATGTCCGTTACCAGATGGATGGATTAAGAAGATGTGGTACATATACACAATGAAATACTACTCAGTGAGAAAAAGAACAAAATAATTCCATCTGCAGCACATGGATGGAACTAGAGACTCTCCTACTAAGTGAAGTAAGTCAGAAAGAGAAAGACAAATACCATATGATATCACATATCTGGCATCTAATATATGGCACAAATGAAACTTTCTGCAGAAAAGAAGCTCATGGACATGGAGAACAGACTTGTGGTTGCCAAGGTGAGAGGGAGAGAGTGGGATGGACTGGGAGTTTGGAGTTAATAGATGCAAACTATTGCATTTGGAGTGGATAAACAATGACATCCTGCTGTAGAGCACAGGGAACTATATCTAGTCACCTGTGATGGAACATGATGCAGGTTAATGTGAGGAAAATAATTCATATATATAATTGGGTCACTTTGCTATACAGTAGAAATTCACAGAGCTGAGAGAACACTGTAAATCCACTATAATGGAAAAAATAAAAATCTTTTTTTTTGTCTTTTTTTTTTGCTTTTTCTAGGGCCACATTCGTGGCATATGGAGGTTCGAAGGCTAGGTGTTAATTGCAGCTATAGCCACCGGCCTACACCACAACCACAGCAATGCGAGATCTGAGCCACATCTGCAACCTACATCACAGCTCACGGCAATGCCAGATCCTTAACCCACTGAGCGAGGCTAGAGATTGAACCTGGAACCTCATGGATTCATTAACCACTGAGCCATGATGGGAACTCCCCGAAAAAATAAAAATCTTTAAAAATACTGTTTTTCTTCATAGCCTTGCCTTTGCTCTTTTGTCAAAGAATTGTAGCCTGTATATATATATGGATATATTTCTGGGCACCGAATTCTGTTCCAATTCTATATATTTGTGTATGTTTCACCAACACTATAGTCTCTTAATTACCATAGGTTTATACGTCTTGAAGTTGGGTAATGTGTCTTCTGCCTTTGTTCTTCTCTCTCAATACTACGCTAGCACTTCTGGGTCTTTCACCTCTCCATATAAACTTTAGAATTAGCCTGTCTGTATTCCTAAAATAACTTGATGGGATCTTGATTGAGATTGCCCTTAATCTATACATCAACTTGGGAAGAACGGACACTTTGACAATATTAAGTCTTTCTATCTATGAACCTGGGATATCTCCATTTATTCAGTTCTTTTTGATTTCTTTCATTAGATTGTTGACATTTTCCTTATAGAGTTCTTATCATATTTTGATAAAGTTATATGTGAGCATTCAATTTTTGAGTACTAATATAAATGGTATTGTGTTTAATATTTTAAAATTCAACTGTTCTCTACCAAAATCATTGATGAACTCTAACAGTTTTATTTAGGATTTTCAAAGTATACTATCATGTTATCTGTATAAGTTATAGTTTTACTTCTTTTCCAGTTTAGAATCCTTCATTTCTTTTTATTCTCTGATTGCCATAACTAGGAATTCCAAAACGATGTTGAATAACAGTGGTGAAAGTGGACATCCTTGTCTTGTTCCTGACCTTAGTGGCAATGCTTTTGATTCTTCTCTTAACTGTGAGTTTGTCATACACAGCTTTTAAAATGTTGAGGCAGGTTCCATCTATGTTCAATTTCTGAAGAGTTTTTATCAGAAATGAGTGAATTTTTTCAAAAGTTTTTTCTGTATCAATTGAGATAATCATATGGTTTTCATTTTTCAGTTTATTGATATGGTATATCACACTGATTGATAGCAAAAACAGAATTAAAAAAGAAGACAACTCACAGAAGGGGAAAAAAAATCTTTGCAAACAACGCAGGCAACAAGAGCCCAATCTCCAAAATATACAAACAACTCATGCAACTCAACATAAACAAAAAAATAAAGAACCCAATCAAAAAATGGGCAGAAGAACGAAACAGACATTTCTCCAAAGAGGGCACACAGATGGCAAGCAGACACATGAAAAAAATTCTCAGCAGCACGCATTATTAGAAAAATGTAAATCAAAACTAAAATTAGGTACAACCTCACACCCGTCTGAATAGTTATCATTAATAAGTCTACAGTCACAGATGTGGCTCAGATTTGGCATTGCTGTAGCTCTGGTATAGGCTGGCTGCTACAGCTCCAATTAGACCCCTAGTATGGGAAATTCTATATGCTGCAGGTGCAGCCCTAAAAAGCAATAAATAAATAAATAAATAAATAAATAAATAAATAAATAAATAAAAAATAAAAATAACTCTACAAATAACAAATGCTAGAGAAGGTGTGGAGAAAAGCGAACCCTCCTCATTACTTGTGGGAATGTATAATTTGGTTCAACCACTATGGAAAATAGTATGTAGAAAACTAAATATACAACTACCATGATCCATCAATTCTACCCCTATATCCAAAAAAACCCCTACAATTCAAAAAGATACATGCACCTGTATGTTCATAGAAGCATTATTCATAATAGCCAAGACCTGGAAATAACCTAAATGTCCACCGAGGGATGGATGGATTAAGAAAATGTGGTACACACCCAATGGCATACTATTTGCCATAAAAAAAAAATAACAGGATCATGCCATCTGCAGCAACATGGATGCAACCAGAGCTGCTCATACTAAGTGAAGTAAGTCAGAAAGAGAAAGAAAAATACCGTATGATATCACTTATACGTGGAATCTAAAATATGGCACAGATTATCCTATGTACAAAACAGAAACAGACTCATGGACAGAGAAGAGACTTGTGATTGCCAAGTGGGAGGTGGGTGGAAGTAGGATGGATGGGGAGTTTGGGCGTCATAGACACAAACTATTATATTTAGAATGGATAAGCAATAAGGTCCTACTGAATAGCACAGGGAAACATATCCAATCTCTTGGGATAGAAAATGATGCAGAAGAGTATTAGAAAACAATGTATATATATGTATGACTGACTCACTATGCTTGTGCAGCAGAAACTGACACAACACTATAAATCAAATACACTCTGATAAAAAAAATTCAATTTTCCTGTGCTGGTGTGAAGGAAAGTGATTGACTTTTGTATGGTATCCTGGAGTCATGCAACATTGTTATAACTGCTTATTAGATCCAGGAATATCTTTGTCAATTCTTTAGGATTCTCTATATCGAGGAGTATGTCACCTTGTTCCTCTCTCTTATTTTACTGCCATAGCTAAAATTTCAACATGTTGTTGAAAAGCAGTGTTGAGAGGGGAGTCTTTGCCTTCTTCCTGATCTTAGTGGGAATGATTTGAGCTTCTCACCATAAAGTATGAGGTTAGGTGAAGGTTTTTTTAAAAAATATATTATTTATTATACTGACGTTCTCACCACAGTTCTAGTTTACTGAGTTTTTATCAGAGATGGATGTTGGATTTTGTCAAATTCTTTTTCTGCATTTTTCGATATGATAATGTGATTTTCATTGTTTAGTTTGTTTATATGATGGATTATATTAATTGATTCTCACATGTTGAACCAGCTTTGCACACTCAGGATAAATCTCATTTGGCCATGTTGTATAATTCTTTTCATACCTGACTGGATTTAATTTTTTTAATACTTTGCAGAGCATTTTTGCATCTATGCTTATGAGAGATATTGGTCTGTAGTTTTCTGTCTTTTAATATCTTTGCCTGTTTTTTATTTTAAAGTGATATTGACTTCATACAATAAATTAGGAAGTATTCCCTCCATTTATTTTCTTCTTAAAGAGATTGTACAGAGTTAGTATAAATTCTTTCTTAAAGGTTTGCCAAAACTTACAAGTGAATCCATACAGATCTGGTGTTTTTTGTTTTAGAAAGTGATCAATTGTTGATTTAACTTCTTTAATATAGACCTATTCACATTTTCTATTTATTCTTTTGAGTTTTGGAGCTCTGTGTCGTTCTAGGAATTGCTTCACTTTACCTAGGTTATCAAATCTATGGTCGGAGAGTTGTTCGTAATATCCTTCCATCATCATTTTCATGTCATAGAATGGAATTTCTAGTTGTATTCCCTCTTTCATGCCTGATTTTAGTAAATTTTTGTCCTTTGTTTTTTTCCTTAGACATTTTAATTTGGCATTGTAGAAAGATTGTGCTTACTATAGGAACCTAAAATAGGTTTAAGTTCATGATGCTTTATGTTCACAACATTTTGAAACAGACTACTTGATTCAAAGTGCTTTATTTCCAGTTTTTGAACCTGAAAACTTGGGCAGTTATTAAATTCTTTTAGTTCAGTTTTATCACACGTAATTTGTAGCTAATGACCAAAACTAGCTTTCTAGGTTGGAATGATGATAGATAAAGAATACCAGAAATGATCTGAATAAATATTATTATTTTACTATTTAAATTTTTGTGTTAAATGATAATTATTATAGAATGTAAATGAAATCAATTGTATTGCAAAATTTAATACATGTAAAATAATCTTTAGTAAATTAGTAGATAAAAATACCAAAATTAAACAAAACCCAGGATCTCACCAAAATTTAAAAAGCTTTTCTGTACTTTCCAAAGATGATTAACCCCCTTAAACTGAATTCAAAAGGCTTAAAAAATCTGCTTTTTTTAAATTGGAAATTTTACAAATTCAGTATTAATTAATCTGAACATAAACTTCCTACACACACACATACATACACACACACACACACCAAAAAAAAAAAGGAGAAAATTTCACTGTAATATAATATTATACTGTTTTGTATTTAAATCAGGTAGAAAAAGCATGGTGCAATTACCAAATGTAATTATAATTAAATAAAGATTTTATTCAAATTTCCCCAGTTTGTTTGTTTCACAAACCCAAATCCAACTCAGGATCCAATCCAGGATATTACACTGCATTAGACTGTTAAGTCTTCTTTATCTAATTCAAACTCTGACAGTTCTGTATTCTTTCCTTTTCTGTATTCATGACTTGACATTTCTTAAAAGTAACAGTCAGATAAGTAAACATAAAATGAAAAAAAAAGCCTCGTACGTGGCTAGAAAGCCACAAAAGGCCCATGAGGAGCAAAGTTATTTTGGAAATAGCACACACCGCCCAGCAGTTGGAAACGTCCTGACAGGTTTGTGGTGATCTCAGGAATAGCACAAGTTCCATGATCTCTCCAGGCTGGGGGCTGCAGAAGCAGTGTCCAGTGCATGGCTAGTCAAAGGAGCCAAGAAGGGGCCCACAAGTGCCCATTTTATTTCAAAGCCACTCAAACTCTGCCATCAGCCTGAAGGTGGGAGGGGCTGCAGGAATGCTGCAGGTTCTACTGCTACAGAGAGAGAATTTTAGCAACAGTTAGGGAGCAGCCCACACCTTTGGGGCTACAGAGAATGCTCCTTAGAGTGGCCAAAGAAAGGTAGTGACTACAAAAAGGCCCTTGTCCCCGCAGCTACAGAGAGCAGTCTCAAGATCCTCCCTGACAAAGAGTGGGACTGAAGGAGTAGCTGCTGACTTTGCTGAATACAGGACATCATCCTGAGAGCTACCTGAAGGCAGGAGGGGTAACAGGAGCCAGTGTGCCCCCCACTGCCACAAAAGCAATCCCATGAAGCATGAACCACTGCCACCTCTCACACAGACACCATTCTTAGCAGCTATCCAGTTCCAGGGGAAAGAGAGTAATATTACTGCTCCCATCATGTGTTCTCTGTGCACATGAGCTCTACCACCCCTGAAAACTAAAGGACTAGGGACCAGCTGCTGCATCTACATACCTGCTTTCAAGGGGACAAAAAACATAGAAAGTTAGACATTATGAGATGACAAAGAAACAGCTTTCAGACAAAGGAACAAGAGAAAAACACACACACACACACACAAACAACTAAATGAAAAGGAGACAGGCAATCTACTTGAAAAATAATTCAGAGCGATGTTAGTAAAGATTATCCAAGATTTTGGGAAAAAATGGAGGCACAGCCAGAAAAGTTACAAGAAATGATTAACAAAGAGCTAGAAGACTTAAAGAACAAGCAGACTAAGATGGGTAGCACAATTTCTGAAGTGAAAAATACACTAGAAGGAATCAAAATCAGGGCAATGGAGGCTGAAGAACAAATAAGTGGTGGAAATCACTGCCACAGGGGAAAAAAAAAGAAAGAAAGAATGAAAAGGACTGAGGAGAGTCTAAGAGATATATGGAACAACCAGGGATCTCTAAAATCTCTTGATATATTAGACATACCAACATCGCACCATAGGGGTTCCGTGAGGAGAAGAGAGAAAGGATCAGAGAAAATATTCTAAGAGATTACAGCTAAAAATTTCCCTAATACGAGAAAGAAAACACTCACTCAAGTTGAGGAAAGACAGAGAATCCCGCACAGGATAAACCAAAGGAGAAACAGAATGAGACACATACTAACCAATGACAAAAATTAGATACAAAGAAAAAATATTAAAAGTCACAAGGGAAAAGCAACAACTAACACAATGGAACCCCCATAAGGATAACAAGTGATCTTTCAGCAGAAACTCTGGAAGCTAGAAGGGAGTGGCAAGATATATTTAAGGTGATAAAGGAGAGAATTCTAGAACCAAGAATATTATACACAGTAGTACTGTCATTCAGATTCAATGGAGAGATCAAAAGCTCTTCAGACAAGCAAAAGCTAAGAGAATTCAGCATCTTCAAACCAGCTCTACAACAACTACCAAAGGAACTTATCTAGGCCGAAAAGAAAAAGGCGTAATTAGAAACAAGAAAATAATAAACTGGCAAACTCACTGGTGAAGGCAAAGATAATAAAAAAGCAGAAAATCATCCATTGACAAATATGATATCAAAACTAGCAAGCCTGAGAAGTTGAGAGGACAAATGCAGAACATTGAAGTTGCACTTTAAAATAAGAGAATTCCAACCCAAAACAATTCTGTACACATATAGATGGTTATATCAAAATGTAATGGGAAAAAAAATCAAAAAAGTATAATGGACACATGCATTAAAAAAGAAAACACAGCTTTAAAGATAGTCAGCAAATTATAAGAGAAGACAACAAATGAGGAATAAAAAAAAAAGTAACAATCCAAAACAATTAGCCAAATGGCAATAAGTACATACTTTTTCATAAGTACACTGAATGAAATCTGATTAAATGCTCCAAGCAAAAGACACAGACTGCCCGAATGGCTACAGAAACAAGGCCCATATATATACTGTTTACAAGAGACCCACTTTGGTCCTAATGGCACACACAGACTGAAAGTGAGAGAGTGGAAGAAGATATTATGTGCAAATGATAAACAAAGGAAAGTGGTAGTAGCAATACTCATATCAGACAAAATAGACTTTATAATAAAGAAGGTCATAAAAGACAAAGAAGAACAGAACAAATGATCAAAGTATCAATAAAAGAAGAAGATGTAACAATTGTAAATATATATGCACCCAATATGGGAAGACCACATTACATAAGTCCACACTTGACAGCCATAAAAGGAGAAATTCACAGCAACACAATAATAGTAGGGGACTTTTAACACCCCACTTATGTCAGTGAACAGATCACCCAGACAGAAAATCAAAAAGGAAACACAGACCTTAAATAACATCCTATACCAGATAGAAATAACTGATATTTATAGAAAATTCCATCTGAAAGCAGCACAGTATACATTCTTCTCAAGTGTACGTGGAACATTTTCCAGGATAGATCATATCTTGGTCCACAGATCAAGCCTTGGTAAATTTTAAAAAGTTGAAATTATTTCAATCATTTTCTCTTATCATAATGCTATGAGATTAGAAATCAATTACAATTGGATTTGTAAACTGGAAGCTAAACAATATGCTACTTAACAACCAGTGGATCACTGAATAAATCAAAGGTTACTTAGAGAAAAATGACAATGAAGATATGACAATCCAAGGCCTACAGGACACAGCAAAACAGTTCTGAGAGGGAAGTTTAGAGAAGTACAATCTTATCTCAGGAAGCAAGAAAAACCTCAAATAAACAACCAAATAAACAACCTAAACTTACACCTACAACAATTAGAGAAGACAGTATAGACAAAGACCAAAATTAGCAGAAGGAAAGAAATCTTAAAGATTAGAGCAGAAATAAATGATGTAGAGACATAGAAAACAATAGAGATCAATGACACCAATAGTTGGTTCTATGAAAGGATCAACAAAACTGATGAACCTTCAGCCAGACTCACTAAGAAAAAAAGGAGAGGGTGCAAATCAATAAAATCAGAAATGAACAAGGAGACATTGCAACTGACAGACACTACAGAAATACAAAGGTTCATAAGAGACTACTATAAGAAAGTATATGGCAATAAAATGGACAACGTAGAAGAAAAGAACAAATTCTTACAAAGGTGCAACCTACAAATACTGAAAAAGGAAGAAATTGAAAATATGAATAGATAAATCACAAGTACTGAAAATAAAAATGTGATTAAAAAAAATCCAAAAAACGAAAGTCCAGGATTTACACAGGTGAATTCTACCAAACACTCAGAGAAGGTTAACACCTATTCTTCTGAAACATGTCTAAAAAATAGAAGAAGAAGGAACATTTCCAAGCTCAATCTCAGGTCACCATCACCCTGACACCAAAACCAGGCAAAGATACCACCAAAAAAAAAAAAAAATTACAGGCCAATATCACCGATGAACATAGATGCAAAAATCCTCAACAAAATATTAGCAAACCAAATACAAATACATAATAAAAGGATCATATGCCATGATCAAGTGGGATTTATCCCAGGGAAGCAAAGATTATTCAATATCTGCAAATCAATCAGTGTGATACATCACATTCAAAAAACTGAAAATTAAAAACCGTATGATCATCTCAACAGATGCAGAAAAAGCTTTTGACAAAATTCAACAACCATTTCTGATTAAAAAAAATAAAACTCTCCAGAAAGTGGGTGTAGAGGGAGCCTATCTCAACATAATAAAAGCCACATATGACAAACCCACAGTTAACATCATTCTCAATGGTGAGAAACTCAAAACATTTCCACTAAGATCAGGAACAAGACAAGATTGTCCACTTTCATCACTATTACTCAACATAGTGCTAACAATAGCAATCAAAGAAAAAGAAGTAAAAGGAATCCAAACTGAAGAAGAAGACACAAAATGATCACTCTTTGCAGATATGATACTATACCTAGAAAATCCTAAAAATGCTACCAGAAATCTGTTAGAACTCATCAATGAATGTGGCAAATTTGCAGGCTAAAAAATCAATACACAGAAATTAATTGCATTTCTATATACTAACAATGAAAGATAAAGAGAAATTAGGGAAACCATTACACTTGCCACAGCATCAAAAAGAATAAAACACCTAGGAATAAATCTACTTAAAGAGAAAGAAGACCTATACTCTGAAAACTATAAGATGCTGATGAAAGAAATCAAAGACAACATAATCAGATGGAAAGATACACCATGCTCTTAGACTGGAAGAATCAATATTGTCAAAATGACTATACTACACAAGGCAATTTACAGATTCAATGCAACCCCTATCAAATTACCAAGGACATTCTTCACAGAACTGGAACAAACTATTATAAAATTTGTATGGAAATACAAAAGACCCCAAATAGCCAAATCGGTATCAAAAAAGAAAAACGGAAATGGAGGAATCAGTCTCATTGACTTCACAGTATACTGTGAAGCTACAGTTATCAAAACAATACGGTTCCAGCACAAAAACAGAAATATAGATCATTGGAACACAACAGAAAGCCCAGAAACAAACCCAGTCACCTACGGTCAACTAATCTATGGCAAAGGAGGCAAGAACATACAGTGGAAGAAAGATAGCCTCTTCAATAAGTGTTGTTGGGAAAAATGGACAGCTACATATAAAAGAATGAAATTAGAACATTCTCTAACACCATACACACAAATAAACTCAAAATGGATGAAAGACCCAAATATAAGGCCAGATACTATGAAAGTCCTGGAGGAAAAAAAAAAAAAGGGCAGAATGCTTTTTGACATAAATCACTGCAACATCTTGTTTATCCACTTCCTAGAAAAAGGTCAATAAAAACAAAAGTAAACCAGTGGGATCTAATTAAACTCAAATGCTTTTGCACAGCAAAGGAAAACATAAAACAATGAAAAGACAACCCACAAATGGAGGATAATCTTTGCAAACAATGCAACAGACAAGGGGTTAATCTCCAAAATAAAAAACAACTCATATAACTCAAAAAAAAAATTCAACTGAAAAATAGGCAGAAGACCTAAACAGACATTTCTCCAAAGACGACATATGGATGACCAACAGGCACATGAAAAAATGCTCAACATCACTAATTATTAGAGAAATGCAAATCAACTGCAATAAGGTACCACCTACACTAGTCAGAATGGCCATCATTAACAAGTCAACAAATAGCAAACACTGGAGATGGTGTGGAGAAAAGGAAACCCTCCTTCACTGGTGGTGGGAATGTAAATTGGTTTAACTACTATGGAAAACAGTATGGGGATTCCTCAGAAACTAAATATAGAACTACCAGCTGGGCTACCAGAACTACCAGTCCTGGGAATACATCCACACAAAACATTCATTCAAAAGGATACATGCAACCCTATGTTCATTGCAGCACTATGCACAATAGCAAAGACAAGGAAACAATCTAAATGTCCATTGACATATGAATAGATTAAGAAGATGTGGTAAATATATGCAATGGAATACTACTCAGCCACAGGAAAAGACAAAATAATGCCATTTGCAGCTACATGGATGGAACTAGAGATACTCATACTAAATGAAGTAAGTTAGAAAGAGAAAGACAAGTATGGTATATCACTTACATGTGGAATCTAAAATATGGTACAAGTGATCCTATCTACAAAATAAAGACAGATCGCAGCCATGGAAAGCAGATCTGTGGTTGCCAGAGGGTGGGGGTAAGGGAGTGGGATGGGCAGGGAGTTTGGGGTTGGTGGATGCAAAATGTTATATTTGGAATGGATGGGCAATGAAGTCCTACAGTACAGCACAGTGAACTCTATGCCTGGGTCACTTTGCTGTACAACAGAAATGAAGAAACATTATAAATCAACTATAATTTAAAAAATAAAACAAATACAAAACACATAAAACAAGTTCATCTTAGGATAAAGGATCACTGAGATGGATTTGTCCAGTATTACTTATAATTAAGCTGTAGTTGCATAATTTGGAAAGAATCCACAGAGATTATGGGCCCTCATCATATCACAGGAGGGTGTTCATCTTTATTTTCTTTCTCTGCCTTATTACTGGTGAAATTAACATTGACCATTTGTTTAAGATAATTTTACCCAGGTTTCTCTATTTTTCTTTTCCTTTCTGTGTACTATTCATTAGAAGTGGTAAGTCACTGAGTCCAGCTCAAAACAGAAGACTCACAAAGCTCTGTTGACCAAAGAGAATATCAAATACTTTGTTGACATATGTTAAAACTACCACTAGAATTAATATATTTGGGAGGAAGAAAGGATATGTTGAGGTTCTGGAAATAGCTATTTCTCTTCAAGGTTTTGCTCACTAATTTAGCATTCATTGTTGTATCTTGATAGCAGCTTTAGAGCTTTAGAGTGGGTTTCTAATGGTGAGTTCTTTTTTGCTTCCTTTATTATCTGTACATTTGTTAATTGGAATTCTTCTGTAAGGAAGAAGAGTTATCTATTAATTCCATTCATTTATTTGTTTAATCACTTATTGATACCCATATAGAGCCATGGAGGCCTATTCTATATTTTGATTTATAATGCCTAGTATTGTACTTTATTGCTCATATTGTTCCAGTTTAGTCCTTTGGGAGCTGAGATCTCTTTCCATTTGGCTACTCTGTCCTTCAGGAATTCCAGTCTCCATTCCTTTCCTTCTTTTTATTTTCTTTCTCTGCCTTATTTTAGCACTTTCGCACACTAGAGAATGCTCTAGATTCATCTTGTATTTTCTATGTTCCAGCCCTAGAATAAACCAGTTATCCAGAGAGCCCAGTTCCTTTCAGTGGAGAATGATATTCTGAAACTAGGTCTGGGCACTAGGTTTGCTAGTTACTACTGAGTGTCTGTACATCTGAGGCCTTCTCAGATGACAGAACGAATCAGTGAATCCATGGACACTAAACAATGTGTACACACATCTATATGCATATCTCTGTATTTATATACATATATCTATCCATATACTCATTTAATACATATGAATTCATATCAACAACTGCCTTAAATCCAGCACCACAGATCTGTCACAGAGTTCTTTCCAGCATTTTCCCCCTTTATTAGCTTATCTGTTATTTTTTTCCTGAACAGTGATATGCCTAGTTCTGACTATTTATAATGTATTTATTTGTTCAAATGTAGTGTAAGAAAAGTAGCTACAGAATCGATAAGCTATGCCCCTGTTAGGAAAGGTTTTATCAACTAGAGCAGAGGATGCCTTCATCTCCATTTTAATAAATATGAGGAAGAACATAAATAAATATTAAGAATCTACTAAAAAACTTCTATTAGTGATATGTATGATAACATTTTGTATATAGGTAGAAAAGTGAGAAATTAAGTTTAAATGCTCTAAGGTCACTTTCTTATTCAGAAAAAAAGATGCAGATACTAAATGCATTTTGTTATATTTTTCAGACTAATAAAAAATAATAAGAGTATATAGCTTCCAACCTAATAAGAAAAATAGTGAAAAATAACCCACAACTCCTCAAAAGCAAAAACAACACAAAGTAAGATGGTGGATAAAAATAAGTGTGAGTAATGACATCTTGTAAATAGCTTAAAAGAGTCTTCAGAAAAATATTGTCGGACAAAATTAACTTAAATGTATCTTACTTATAAAAATACCTACTATATAATAATAAAGATTTTCACATTTAATAAATTAAAGATAATTTTATCTCCATATATGAGCTATTACAACAAATAAATTTTTTAAAGAATTGTTCAAAGAAATTGCATTCAAACTAAAGTACTTTAAAGCTCTCTGAGATTTAACTTATTTAAATACTCGGCTTTCAGTGGTGCTTATGTAGAATATTAAATGTAAATAGAGCATTGGTACATTATTTATATAAAACATCAAGGGAATTAGTGATTTGTGTTACATTCCATTCCGTGTGGCTCTAATTTCTTTAACACAGAAATATTTAAAATCAGTAATAAGATTGCTTTAGTACATTGAATCTGAGAATGCATACTGCACAGACTTGTGGCAATCTAATCTAAATTTCGGGGAGCAAAAGCACTTTAATTAAAGGCTCTGTATTTATTCATCTTAGAGTTCAGTGCCTAGGGACCTTCAAAAACGCTGAATGATTTCTACCAGCATATAATCATCTGAGGCCTATAAAGACATGATTATTGCTATATAACCATTGAATCAAGGTCTGACAACTAATACTATTATTGTAAACTACCATTTAGATCATTGTAAAAACAACAGATCATTGTAAAAAAATATCAACTCAACATTTTGGTATATACTAGATAAAAACTGTTGATTTCCTTTTGATTTCATGCACAGAAGTCCAATAGGGACTTAACCCTTTTAACATCCAGAGAAAAGAGGTGCTAAACAACGTAAGCACTTGAATCATTTACTGGTGACTATGAAGGCAAGAGGTCTATCTGAATATTTTTAAAAGTTTATGTCATACAAAATCCATTTAGAGGCATGATAGATCCACTATACTGTTCTTATTTATTATACTTGCCCTTAATGCAAGCATGTATATATAACACATTGCTGAATGAATATCTCAGAATATTCAACAAATTCCTTTATAAATATATCTAAAATATAAATATAAGCAAAAAATAAATCCTGTTATATTACTTATTCAGTTTATTACAAATACTTAATCATCTCATTGATTTTGAAGCTTAATCTAAGCAGAATAAGATAATTATGTGCCTAAGATAATAACTCAAAGAAAACAATATAAATTTTCAAAATTTTGATGCTTGGCATTATAGAAGTGTTTTGCTATGTGGTATAATAAATACAGCAGTGATTCCATATATATTTGAGTAATTATAATGGGATTTTGTACATTGTTCCCTCTTAAGAGAAATATCATTAGTTGGATTCTTAGAAGTGTGTAGTCTTTCATTATGGCTGAATATAAAAATATTAACTATATTCCTTAGATGATTAAGAACTAAGAATACATTATTTTCTTAAAGGATTAAAGTTCTTTAACTTCAAACATGGCCTCTAAATTTTGTGAAAAATAAAACAGTGTGAGATTTTTTTAGTGTTTTCTTTGCATATGAAGATGAAACATTAACTCTTAAGGATATAATTTTTAAATTTGATTAGCAACTTGCTTTTTCTGGTAGCTAAAAATATGAGTGAAGCACGATTTTACATTAAATGTGTTTTATAGTCCTTAAGAAAAAGGTATATTGGTATTACAGTGAGTTATTCAAGTATATATTAGCTCCCTACAGATATTTTTAAATATGTACAGCACTTTCCCATCAAATCAAAATTCTCAGTTGCCCAGAAAACCCTTACTTATCTGTATGACACAAGATAAAAATATAATAAATACAGTTAATAAAACAAAAACAATTCTCACATAGATTAAGAGAAGTGTATTGATTTAAATTTCTCATTTGAAAAACACATCTAAATCTATTCAACCTTTGCTTTCAAGAGTTTAGTGTGCAAAACACCCTCTCTTTCCATCAGGGCAATACAAACACATTAGCTACAGTAAATATTTCAAGTGAAACTAGCATTCCAAAGAGTGGAGTGAATGACAGGCAGCAAAGTCCAAATACCGACCAATGGGAAGAGCTGAGGAAACTCCTCCTGGGAGTTGTGGCGGACCCCTGTGACGGACAGTGGCCGTTCATCACACGGTGGTCACCGGAAAGAGGGGTTTTGCGATGCTTATTTCAATGCTGACGATTTGGATTAATTTTTAAAATCAAGCTATATAATGTGCAATGGAAATTCCTGTTGTGGCACAGTGGAAACAATCCAGCTAGTGTTCATGAGGATGCAGGTTCCATCTCTGGCCTTGCTCAGTGGGTAGGGGATCAGGCATTGCTGTGAGTTGTGGTGTAGGTCATAGACACGGGTCAGATCCCACATGGCTGTGACTGTGGTGTAGGCCAGCATCTGTAGCTCCTGTTTGACCCCTAGCCTGGGAACTTCTATATGCCATGGGTGTGACCTAAAAAACAAACAAACAAACAAACAAAAAACCCAAAAAGCAGAAAACATAGTGATCTGACAGTAATTATACATGAAATTTTTTGTTTTAGTATTGAGTTTATATTTTGCGCCTATCATATTTCAAGCACTGTGCTAGGTACTAGGAACCAAAAAGAGAAGAGTCCCACACATAAGCAACCTACAGGCCAGCGAGTGAAAGAGACACACATACACAGTGCCTTGTGTAGTGATGGAATAGGTCCTGATGCTTTGGGGCTGATTAGTGGAACCCTAAACACTTTTGAATAATTGAGGGCAATTTCTTGAGGAAGACGCATAAAACAAATTCATTAGGAGCAGAGGAAAGTTGCAAGTTAAGCAAGCTGAGAGTTTACTTCATAAAAAACAAATCATAATTAAGGTATCTGAAATACAAAATTCAAGACAGCTGACGGTGAAAAATGAGTCTTGAAAGAGAAACGCAAGTCAGGTCATTAAGGGCCTAAAATTCTACATTAAGGAATTTCGAATTTTATTTTGAAGATATGGGATGGCAGATATAAATGTGTGTGGGTGTGGGTGTGTGTATGTGGGTGCGTGTGACATTAAACAATCTGATATCATGTGAGAAATAAATTAGAATTAGGTAAAGTAAGAAGCAGGGAGAACAGTCAAGAGGTTTCTGGGCAATTCACTGGAGAGATGAAAGCTGCTAAATTATGAAGTTTAATACGACATATGTAATTGGAAAAAAGCAGTGTGAAACTTAGAAGAGAGATCTTGGTCAAAGGAATTTAAGAAATTTAGTAGAAGTATGCCTAATCAGTAGTGTTAAGACAACCACCCTTCTTTGCTTGTCTGGTTCTTTACTTCGCAGCACACTTCTAGGGAAGTACAAACACACCTCAGGGAAAACAAACTTTTTAATTTTATATAAAGCCCTGGTCTCTCCACAATTCTGGGTTCAGACAGCTACTTAAAACTATTATGCGTGTCTCAAGAAGAAAACAATTAGATCCTGAAAATTACAGGCCTACATAACTTCCCAGAAAGAATTGTTAAAGTCGAAATTAGTAAGACTCTTTACTGTTCTTTAAGCACTCTGAAGGGCAGAATGCTTAGTTGCTTATAGGTCCAAAATGAAGACAACTGAGGTCTCCCAGAAGCCACAACACAACTCATGTCTACCCCATACCCATGGGCCTGCCTACCACTACAGCACAAATCTTCTCTCCAACTTTTTTTTTTTTGGCTTTTTAGGGCCGCACCTGCGGCATATGGAGGTTCCCAGGCTAGGGAGTCTGTTCGGAGCTACAGCTGCCGGCCTACGCCACAGCCACAGCAATGCCAGATCCCAGCCATGTCTGCAACCTACACCACAGCTCACGGCAACGCCTGATCGTTAACCTACTGAGCAATGCTAGGGATTGAACCCGCAACCACATGGTTCCTAGTCAGATTCGTTTCCGCTGCGCCACAATGGGAACTCCCTCTCCAACTTTTCATTAATTGTGCTAGTACCGCTTTTTAGGGGTCTGTCTAACCTAGTTGCCAATGAACAAGAGACTGTGGATAATTATGTTCCTGGACTCTGGATAATTAAGTACTTGATCTGCAAGGTTGTGTGTGGAATAACACTGCCTGTCAATCAACAATCCACTGTAGCTCTATAATTTTTTTCTAGGTTTCAATTCTGGTGGGCTGTGGTGACCCACTGGACACTATCTTATGCTAACACTACAAGCTGGCCTATAAAATTTGCTCATATTTAATTTTATTCTTTCTAAAATATTAAAATGTCTAAGGCAAAAATTCTATGTTTAAGAACATATAAGTAGAATGTAGGTAAATCTAATGTAATCAAATTAAGCATTAAAATTTTGTATCACTGTTTTTCTATGCCAGACTTTATAACATATATATACACACAGTTAAATAATGTGATATCTAAATATATAATTAATTTGAAAAAAAATTGACATTCAGTTATTTCAAGATCTAGTGCATTCTATTCAGTAAGCTCAGCTTCACAAATTTAAGTCTCCTTTGTCACAGCCACTGTGCCTACCAATGGCTTTTTTAAACTGTGAACAGAAGTCTGGCACTTGCCATCAGCCTCTTTCATAGAGTAAAACATGAGCTGCTGCAGCTATAAGCCTGCACCCCCTGAGTGAAGCTCAGGGTAGAGACCAGGAGTGAGGCACTCTTTGCTCTGGGAACACTGGAAGAACAGGCCTTCAGATAGTCAAGATATTTTCAGAAGATTTTATGTGCCCAATTCTCGCACCTCCTCATATCGACAAAAACACGAAAATCCTTCATGGTGATGTCTGCTCCTCCTGACTGGTAATAGCCTTCAGGAGACCAGCAAGGAACTGTTGTAAAGTGTGTGTGTGCTGCATGCACCTCCCCATCACCTTTATCAAGTCCTGATGTTCCCCCATTTCCTCCTTGGGTGGTATTTCAGCCCATCTGTAGTTAAGGATAAAGAATGTCCTTAACTACAGACATTTGTAAATGCAGTCACCTAAAAGGGTGAGAGCCAGTGAGTCCCCAAGGCTGTGAAAACTCAGGATACTGGCCCCTATAGTGGAGGTGCATACCAAAGGAATGATTTCAGTGAACCCAGCCCTCTTTTGTTCTTGCTTCCTGTCCTTTGTTGCAAAAACCCCTATGTATATCCTAGCTCCTTCATCACTGCCTTGGAGCAGTTCCTGGGGGCTACTGGAGATGCTGTCTCAAGGGCTTAAGTCCTAAATTCACCCCAAATAAAACTTAACTCTCAACTTTCAGGTTTTGGATTTTTTAGTCGACATAACCTCAAAAGTGTCCTGATAATGGTGTCTAGAAGTAAAACCAAAGGTTTAGGGGAGTAAGGAAAGCCATCTCCTTTATCTCAAAGCAATGAGAAACCATAACTTGTATTTTCAAATATGTTTTCATGAACCCTTACAGATATTAAAATTTTTGCCCTGAAATTTATATAAAATATTTTAATTAAAAATGATATAAACTTACACCCCAAATGGAATGTTCAAACATTGTTCTGATTTCAGTCTTAATTGAACCTCTTTTTATCACTAAGAAGAAAAATATGTCACATGGAAGTTTAGTTGTAAGAGTTATTAGCAGTGTCATGAATCAACCATTTCATCTTTAAAGCGGAATCCCAATGCAAGATATCCTGGTAAACAATTTTCTGTCATGTGCAAAGAGAAATTAAGTGGTTCATTTATGTTCAGAAATTTGGCTGGTCTTACCCAGACTGAGCAACTGGACAAAGAAATGGGCCATGGGCAGAGATAGGAACCTGTAATTCTGTGCACTTATTTTCCCCAGAGAACTTGATCAGGAATGAGCGAGCCAGACATTTCCCATTGTCCTGCATTCTGTTCTCACAGACTATGCCAGCCCATCTTCTGAACACATCATCTCACTGTGCAGCCCAGTTACAAGACCATCTGGTACACTTAGCATTCCAGAAAACTCTGAGATTCTGGGAAGCAATGGCCTCTAAGCGCCTGAATAAAACACTTCCACAAAAGCTAATAACTTGACAATTGTTATGTTCATCCAAATATAGATTATTATATTTAATTTTTGACCTCAATATCTGTGTGTGTATGTATGTATATATACACATGCATATCTGGGTATCTCTACAGGAGTTGAAACATTCATAAGCCAACTTTGTGTAATTCATTAAAAGACAGGAAGCGTAAGTATCTAGTCCACAAGCATATACAACGTAATTATTTTCAGGAAACTCATTTTACCTCATAAAACTGCTCATAATTAAGAAAGTAATAAATGAGACCAAATTTCCCACCTCCATATATCTCCTTCATGAAGTCGTCTCAATTCAGTACCTGACAAATGTGTCTTGGTCTTAGTTGTCTGGACAAAACTTTGGAGTTTTACTTATTTTTTCTCTTTCTCACCTACTCTACGTCCAATTATCAGCAAAGACTTTGATTTCAAGTTTGAAATAGAACCACTTTCTGACTTGTTATTTCTCTGATCCCGTCCATCATAATCTTTTGTTTGGAATACTGCTGTTGCCTCCTGGTCTTCATGACCTTAGGCTTGCTCCTCTCAAGCCTCTTCTTGACACAGTAGCTGATGGGATCTCTTCAAATGTGAGTTAGATCAAGCCACTCTTCAATCAAGATCTCCAATGACTTGCCATCTTAATCAAACTAACAATTAATAACTGCCTGTAAACTCAGTAAATGACACTATCCCCACAGGCCGTCTGATCTCATCTCCTATAACATTCCCTACGATTATCCTTTCCAAAACCTTGCTTCTCTGCATCCAGCAGACCATTCACAATCCTGTCCCAAAAGTTGTGGATCCATCTGCCTCAAATGACTGTTTCTTACACACCTCAAGTCACTGCTCAAAACCCATGGTATCTGAGAAGTCTTTTAACATCCCTCCCTGTATTCTCTGTCCTTCTGTCTGCCTTGTCTAATTGGAATTTTTCTTCACAGCACTTATTACCTGGCACATCATTCACCTAATTTATTAAATTTAAGACACTATTAATTATAAAAAAACTTCTATTCGTTAATGTAGTGCTGTGACAAAAGAGTACACAGTTAAACTATGACATATTGCTTTCTCATAATTTTTATTTTAAAAATAGGTCTTATGCACATACTTAAATACATGTTTAATCGTTTATTTACTCTCATGCATATATTAATAGGAAAATAAACTGGTGAAAGGAAACTTTTTCTTATTCGGAGTCATTGATATCACAGAAACATTTTCTGACTCAGCATTTTTAATGTCCTAATTTGTCCATACAATGACATACTTTGTGAGATCAAGAAATTTGGAGATGTGTCATTTCTTACATGAGGGTCCTTCTTTTTAAATCTTATTCTAGGATAGTGTTCCTGGGCACAATCCTCATAGAACACTTTGTATTAAGCAGTTATTGCATGGAAAACAACCAAAATATGCCAGCGGCACATGACACTGAAGTCTCTTTGCAAACTCAGCACCAGTGGGGTGGAGAAGCGTCCCTGCTCACAGAGAGCGGGAACAGTGATGATAGCGTGGGATGATAGTGATAGAGATTATCTGTTGAACAATAATTCACCTGCATATAATAGCAGTAATATTTTCAGGATCTTTCCCTTGAGTTGGTCACCTCCCCAGCGTATGTTCTTCCCATCTTCTCAATAATAGATAAAGGCCTGGTTGCCAGAGTTTGAGAAAAAGATGCATAAAATTGCTCCCAATCTTTAAATTTTATGCATCACGTTTCTCCTAATAATCATACTTTAGTATTGTCCCTATATACTTAATTGTGCCCCATGTCCCCAGATCCTACAATCCTCTGATTCATCCACTCTAATGAATAAAATGCCAGACTTCTGTCCCATTATATAAAGTGGATTAGATCTGTGCATCCACTGTTTATTACAGAAACTTTCAAACAATCTTCCTGATTTTCCTTTTTGCTTCATCTCTATTTACAGTGAAAGCCGGTTGAATCACTTAGCTTTCCGGTCTGTCACAAAGCACCCCAAAATGTAGTGACTTAAAAATGTCAGACTTCTTTGAGCACGTTTCTGAGCTTGATAAGTTCAGGCGGAGCTCCGCTGTGATGGCTTCTTTCTGATGCGTGTGTTATTTGCTGGCATTCTTTTTTGTTTGTATAGGCTTGTTCACTTGTCAGCAGCATTTTAAGAGAACAGCAGTGGTAGCAGCATGGTCTCTGGTGCCTATGCTCAGGTCACAAATGACGCCACTCCTGCCGCATTTGGGCTCAAAGTCAGTCACAAGACACACCCGCACTGAAGGACTGGGAAAATAAGTCCCACTACAGCGACAGTGTACACCTGGCTGCTAGCGGTCCGCCATACAGGGACATCAAATCCTGAGCATTGGGAGGCTTGTGTGAGAGAAATCAGGTATTTTCTATCAGATTTCCCCACCAAAAATTCAGCTTCGTAGGTATCAACCATTTCCACGTATCCACTAGAGCCTTCCCACTTCTATCGGTTTGCTTCTGTTGTCTTCTCTGCTATTATGTTAGTCCTTCTAGGTGGCATAAAGCCACGCTCTGGGCCCTAAATTAATAAGCAACAGAAACCTTTGACTATCTCATTTATTTTTTATTTTAGTAGACTCCAGGAGCAAGCAATTCTAAAGCTTGTGTGAAATTCAATATCCTTTAATCTGAAGACATTACACCACTGCTTCATCTAGAAAATTCTAATTTAGCCTTCAAAATTCTAACTTGTGGTCCTCACATCACTGAGATCTTAAGGGCCCCACAGATGCATGTGGCCACTTCTCTTTTCAAAATTTATATGTTTATTTACATAAGTCTAATATTCATTTACCACTTTACATTAGAACCGCATTAATAAAAAGGCACGGTGGTTAAAAAGTATAGGCTTTGGAGCCGGACTGCGTGAGTTCAGATATCAGCTCTACTGCTTACTAGCTATGTCACCTCGGCACATTTCCTCAGCTCTCAGTACCTGCTTCCTTTTCTCAAGGGTTGTTTTCAGGGTTAAAGGAATTAATTCATGTAAATTACTCAGAACAATGCCTGGAACATACTGAAGAGTCAGTAAGTGCTATTTATTACTACCATGCATTTGTTTCCGAGGCCAGAATATGAGCTAATTATGTGAAGGGTCACTCAGCGCTCGCCTGTGCAACCCTATGGGGTGCGATGTCATCACAGTATTCGCTACACGAATAAGGGAATTTCTCAGTCCCCACGCACCTCACAATGCCTCCCCACAGCCTGTTCTCTCATCTTCTAATTGCCCTGGATCCTCTGTCAGGGAGAACAAATGTGACATCCAACAAGACTATGCCTTTCGTATTTTATTGTCCTAGGAATAGCCTAAGTGCCACATTTCAGAAAGTTTTGTATACTTGATTTCTGGGACGCCTGATCTGGGCACAGGGAGTAAGTGCAGACACTAATGAGAGACAACGCTTCTCCTACATTTATGAGTCATTTTATGAGCAGGAATTGAAGTTCATGCAGAATCTATGCCAGGCTCTGGGGATACAAATGTCTGGCTTTGTTCTTTCCTATCACCTAATTATCAACACCTCAAAGGTGTGGAGGTCCCTTTTGTTTGTTCTACTAAAACTTTTATTCAAGAGAGCAGGAACATAATTCTCTCTCAAACTGCCTGACAACTTACTCATGTCATTGAGCTAGTCAATAGATCTAAAGTCAGATGTCATGAAGATGTTCATCATCAGGAGTAGCATCTTTAAATGTCTGAGCATAATGTAGGCATATAATATTTAATCTTGACTATCATTTTGTGAGGTGGATCGCCCCCAATTTACAGAGGAAAAACAGAGGCTCAAACAGACAAGTGACCTGCCAAAACTGACAGGTAAAGTTTGTTGTTAGCCACCATCACAGAGAGGAAATTCTGATTTACCTCTTACTTTTTTTTGAGCATTTGGGAAGTATTTTCACTCAAGTACTAATGGAATTGCAGGTCCTTCGGGAGAGGGAAATATGCATACCCATAGAACGTTTCATTAAATTGTTGAATTCTGTGGGCTTAATGTTTGGGTATATTTTCACCGTGCTTCTAACAGTATTCACACAGCAAATTATTTGGTAAGTATTTGTTGAATACTGAACGAACAAGCAATGTGAAAAATATTTAAGATAATTACTAACTCTTCCTCTGGTTGTTTACATCAAAATCCTCCCTCAAAATCTTTTCCTCATGGGCCCTGTTATGGGTTGAATCGTCTTCCCCAAAAATTCACAGTTAAAGTCCTGACCATCAGTATCTCAGAATGTGACTTCTGGAACTGGGGTCTTTACAGAGATAATCAAGTTCAAATGAGGTCTTTAGGGTGGGCCTTAATCCAATACTACCATTATCCTAAAATAAAAAAAGGAAAATCTGGAGACTAACAACACAAATATAATGTGAGGACAATGTTAATAGACAAAGGGAGAAGATGGCCATATTCAAAGGAGTTTCCTGTTGCACAGTGGGTTAAGGATCTGGTGTTGTCACTGCAGCATCCTGGGTCACTGCTGTGGCATGGGTTCAGTCCTTGACCTCGGAAATTCCACGTGCTGCAGGTGTGGCCAAAAAATGAAGAAAGGGAAAAAAAAGTCCAAGGAAAAAGACCTAGATGGGATTCTTCCTTCACTGCCCTTAAAAGGAACCAGCCCTTTGCTAACACCTTGATTTTGGACTTTAGTCTCTAGAAGGGTTGGAACATAAAACCACAGTATGGTACTTCGTAGGATAAATTTAGCCACTTCTCACTACTCTGTCTCTTCTACGCTGTTGCAATCCACTATCATCCTTTGCCAAGATTACTCGATTGTCTCCTAACTGATCTCCAAATTTCCGTCCTCAAACTTCTAAATCTATTTTTCACAGAATAGCTATATCGTTCCTTTGAATGTATATCAGATCAGCATTATGCCTTAAAAGCTTTAGAAGTTCCTCATCTTTACTGTGATAAATAACAAAGTCAGGGAGTTCCCTTCGTGGCGCAGCGGTTAAAGAATCCGACTAGGAACCATGAGGTTGTGGGTTCGATCCCTGACCTTGCTCAGTGGGTTAATGATCCCGCATTGCCGTGAGCTGTGGTGTAGGTCACAGACACGGCTCATATCCTGTGTTGCTGTGGCTGCGGCGTAGGCTGGTGGCTACAGCTCTGATTAGACTCCTAGCCTGGGAACCTCCACATGCCGCGGGTGCGGCCCTAAAAAAAAACAACAAAAGTCAAAAAAAAAAAAAAAAGTCATTATGGCAGAGAAGACCACACAGTATTGAGGTCTCTGCTTTCTCTCTGACTTTGCCTGTTCTTCTCCATTCCGCCACCCGGTTCTAGGCTCTGCCCCACCCACAGTGGCCTCTCCCAGGAGCATGCTCTACCCTAACCCAACCCTGTGTTTGTGATCAGGTGTTTGGCTCTGGGCTTTGTATCCATTGTTGCGCCTCCTGCATTGCTCACCCCTACGATATCTGAAATTCCTCTTCCTTTCACAGCTGTCAAGTCTCTGTCCAAACGTCACTTTATCGAGTTGAGTCTCTATTGACCATACTCTATAACAATAGCGCCTCAGTCTCTCTGAATTTTCTATTCACTCAAATTTGTTTCTCTCTTTAGCATTTATTCCTTTTGACACAGTATATAAAGATTTAAACATTCCTAAAGAAATAAAACAACTATTTGAGATTATCTATGGTATTTTATTACAAGTAAATTGAAGATATAATTGAACTTAAAAAGGAAAAATTAGTATTTAAGTATCTTCTTGGGAATAACTTCTACTAGGAAGATGAAATAAAGCTCAGCTACTGCCACTTGGCTGCTTGCAGTCTTGCTGAGAAAGTGGTTATAAAGATCTGATGGTCTCTCTGTGTCTCAGAAGAAATTTGGAGGATGTTATAGGATAGGTGAGATCTGACTAGGTCTTGAAGAATGTGCAAAATTTCAGGGTGGATAAAAGAGAAAAAAAACATTCCAATCAGAGGACCAGCATGCACTCAAGCACAAAACTCTAAAAAGTGATGGCAAGCTGAGCAGTTGACTGGCCAAGACAAAAAGAAGCCAAGATGCTGTCTAATGATTTTTTTTCTTTTTTTCAGTGAACACTTTGGATTTAAAATCTGGAAAAAAGTTTAAAAATAAATTTTGTCTTTCCAAATAATTACTGTAGAGTAGTATAACTATGTTCAAACATCTGCTACCACACAGTTTGTTTTAAATAGTTATTTCTTAACACTTACTAGAGTATGCTTCTAGAATTCCTTCCTATTTATCATCTTCATTTGAGGGTAGCAGCCATGTATTGGTTGAATTTTAATCCCCAAGGGATATCACTTTCTGATGACTGTATATAAATATATTAAAAAATAAAAACTGTATTACTACGTGGAAATTCAACTATGTTTTATTACTTTAATTCATTGTTGCCAAGTGCATATCAATAAGCAAGTCCAACTAAACTTTTACCTTTTTTTTGCTAAAATTTTGTATTTTTGGAGTTCCTGTCGTGGCGCAGCGGTTAACAAATCCAACTAGGAACAATGAGGTTGTGGGTTCGATCTGGGCCTCACTCAGTGGGTTAACAATCCGGCATTGCCGTGAGCTGTGGTGTAGGTCACAAACGTGGCTTGGATCTGGTGTTGCTGTGGCTGCAGTGTAGGCCGGTGGCTACAGCTCTGATTTGATCACTATCCTGGTAACCTCCATATGTCGCCAGTGCGACACTAAAAAGCCAAAAAAAAAAAATTTTTTTTGTATTTTGGATCCTCTTTTTGAATCTTGCAGTCTCCTCTTTTACTCCAATTATCTGTCACATTAAAATAATTACATTTTTTACTATGTAATTTGAGGGTATGCACACTTGTTTCCTGGCAGAGCTGGATAAAATAGTAAGAATGTACTGTATTTATACTGAAATTAAATAACTTAGAAAATATCAACATTTTCTTGAAAGAAAAGTTTTCCAAAAATAGCTTTTCAAAAATAATACATTAAAATCATTTAATTGCAATGGATTCTTAAATATAAAACTGGTGAAAATCAAATGTGCTTGCTTTCTTTCTGCATTTTAATATAAAAATAAATGATTGAAATGATCTAATGCGGACTGTTCACTGATGCATGCCAACCAAGTGTAAATTAAATTTTGTTTTTGTTTGGCTTAAAGAATTGGTTTCTATTTGCAATCCATAATATTTATATCCTAATATATATCTAATTTTGTCTAACTATTGCAGGATTTACACATTTGACTCTGACAAACCTAACCAGAATTTTAATTGGCCTGATCTTATGAGAAAGTAAATTTACGAAACTTCAATTTTTAGTGATACAGAACTGAAACAACTGCCCTTGTTGAAATGTCATGCATGCTATGCTATCTACTGTGTGACACACTATGAGAAACCGTACTATTACTATGCTATTCTAGCACATGGAACTTTAAAAAGAATTAATATAATCCACACTGATATCACATAACAGTGCTCCTTTGTATCTGACTTGGGCCCCTCGCTACTTCAAGAATAATTTCAAGGGATATAACAAAGTCCAAGTGCAAGTGCAATGAAAGCTACAGTTGAAGAGTTATCAATGCTTTAGGAAATATACGAAAACTTCCAACAGACAGTACTTCTAAAAGTCAAATCATATTCAACCTCTTCTGTAGCATACTCAGCCCAAACCGCCATGGTGATGTCTTTAAAAATCCGATTTTCACATTACTCCATTTAAGCTGCTTTGCCATTTTATGTTTCTCTTTTACACTGAAGACTAGACTTCTTGCATACATTTGAATTTTACTTATTTTTAAAATGTTAATGTACTGCAGGTGACTTACGCTGTGGTGTTAGCTTTAGGTGTACAGCAAAATCAATTAGTTAGACATACATCTAGTCTTTTTCAGATGATTTTCTCATATAGGCCATCACAGAATACTGAATAGACTTCCCTGTGCTACACAGTACATCTTTGTTACTTATCGATTTCATATATACATCTGAATTAAAAAAAAACATTTTAATTATACCCAAAATTCTTTAAAAATACCTTCCAGCATCACAGGAAATCAAATTCAGTTACTCTTCAATTAAAAGATATTATTTAAGATGGCTATTAAGAAACTCTAAATATAAGACTGTGGCAGTTTTCTAGGAAATTCAAGTTTCTCTTTAAACGTTCACATTTCCTGACCCTTGTTGAAACAAATTTCTAGGTCAAAGACGGAGCTGCTTCTGCCCAGGGTGTCACATCAGCAAAATGAAACTTAGAAAACTTTCAAGTCCCTGTAAATGCTCTACTGAACAGAAACACAGTATATCAATCAGCCAATCCCCAAACACCAGCCAGCACTGGGCTTTCTCACTCCAAGTACAGCTGACTATGTAGTCCCAGCCAATCAGATCTTTTCTACCTTTTTTCCCTTGTTTTTTGTTTGTTTTAATTCTTTATCCTACGAAAGACTCCTGCTTTGTGTCCCTTTTTGCATTTCTCTGAATGGAAACTGTCCTCTTCATGAAATATTAAATAAAGACTGTCTGTATCACATAACTTGTTCTCTTTAGTCATAGAATTTTAATCAACACTTCTCCAAGGGATTATCTGTTAAATTCCTACCAGTTACTCCCTTAAGCAGCCAGGGAGAAACTAACATTAAAATAATGAAAATCTTGCCGAATTCTAGTTGATATTAGGGTCTCACTCTCTTCCTTCACTTCGCTCATTCCAGAGCCTGCAGGTGGCATCTGGAAAACAGGCAGAAGCCTGCAAAGGAGGAGAATGCTCAGCATGGCCAGCTTTCCCAGACCTCCGCAGTGCCCAGTTGAGAACGAAAGGTACTATTGCACATTGTTGCTTACTGGTTATCCGCCGTTTTCTCTCCCAGGCATCTACTGCCTCCTAATTTGTCTTCTTTTGTGTTGGCATGGCTTTCTGCCTGCCTGAACATGCAGGTCACTGGTTCTTGAATATGCAGGTAGCTCAGTTATTAAATTGGGGACAAAAAATAAGACTAGGGTCCTGCTAGTTGTTTCTCTGGGCTGTTAGCTTAGTCCTCTCTGGCTGTCTGGGAGTGGCTCTGGACTTGGGAGGGTAGTATCTTTTGCACTCTCTTTGGGGACACCTCTGGCATGCATGAAGTCATTCAATACGGACAGGAATATACTGTTTGTCCCGGATGAATCTTGACAAGATAATTGAAAAGAATTTTTATTTTTATTTTTTTAAAGTAGCCCTATGGTCAGAAGTTGACTAAACTGCAAGCTGATATTCAGATACCACAGGAAATTTTCTAACCCCCCTAAGGTAAAATGAAACTACATACACAGAGAGAGAGAAAAATATCCCCAAGACCAGTAGCTCTAAATTGACAACATACAAATCTTTTGATTCCCATCTTAGTTGAAGATTGTTACCCTGATGTAAAGAAACAAATTGAAGATAATATAGAGGATGAATGTGTCAGCACCTAGATACCATTCCTATTGCAGCCTGATTCTTTGAGGATTTAAAGACAACTGGCCTACAAATTGAGAACAATCTGTAAAACTTGTCTTACAAATTGAATAAAGAATGGAAAAACCCCACCTATCTTTCTTACCAACCTTAAAACCTCCCCTATTAACCTTTTATTTATTTATTTTTTTGACTTTTTAGATCCCCACCTGCGGCATATGGAGGTTCCCAAGGCCAGGGGTTGAATTGGAGCTATAGCCGCCCGCCTACACCCCAGCCACAGCAATAGCAGATCAAAGTCGCATCTGCAACCTACACCACAGCTCATGGCAATGCCTGATCCTTAACACACTGAGTGAGGCCAGGGATCGATCCTGTGTTCTCATGGATACTAGTCAGATTTGTTTCCACTGAGCCACGATGAGAACTTTCAATTTTAAAAGGCCTTTAGATATCATAAAAATTCTGTACAAAGAAAACAACAGTCCTTCTTGGAGGCACTTACAATTTTTGTTTTCTCTAGGAACTGAGGGCCATTTCTTTGAAATGCAAACTTCAGTGATGTAGTTATTATCAGATAAAAATAAAAGGAAAAACTCTTTGGAAACTAGAGGAAGGAGAAACTTTAAAAACCTTCACCACAAATATTAGTGTAAAGTTTAAGCCATCTAAGGGTTGGTACACTTATTCTGTCAGAAGCACAATTGAATCCAAATGTTCTCACATAAACTAGTGAGTTTTGATTATCTAACCTGTCTCATGGCTAAAAATTTTTTGTATCTGTCTGTATATATGTATGTTATGAATCTGTGATTTGCATTGCCAAATTTAACTTGTAAAGATCTCCATTTAATTGCCTTTAAAGCAAATTAAGCATTTATATAAATCAAGTATACCCTCAGAAATAAACTAATTGAAATGTTTTTAAAGTTCACATGATCTAAGGTAAACTTTAACAAAAAACAGCTAGTTTAAATCTGTTAGTGTAATTAAAACAGACATCTTTAGAGATATCAATACTAAATATAATGCAAATATTCAACTGTTATTCTAAGTTTTACAAAAAGTTAAATAACCTCACGTTATCTGTTACAGAATTTGTCAGCAAGAAAAATAGTTTAAAATGATGGTTGGTATTTAATGTCTCAAAATTTCCATGAACTATCTAAACATAATTGTTAAGAACAAGTAAATAAATATTTTATTAAGATAAAAGGTTATAAACTTTTCAGCAATAATTATGCTTGAAGGTATGTTTCTTAAAAATATTTTTCAAAATCGTTTGGTAACTTGAAACCGTAAAGTTAAAAGATTTAGAGAAATGAAATGATAGTCACTGAAGATCTAGATCATTTCCAAATGAGATAACATAAAATAAGGAAATATTAATTACAGACTGTGGTAATTTCAGCTTCCTTTTCAGAGCAATTGTTATAGGCTTCAAGTGCCCCCGAGGAGATTAAACCCAAACCCCTTTTATTGTAATGCCTCTCCCCCACCTGGTCCAGCCTGGGCTGCCCACTCCCTGCTGGAGAAGGCATGTCACCTGCTCCTCACCTGCCTCTACATAACCTGCTCCCCGTGCAAATAAGGTACCCTGCCCAAGACCAATCAGATCAAATATGCCCCATACAGAGACTAACCTACACTCCTAGGAGGCTGGAGCAGGAGAAGCTGAGTCTCCACGCGGTCCCCCTAGAGGGTTTATAAGAACAAACTGTAAAATGAGTCGGCCCGGTTTTTCGCCTGTGCGCATGTGATCTCTCTTAATAAATTGTAAAATATCCCCCCCCCCGCCCGTTCCAATGCTTTGCTCCTGTGAGACTGGGACCAAGAAAATGTGACCCTATCAGAATTAAATACATTCGGATTTACTATCAAACAAGTTTTGTGCCACACTGAAAATTTTACTTTGAGGAAGACTATGCTTCCGGAAATTACGAAATATATTTTTAACCTTGCCAATCTACAGAATGCTAGTGTGAAAGTCCACAACTGCTTACTTACTAGTTTTCACTAAGAATAAAGGATTCTAAGGGTTGAGAATTCTAATTAGTATGTACCAAATATTACTATTTAGAAGTAATAAGGGTGAAATAAAATAAATGTGTATTAAAATCAGGAAAGTAGAATGTACTTTTTGGATAAGGAAAGGTATGGGGAACTTTTTCTGTTTTTCCTTTGGGTAAGCATAAAAATCAAGTGATTTTCTCCCAAAGTAAAATGACCCATTGTTCCAGAATGAGAAAGAGGGAAAAAACAAGGACTGTAATTTGAATGGATATAAAAAAGTTGTAGGTTTGCCTTCTTTATCATGTTAAATCGATTCTCATCTACATTCATTTTGTTTTCAACTTTAACAATTTTTGCATTTCCTAGTATTCTTTTAAAATGCTTACTTTGAAAACTAAAAATTTGAAAAGTCTTTTTATGCTTTAATGCAACCTCTATACCACAGTATCATTCATGGTTTAATAAAATCTCTATTTTAGGACGATAACTATTTTGATTATTTCACAGGCTGCTACCTATTCTAATTACGATATTTTTATTTCTTCAACTTACTGGGTATCCTCAAATCGGATAGAGGTATTTTTTTTGCCTTCCCAACTGTGTCTTCCAATATGTACTGTCAGTATATTGTGGTCTCTCTGTGAGTAGAAAACTTGCTACAAATAAAAGACACTGGTCATTTTGATTTTGTGAGCCCACTAAGAAAAAAACAAAACAAAACACATTTTAGCCATCTGCTGAAGCTCATGGCTCAAAAGCCCCCCCTCAAGATCTTTATCCTCTCTCCTCTTGGAAAAGCTATCCCCTATTTCATATAATGGAACTGAAAAGATTTTAGCCTTCTAGCATAGCCACTACTATAGTGAGATGAGAGGAATTGCTTAGGCCTTCCAGAGAAGGCTAGTAAAAAAGAAAAGCCACTTTCTGAGTTTACTCTCCTTAAGTTTGATTCTTGGTTTGCTCAGGGCCATGAAATTCACTTTCAAATGTGTTCAAGTAGCAAAATTTCTTTTCTGCTCCTTGTATAGTTTTCACATGTGTCTTTCTTCTCTTCTGACAATCCCTAAGAATTAATAATTTCAATAACTCCTCACTGGTTCATTTTCTATAAGCTGTTACACGTGGGGAATTTAACGGAGTGAGAGACAAGAAAGAATTTGGGAAGCTATCTTTTCAGACTTGTTCTTTAAATCTTTAAAGCTGCCTTTGTAACCAAACTGATATTTACATATTTATTTTCTGAAAAAATATACTTGAATTATTAGAATATTCTGACTTGGATGTGGACAATTTCTTACATACTGTCTTTCTTGAACAAGCATCTCTCACTTTTGTGTCAGTAAACGCCTATTTTCTCTCTGAATAGTACTCTTCTCCCTTAGATAATTATTATAAATCTTTCAGCTCTCATTTTATTGCTACTTCTGTGACAGTAATGTCCTGTTCTTCAGATCTCAGATGGCTCTACCAAGACCTCTGCTGACTAACCGTCCAATGCTTCACTCACCAGAGAGTGACTGTGCTACATTACACTCTGGGCTATTTCTCTGTATATGACATAGAGTATAGGCTTCACAAGGTCCAGGATAATTTCTGGATTACTCATGGTTGTATTCTCAGCCTTCTATAAGGTCTTTTGCAGGTAATAGGTGTTCATTGATTGTTTGGTGAATGAAGAATAGTGTATTCAATTATTTGAATATTGAGGTCTCACGACTAAATGGTTTAATTCAAAATATTTTATGGTAAGATCCTCTCAAGATCTCTTGGTGTGCTGTTTTGTTGTTGTTTTTTAATTAAAGCAGTTATCCAAAGTTAATGTAACATGTAAACAATATGGTAAAAAGAATGCATAAAAGACAAGCCAGTCATGCCTTCCCAACTTCCACATCACTCCCTGTAAATATTGTCTTGTATGTATTATTCCACCAAATTTTATGTAAATAAACTTATTCTATTTTTTTTTTGTCTGTTCATGTTACAGACATATAATCACTTTACAACAGTCAGCAGCTTGCTTTTATCACATCACCGTATGAGACTGGCCTGGCTAAAAAGCAATGTGAAATAGCATTCCTTTTCCACTTCCCTGTATTTAGGTGTGTCCATACGACTAAGTTTTGAACCACGGGATCTGAGTAGAAGTAATGTGTGTAAGCTATTAATTTTATATTTAAAATGTTTCTTAATCCCTTTTTCCTATTTTAGCCCTTGCCCAACTGACTTCCCAGTGGTAACCACTATCAAAGGAAACACAAAACTATTCTATAAGAGTCTTTGTCCAGGCGCTGGAACACCGTTTGCTATCAACCACGTATAAGCAGGAAACAGTCTAAGTTAGTTGTCTGACCAGCAAGGAAGCAAACACTCAAACCACTTCAGATACGGCTGCTGAGGACACTGAACAGTGAGGAATCTGCCAGGGATCAAAGCCAGGAGCCACGGAGACCAAAATATAAGGGAGTTACGAGCAGAGAATCAGAGGCATCCCGATGAGACAGGCAAGGAACTGTCTCTACATTTAATGCCTATATTACCTGACTTTAAGCTTAATGTGTTTTTAAAACAATAAAAACATCATGTGTTTGTGAGTGGCTGAAGTAGCAAATACTGAAAACAAGATTATACAGTTTTATTTAATTAGGCCCTAAATTATTCTTTAACATTATTTTTCTGGAAATTTTCAAACAGAAATTGTAAGAATACTGCCACAGTGGTGACATTTGTGCACCAATTTTAATATTTGGGGGGTACAAGTTAAGGTAAAACTTCTAGGACAGAGTTCCTTCATCTTCACACTGCGGTCATTCGGACTGAACCATTCTTTGTGGTAGGATGCTGCCCTGGGCACTGCAGGAGGTTTAGCAGCATCCTGGCTGCCACACTAGATGCCACTGACCGCTCCCCGAGGTGCGACAACCAAACATGCCTCTAGGAGTTGCCAGGGGTCTTGCGGCATCACCATCTCCCATCAGAAGCACCGCTGCAGAACGTTTATATATCCTCCCAAGAATTCCCCAGAGAACCTCTATTCTTACAGACAGACTTTAGGAACCTAGAATATAGTTCACGTTCTTGTTTACGTTAAAGAGCTATCTAACCATATTCTAGGCACTCTTCATTTTATTCACCAGCCTAATCAGAAAAAAATGAAATATATATATATTTAAATTTCATGACATTTTTCTTTTCTTCATGATGTTTGAAATAGATACATCTGAAACACGTTTCTAAATAATTTCCCTCTACTTGTATCAGTTCATACTCCAGAGCCTATTGAAATTAATGGAAAAGAGTGGAAAACAAGGAAGAAAGAATGAAGGAAAAAAGGACAAAAGAAAAAATGTCATCTTTGTGTGTGTGTGAGTTCTGCCATTTGCTGTAATTGTGGCAATTATAAAACAACATTTTAAATGTATCTCTACACTGGCTTTTGGTTTTTTTTCTGAAAAAATATAAAAACAGCAAATTTCACTTGAGAAACAAAGCAACTGGTACCATACAGTCCACATCCACTCTGCTATTACAGTACTGAAGAAGAGCTTTCACATTTCACATGTCTATGTATAAAAAGATACAAAACCTATGACCCATGAAGTCAGTACTTATAAAAATTAAAAGAAATAAGATTTTTACCTCCAAACTCTGATTTAAACAAACACGTTTAAAATAATGCCATTTTTTTTTAATGTGTCAGTTCTTCAAATATGTTACATGTGGAAATGCAGTCCTAGAGAGCAAGGCTCAGGTGCATTTTCTTATTTCTGAATCTAAAAATGAATCTTAAAATCCATGGTTGCATGTGTTATTTGTTCTGTAGGAAAAGAAAGTGGCTGTAGTTTTTGTTTTGTTGTTTTACACATGTATAGAGAACACAAAATATTGGATTAGTTATTTCTGTAGGATTATTTACTAAGAAATAATGAAGGCTAAAAGAAAACAAAGGCTTAGAGCAACTCTTTCAATGAACTGTAATTAACAGCATCAAAGTAACCTTATAGCTTTAAAGAGACAACTTTGTCTTATTCTGATTCTTTGAAATGATGTGAGACAGTCTTCAGAAATCAATCAATGACAGTTCTGACTTTTAACTCTGTTCTTAGCACCTTACTCAATTTTTTATATCATTGGTAAAGTACAAAAGGCTATAAAAGAAGTAGTAGCTCTTCCTCATTTGATTACTTTTATTCTCTCTAGTTCTTATCAGCAGTTAATCTTTCAGTCTTTGACAATAAAAATGAATTCTATGTAAGGGTTTATTATCAACAGTTAGGTAGTCACTGGTTTTAAAAATCTATCAGTGTCATATGCTACCCACTAACCTACTGAGGTGATAGTTTTAAAGCCATTTTGAAAAGGAAGTTTTACAAGGATCAATAGCTTATCCTGACTGAAAGTGTCATAGAAGTTTAGAAAAGTGTGCCCTTTTTCTTTATTAAACATATTTATTTAGCACATAATACGTGCCAGGCACTGTTCCACTCTGATAAGTTCTATGAAGAAAATATATAGAGGGATATGATAGAGAGCGACACGAGAGAAAGTGTGATTTATATGACAGGCAGAGAACTCAACAAATGGGATGATATTTTTACTGACACTTTGTTTACAGGTAGAAGCAGGTATAGAATGATTGACAATAAGACATCCAGACCAAAAAAAAAAAAAAAAAAAAACAATAGAATAAAAATAAAGCTCAAGGGAGGACTGAGCTTTGACCTTTAGAAATAAAAGAAGAGCCATGCCTTTGGCATGTATCAACAGTAAGACAAACGATAAGAAAAATAAAACACTTAAAAAAATATATAATCTTCCAAACAATGTATAGGACATTATACATATTGCAATCAAAAGTAAGGCACTGCTAAAAGATGAATCTAGGTATTGACAAGACAAAATATTTTTCAAACCAGGTAATTTATGTTTAATGTGCTTCTTAATACCATCCAAAGTGGCTTTCTCTAAATTAGGTTATGCATACAAATTATCAAAAAGTATCAATAAGTGAATATTTTAAAGACTAAATATCAATGAATGCATTCTATACAATTAAATATTTAAATTTCACCTCAATTTTTTGTCTCTTTGATACTTTCTTTAATTTTTGCTATTTCAAATCCCTATCATTATAAGCGAGAAGTTGAACATCAGTTTGAGGGGATCATATGAACTTCAGGCTAAACCTAAGAAAGAGACAAATCCTCCTGCACAAGATAATGCCGAATCCAAAAAGTCTGTAGGGAAGTCACTCTGATCATGGATGAGGGGCATTCTGAGTAAGGCAGTATCAGAAATAAAAGGAACTATGTGGCAGATGACAAGGACAAATATTGGAAGATAAGGAATTTAGGATGTACATATTTTTCTATCTCTCTTACAGAACTTTAAAAAAAAAAGGTACATTGGTGGCTGCATTTGTTGATATTTTTATGGAATAAATAAGCTTAAATACTTCTGCCACAATACATATTCCGGTTCAACATGCATTTCAGTGATGAATAAACTCATGACTAAATTATAAATTTTGAAAGAAAGTCATCAGAGATCAAAGAATAAGCAAGTGCAAATATTTAGAAGGAAATGTTAGTTTTATATTATTCTAAAGTTTTAACCCAAATAACCACACAAACAAAGCTTATGCAAATGGTGTGTTGATTGATAGGAACATACCCAAGATGAGACTTATGAATTAAGCAGCATGCAGGAAGATACAGCAAAGTGTAAAACAAAATCACAATAAAAATACTCAGCATTAGAGTAGGTGATAAGCACACTGGAAGGCAGTCTTCAGAGCACCTGAAGGATGAGGGCTCCGGGGGTAAAGAGGATCAGGACAAACTGCTGACAGCGTTTGCTCAGCTGCACTTGACTCTCACATTCTTAATTCACCTAGTTGCAAATTCCCCACTTCTGGGGTTGGTTAGAATTCTGAGAAAACTTACAAGAGATGGGATGGTAGAATAAACTAAATACCCCATTACCTGAGTTAGTCTAGAGGCCATAACTGACAGTTTTCCAGTCCAAATCTTACATCCCTCACCACCTTGCAAATTCTGTTGGCCTGGTTGCCTGGCCTGATTGAATGAACCAGATCTGCATTACTGAGGGTTCTGAGAGTTGGAGTCCATGCCCTTATCAGTCTGTGATTGCTGCACTTGACATTTTTAGCTGGTGCTACATATAGATATAAGAGACCAAGAATCATTATATTTGATCACCAAGTTTATAAACACATTCCTCCTTGACCCTACTATGGAGGTAATACCAGCCTTATTTTCTCATGTCAACCAGGGTCAAGTTCATTTCCCCGAGAGGATGAAAACTTTTCTTGGTTTTCCTTTTTTCTTTTTTTAGGGGAAGCACTTCCTCCTGCCTGCAGCCCCACAGTGGGAAGCAAGACCTTAAATCTTATAGAACTTATGAAGGCAGAGGAAACAGAGCTTCTCCAAGTAGCCACCCAAGAGCTGATCCACTTATATGGCTTCTGTTTGTCTGCAGATCATCTGCTCGAATCACTGGGAGCACAGCCCCACATAACAGCTGTTGTTTTAAGGCAGTCTTCCTCAAAATTCACTATTCATCAGAATCATCTGGAGAGTTTGTTAAAAAAAACAAACTGTTTACGGAGTGCCATTAACAAAGTTTCTGTCTCAGTAGATTTGGGTTGAGCCTTGAGAGTCTGCATGTCTTATAAATTCCCAGGTAGTACCGATACCACTGTTTCAGGAATAAAACCTTTATACCCACTGAATTAATGTGCATATTCCAAACAATAATGTCCCATTACCTGTAGGAGGAGATTGACAAAAAGGCTATCTGTTCAAACTTTTAGCAAGTGTGGTAACAAATGCTGTAATAACAAAGGATCCCATGATCATGAGTTTGCTTCTGCATCGGAATTTCTGTAACATGGCTCACTTGGTCTGAAACAAACTCACACAGGGATCGTAACAGTAGACAGGACATTCTCTGAACCCTTGAATGGCGTTGTTGGCGTGGGGTATGACAGGCAGGCAAGATTTCTGAAACGTGTCAATTCTGAGCAGGATAATATATTTTCCTTGCAAGTTTAGAAGGGTCTCAGTAGCCTTGGTTTCTCTTCATGAATAGTTTCTCTTCATGACTATTCAACAGTAACAATAGTGAAATCTGACTTAGTGAAAAAGAATCCATGCTTTTGAGCCCAAGGAAAATCACTGGTTTTTTTCAGCATTACTAGAGTAAAGAACCTACTACAAAAGCACAACACTGGCCAAGGACAGAGCTGGACTAATTTCCACTGGCTGGGTCATTCGTCCACTTGGTTTTATGCTGCCACCAATGCAGTCCGTACTCTTGGTGAGACAGAAATATACTTAGATTTTCTGTGCCTTCCTATCCAGCCTGTCCACATGCTGCTCTCTGAGACTTCCTAAACCCCGATCTTCTAAGCTCTTGATCAATGAGCTAAACTGTTTTCCGTGACCTATAATTCCACTGCCTGTGAGGCCACTTCGTTCTCCACATAATATAGATAATGAGGTGTAGCACCCCCAAATGGAAAATAACCATGCACACTGGTAAATTTATTCTAAGAACTCTCTTTCACATGCACCTCTGACTAGATATAACACAAGAGCTGCCCGTTTATGACCTGCACACGCGTGCCAAATTAATCCACCCTTTACATCAAACCTGGGTATTTTTTTTCCGCATCATACACATCATTGATGCCAGAGGAAAATACCCAGGTTTGATTTAAACCTAGTCACAGGGATCCTTTTATTTTCCTATTGGGGCTTTAATGTGGCTTATGAGATACGATTAAGCTAAAAAACAAAGCAAAACAAAATAAACAAACCAGCCCTCTCAGAAGTTCTGTCACTTTTACAATGAAGTCCTCTGCAGGTTCTCAGATGAACCTACTCTCTAGTCACAGGAGATGAGGATCTCTTTACACGCTCTCAAGACCTCAAATGCTCATTAGTTTTCAATTTCTGACTAGGAAATTTTACACCCTGATGGTTTTTTCTCTAAGGATTGCATTTAAATTTTGTAAAGAGCTGTAACGGTCACTGGCATCAAGTAAGGCACTAGATTGTCCACTGGCACAAAGTAAAATACCAGCTGCAGTTTTCCCTAAATTTGACCCCCCTTCTCCTCATCAATCCCATACCAGGAAAGCATCTTCCTTCCCCTCTCCAGTGCAGGTGTCACATCAGGGAGCAATCCACAGAAGTAACACTATTTAACATGCTGAAATCCTGCCCCCACGTGACTGTACAAGGAGGTGGGCCTTTGCGAGGGGGTTAGGTCCCCTCGTCAAGGGCTAGGTGCCCTCGGGGGTGGGATCAGCACCCTTCTAAGAAGGGAGATGAGGCTTGTTCTCCCTGCTCTCCACCAGGGGAGGACACAGGAAGGCAGCTGTCTTTCACTAGAGGCTGCATCTGCCCGCTTCCAGATCTTGAATGCCAGCCTCCAGAACTGTAGGAAACAAATCTGTTTAAGCCACCCAGTCTAAGGTGATGTGTTTTAGCAGCCTAAATCAACTAAGATAGTGGCCTGGCCTGATGGTATTGAAAATAAGTGGTCAAAAATAGGTTTTTACTCTTTTTGGAATTTCTCTTGTATTACATCTTAATTCTTTGATACATAATGGAAATTCTTCTGCTCAGCACTTTACTCTTTTGGCAAACTCCTTCACATATTTTCTAAAGATGGATCAGATTAGACTAGGTGAGGCTAATTGCTACATACTCTAATTATTGTTTACTACACCTGCATGTGTATTTTTCTAATTATAATGTCATTATGATAAGATAGATGTTCCCTGTTAGCCCCAGGGACTGATGCATACATTGTTAGCCTCACTTGGTTAAATTCAGCAGTGTTCTTATTTTTGCTTTTTGCTGTATGGTTCTAGGAATGAGAAATTTCCAGAATTTTCATCTTATTTTCCCTTGATTTACCTCTTCATCTCTTCTCCTTCTGTCTCTCTCTCTCGCTCTGCCTCTAGCTCGTCCTCTCTCAATCTCTCCTCAAACCTCCCAACCTTAATAAATTCTTTTTAGTTTCTCATGAATTAATCCTATGTATGTTTAGAAACACGTCTTGATATTCCTCCCTCTGTTACAGAAAAGGGAAACTTAACACAAGAAGGATGCTGTCTAAAGTTTAATAATGGAAAGGGACAAGGCAGAATTTTTCTTATATTTGCATCTTTGAATTTAATATAATTTCTAAGTTTTCTATAAAGATTCCTACTCATAAATTATACTATCTGATGCTGAAGTGTACGGAAATGAAATTTAATTTTAGATACGATAGAATAGAATGCTATAGAGACAGAGCAATGGAAATAGAAAGCTTTTATCAAGAGTATTAAATATTTACATAGGTTTCAATTCTTCTTCCTTTTTTTTTTTTTGCTTTTTAGGGCTACAGCTATGGCATAAGACAGTTCCCAGGCTAGGGGTCAAATTGAAGCTACAGCTGCTGGCCTATGCCACAGCCACAGCAACGCAGGATCTGAGCCATGTCTGTGACCTACACCACAGCTCACGGCAACGCTGGATCCCTGACCCACTGAGCAAGGCCAGGGATCAAACCTGCATCCTCATGGATACTAGTCAGATTCATTTCTGCTGCGCCACAACAGGAATTCCTTATATGAGTATCAATTCTATCTTCAAATAATATGCACACTTCATTTTACCTCTTCAGTTTCTAATGATAAGTCTGATCTTGTAAAATACTTCGCAGAGCCTCTCTTCCTATTTCAGTGATTTCTGAATCACTTAATCAGCTCAGAATTTTCAAAAGTTTGGGTGTTAAACCTTAACTACTTAAAGCCATTGGGATTACCTGGCTGGGAAATGAGGTTTATTTAACTAGAAGAAACAATGGGCAGGTGTGTTGATATTTTCTGAAAGATGGTCAAAGGGATAACTGAATACAATTTGAAATAACTGTAGAAATAACAGCAGTTTAAGGAAAAACAAGCACAGAAACCCCCTTCTGATGCTTAGGCTCTTCTATGTCTTTCTCTAAAGAACTATATTGCTTTCTTCTAGGATATGCTAAAAAAATTCTCAAGGTCTTTCTTTTTCAAATCCATATTATATAGTGTTTATGGCTGCTTTGTTTTTAAGTTATTCTGTATTTTTGATAATTGTTTTATAGAGGAGATTACTTTAATTCTATAGGATCATTGACCTTCTAACGATTTTTAAATTCATGAAGACTATAACATAGAAAAGTCATTGTAATAATGTCGGTACTCTATATATTTTCAGTAGCATTTGAAGTGCATCTGAAATACATTATTCTTAGGGCCCTCTTTGGAAAACTTAATCTCATATTGAGATGTGTATTGAATTTGGTATATTTCAGGAAGGCCTTCCAAATTTGTTAGAATTCTTAGGCTTTAATTTCTCAGGAGAAAAAAAAAAAAGGCTTTCCTGAGGTTTTTTGGTACACAGAATAATAAACTTTGTTTAGGCTCTTCAACTAACATATCTGCTAGTGTTATTAGGAAGAATTAAAAATACAAAATCTATTCAATAAAAATGTTATCTTATCTAGTAAGATTTTGGACTGCAGAAAGACAATACTTGTGAATTTGAGGTAAATTGTCAAGATTCTATATTTCATATATACCGACAGGCACATACAGTTATTAAAGATTTTATGATACGGTAGAGTAAAATCAGCGTTAGTATAGACTTTGTGTTTAGTATAGAAATGATCCGTTCAACCATAAGATTTAAAATATAAGTTATGTTTAAATATGTTTCAAAATACATAAAGTCCTCCTAAAAAGCAGTTGATGAAAATCAATGCTCTTGAGAAGAATTATAAAGGAATAAACTACTTTTATTTTATTACTCCTTGGCCTGCTTCTTAGAAACAGGTGCTAACACTCCATTTTCTAACACACAGATAGGAAGCAAGGAAAAATCCAACACTCTTTAAATGCATCCCAAGAGAGTACTAGCATTGTTGTTTTTATATTCTTTTCATGATTTTTTTTTCTTTCTTTTTTTTGGTCTTTTTGCCTTTATGTAGAGCTGCACCTGCGGCATATGGAGGTTCCCAGGCTAGGGGTCTAACAGGAGCTGTAGCTGCCGGCCTTCCCCACAGCCACAGCAATGCGGGATCCAAGCCGCTTCTGCAGCCTTCACCACAGCTCACGGCTCATGATTTTTTTTCCTTCAGAATACTTTGCTGATAAAAGAGCCTAGTCAGAAAAAGGTAAGGGGCTAAGAATTATTTTGCTGAATAGTTCTTTAATTTAGTTTACATTTCAATCATGAAAAGCAAAGAAAAATATTTAGTACCAAAAAACTTATGCAAAACTAAGATGATTAGTTTCAATTCATCCATGGTAAGAGTTCTGATTTTCACTGAAAATGCACATGAATGGGGGGTGAGTTGTCACTAGTTAGCTGCTCATGTGTTAGAAATACTGCACTGTAATCTCAAATGGTGGAGTTGAGCTCATAGCAGAACTAGACAGCAGATACTAAGGCAGGCTAATGTACAGTATCTGATCACATAAAAGCAGAAGAAAATAGGCAGCAATTATAAAACCACCAACATTCATCTTAAGACCATCTTTCACCTCTGTGTTATCTATGTCCTCTCTTTTTTTTTTAATTGTTGGTCAAAAGGAAATAGCAAGCATAAACTCTAAATCTGAATGAGACAAACATTAGTATTTAATTGTATATCACTCTGAAATTCACCCAATTAAACACTGATTTTAACACTGACTTTTCCTGATTTAAAATTACATTTATTACATTAAATTTCCTGATTTAAATTTCCGTATTTAAAATTAGAGTTCTATTGTTTATCGTCTGTTTACTGGTTTTAGGTAAATATTACTTAACAGAATGTGGAAATTCTCTTTGCTTAATTTATTGAAGTTTGTTTTCTTCTCAGTATTTATATTAAATGCTTTTTTTCAAATTCTGTTAAGAAAATAATATAGTTCTCTTCCATTAATCTGTTAGAGTTAGAGAAAATTATTTTCAAAATAATTTAAAAAACTTTAAATTATTGCATTCTTATTTTTATCTTCATTCAGTTTCTTAATTTTTTGGTTTGAGGTTTTGAATTCATAACCATGAAAAAACTAAGTATGTAATTTTCCTTTTTCTCTACTTGTCTGATGTTATTTTATTTATTTCTTTTGGGGGGGAGGCTTCTGTCTTTTTAGGGCCACACCCGCAGCATATGGAGGGTCCCAGGCTAGGGGTCTAATCGGACCTGTTGCTGCTGGCCTATGCCATAGCCACAGCAACGCCATATCCGAGCCTTGTCTGTGACCTACACCACAGCTCACAGCAACGCCAGATCCTTACCTAACCCACTGAACGAGGCCAGGGATCAAACCCTCAATCTCATGATTCCTAGTCAGATTTGTTTCCGCTGTGCCATGACAGGAACTCCTCCTTGTCTGATTTTAGCAGTAACTTTTATAAACTTTAAAAATGTTTTCAGAATTTTTTCTCTTGGTCTACTCCTTAGAAAAAGAATTTGGATAAGATGAAAATATGTCCCTTAAAATTTTGCTGATACCTACTTACAAAACAAGCCAAATTTGTTGCCTTTTTGATAGAAAATATTAAAATTAGTAAATTAGTAATTTGATTTCTTTAACAAATAAATAATGAGACATCCTTTTTCTTTTTTTTGCTTTTTAGGGCTGAACCCACAGCATATGGAAGGTCCCAGGCTAGGAGCTGAATCGGAGCTACAGCCACACAAATATGGGATCTGAGCTGTGATTGCGACCTAGACCACAGTTCACAGCCATGCTGGATCGATAACCCACATCCTCATGGATCCTAGTTGGATTCATTTCCCCTGAGCCACAACGGGAACTCCAAGACTTCATTTTATTCTTGGATCAATTGTTTGATATATTTATTTAGTGACAATTTGTACAAGATTTCACATCTTTCCACAACTATATGTTTGTGCTACCCTTTAAACTTTTTCTATATGTTGCTGTTTATCCCTTTTTATTCATAATATTATTATTGCTTTACTGTTTTTTTCTTGATTAATCAAGCCAAAGTTCTGCCCCTTTTATTAGTCTTTTCAGACAATTTATTTTGTAGATCTTTTGAGTATTTTTTTATTTTAGTTTTAATCAAACTATGCTCTTATTTTTAAAATTCTGTTTTTATTCTTTAGTGTTTATTTGCTTTTCCATTTCCTAATTTCTCATTTAACACGTTATTTTTTTATTTGTAAGTTTTCAATGTAATACACCTCCCTCAGTGAATTATTTTACTACATTCCTCAGGCTTAAGATATCTTTTTACACATGTTGTGAAAAGATATATAAATAACATATACATGCACATATACAGTTAATATACATATATATTATTTTCTCATAAGATTCATTTTTTGACTCATGACATGGATTTATGTCTCTAATATACAGTATTTTAAATTTTACCTTTTAGTTTATCAACTTTGGATATAATTCAATGGTGACAGAATAATATTCAGAATGATACTTAATACTGAGGATGTACTGACAAAATCTTATGGCCCAAGTGATATTTTTAAGAGTTGCATGTCTTTGAAATGAATGTGTGTCCTGTGTTAGATACAAAATTTAATGCAGAGATTTAATAGATGAAGGTTGATAACTTGTGTTTTGCCATAACTTTACTGATATCATATTGTTTGGCTAAATTATAAAAAAACGATGTGTATAAATAATACACTATTAGGTATGTTCATTTAAAGACTTTTGTATAATATTCTGAAGTTGTTATCAAGTTCTTATTTTCTCTATTACAGATGATGTCTTAGCCTTAGTTTTCTTCTGCTAGAAATATAGCTATAACTACTTTCTGTTGGTTAGCATTCACCTGATGTAACTTTTTCATCATTTTATTCTCAATATTTTTATGACTTTATGATACAGATGTGTGTTTTTTAAATAGCATACAGATTTGTACGCTTTAAAGCAACTTATTAATCTTTATCACTTAATGGGCATGTTAGTTTATATATATTTTCCTTAAGGACATAATGCACTATATATTCATATTTACGTTTGAACTCATTTTTCTACATTTCTTTTGCCTCAAATTAACTTTGTGAGTCAATAAAATATGTTCTACTTACTTTACCATTTACTTTCTATTTGTTTAGAAATCACACTTTTCATTTTTATTTTTTAGTGGTTAACTTACATATAAGCAATTTTCCCATAACTTAATTTGAGCGATATCTTGCCTACTTCTCTAAAACTTTAAGAGAATTTTTAATATATTAACTCTGAATATCCCCTTTTCAAATTATATTATATATTATTAATATCAAATATTTCAGGATTCTCTATTTTTAATAACATATTAGCTATTAATTTATTATTGTTTCATTCAAATTATGTTGGGAGGACGCTCCTATGCATTTTTCATGTAATGTGCATCCCATTCTTTCAATATCTCTGCAATACACTATAGAGAATTTGTCTAAAAGTCTGCCTTTTAAATTTTACTTTAGGAGTTTCCGTCATGGCTCAGTGGAAACGAATCTGACTAGTATCCATGAGGATGCACGTTTGGTCCCTGGCCTTGCTCAGGATCCAGCGTTGCTGTGAGCTGTGCTGCAGGTCACAGATGCGTGGCTTGGATCTGACATGGCTGTGACTGTGATGCAGGCCTGCAGCTGTCGCTCTGACTCAACCCCTAGCCTGGGAAACTCCATATGTTGCTAGGGCTGCCCTAAACTGAAAAAAAAAAAAATTACTTTAAGGCAGATGGATGCCTTGTGTATAAATTTTCTCATTTTTTTACCTGTGTATGTTGAGATTTACCTTTGTTCCTAAACGATAGCTTTGTTCATATATGTTGACAGCTATTTTCTCTCAAATCTGATGTTACTGTCAACTGTCTTTCTGGTTTCCATTATTGCTATTGAACAATCTGTTACTCTCTATCCCTTCTTTTTACACATCATCTCTCCTTTTTTATTAGTTGCTGCCAAATTTTCTCTTTGCATCAGTGTTCTTTAGTTTCATTCAGTGTGTTTGGGTATAAATCTCTTTGTATTGAATTTTCTTAGACTATTTTGTGCTTCTTAGGCTAGAGGATCCCTGCTTTATCAGTTCTAGAAAAACCCACAGCAATTATCTCCTTAAATTCCTTTCCTCAATTTCCCCCCAATTTCTCTTTCTGGTACTCTAACCAGATAGTGTCTCATTCTATTGTCTAACTGTCTTAAAGCCTTTTTATATGTTTGGTTTTCATATCTCTCCTCTGCATTTTGATGAATTTTCAGATTCATATCCTAGTCCACTTAATGTCTCTTCAATAGTCTCAAAACTACCTTCAACTATTACTTTATTCTAGAAATTAGGAAATTTTATCTTTAGTCATTTTATTTTCTAAATCATTTTTATTTCTAATATTTTCTTGTAGATTTTTTTTTCGTTATTGCATTCTTTAACTCTTTAACACCTCAAAGATCTCTAGAATAAAATCTGTACGTGGAAGTTCCAATATCTATTTTAATCGGTAGACTAAATCTGTTGTTCCTTCTTTCTGCTAATACTTTTTGTGGCTTGCTCTTTAATGTGTATAGTATATGGTATTAGTTTGTGAATGATTCTCTTTGATTTTAAAAAAATATATTTTAAAATTTTATTTAGATTTTATTTTTAGAGCAGTTTTAGGTTCATGAAAAACACTGAAGGAAAGGTACAGAGATTTTTTTTTCATACACTCTCTGCTTCCTGCAGGGATTCTTTGATTAATTTTTATATCTTCATTATTCTTCTTTTACCAGTCTGTTAGATTACTTCAACTTTTTATAGGTTCACTTCAGATTCATAAAAAAAATAGGTAACACTTACTCTCAATTTGAAAAATCTCTTTGTAATTATATTATAAACTTCCAATAGGCATGAACTATATATCATGCCATCCCTGTACTTTTTATTCTGTCTTCTATATTAGGCTCTCAAATACTAAGAATACATAAACTAAGAAAAACTTTCCCAAAAGGTTTTGCTTTGTTCACCCATGTTCTTATAATATGATTCTTAATAAAACATCTACATTGCAATATTATAACAGAAATTATAGGAAATTTTAAGTCTTACTTTAATAAGGAGGGTGAGCTCTTTTTTTGGCATTCTTATTCACTTTATTGGTATTCACAGTCTTACTGGTTTTATTACATATCTCCTATTTTTAACTTTAAGTATATATATGTAACTAGTGACAGGATTAGTCATATTAAAGATTTTTGGACCTAAGAGTTGTTTAAAGTAGATTTTTAAAATATATTTCATTTGGATATACATTTATAAGCCAATTTCAGAATGATTTACCTATTTTAAAACAACAGAAAATAGTATTTATTATTCCAATGTCATCTGTTAAACATATAAGAAAATTTGACGCAATAAATTGGTTAAACCAATTTTCTAAATTTGTAAATGCTGCACCAACACATGTACCTATTTATTTTCTTTTCTTTTCTTTCCTTTTTTTTTTTTTTTTTTTGGCCTTTTAGGGCTGTACCCACGGCATATGGAGGTTCCCAGGCTAGGAGTCTAATCAGACCTGTAGTTACTGGCAAATGCCACAGCCACAGTAACACGGGATCTGAGCTGTGTCTGTGACCTACACCAGAGCTCACGGCAATGCTGGATCTCTGACCCACTCAGCAAAGCCAGGGATCAAACCCACATCCTCATGGATACTAGTCGGATTAGTTTCTGCTGCACCAAAGCAGGACTCCTATAGCTATTTCTTAAGCATGATGACGAGTTGTTGTGATTCTCATTAAACAATGACACTATTCTGTATAAATTTTCAAAGTATTAAGTTTGGGCTTGAAGAAATACAGCCATGGATAGCCTCTATGACAAGTAGAAAATACTTATTTAAATCTTGGTGAATTATGTTTACATCATGAAACTTCAGAATTACGGGACAGAACTGTGCCTAAAAAACAAAGTGAGATGTTTTGCAATCTAAGGTTTTTCTCTTCTTTTTTCTTGTTTTAAGATTTCAAACTTCTGCTATGTTGCAAGTGCCTCTGATAATACAATATTTTGGGCTTCATATTTTTTTTCATTTATCCTTCAGTTTGAATTTGATTCTTTCAGATTTTTCATGAAATAACAAAGAGGTAATGTTCTCTCTGATGTCTGAGACAGACAGAGGTGTAGAATCGCCATTAGACTTGAAGAGTTTAGAAAGTGAAAGATGGAGACGACAGAACTAAAACTGACTTCTTCAATGTGTGCTTCGGAGAAACACTGCTATTATATGATGCATCAGAATTACAGGCAATATGAGTTCCTCAGATAGAAGTTCTTCTGTTAAACACAATAAAAATGTTTGTCAAAAAACTAGAACATAAAAATAAGAGTAGTGAGTTTTATTTACAGCCCAGTCTCCTGAGATATTGAATAGAGAGTTGATCTAGAGGTAGACTAAACTTCTTGTGACCGAAATGTCAACAGAGAATAGTGGTTCTTACTGAGGTTGCATATTCAAATACCTACATTAGCCTGGTCATTAATATAAAGCAAAGACGGTCTAGTGGGGTCTGTGGTGAAGGTGAACGGGAAAAGACATATCACTTCTGTTTGTTCCCCTCAGCAGAACTTGTGAATATTATCTCCATTTATGTAAATACTGAAAAAAGGTTCATTTAATTAAAAATACTAAAAAATACATATTTAAAAAAATACCATAGTCATTCAACACGTATTTACTAAATTATTATTCATCAACCATACACCATTCCATTTATCGAACAACATTCCCAAGATCCATATATCCTATGAAATAATATACATAAGAAAGTTACATTTTGATTAAATTACTTTTTACCCAACATGTTCTACTGTCAGTGTTTCCTAAAGTCTGATTATCATATGTACAATAGATAACATGAGATACTGTAACGACAGGATTACACTCAAGAGGCAAATATGGCAGGGAATATATGAGTCCTTGGGGGATAGGAGTATAAAAGAAAGCGAATCTAAGAAAAGACAAAAGGTTAAGCGATAAGCAAATCCCAGTCTATATTTTTCAGGTTCTGTGACACTGCTATAATCAGAGTACACATTCACACGTGTACCCAGCCCCCAAATATACCCAGCACAAAACATGGAATTATGAAACGCTGCTATACGAGCAAGAGTGACGGTCCCAAGGATAAAGCACTTGGGATGAGAGCACCCCAAGGTGCAGACAACTGCAGCAAGCTCGGCCCCTGAGGAAGTCTGGTTCATAAAACCCAGTGATTTAAAAAGATTGAGATGTAGTTTAGATTTTGACTGAGACCTAGTTCCATTTGATGGGCTGGGGAGTGTAGCGCTATAGAACACCTTTGCAGCCAGTATTATTGATGTATATAATATTCTACCAATGACACATAATTAAATAGTACTGCATAGATAGTAGAATAGAGACTGTTTTCCAGTAACTGCTGGCAAAAAAAAAAACAAAACAAACTAGGAAATATTTTATGGTGCCAGACTCTGTGTTGCAGTGTTCAGTGACCAGCAATCTGGTGTGAGAGCTAGTTTTCAAGGGAGCAAGAGCAGTAGCAGCTGTCTGGTTTGCAGCGACATCAGTGTGACTTCCATTCATTCAGGGTCAGCACCAATGCCATGAATTAAAGAGTTTCTCCCTGATATACTCAGAGTGACCTCCGTTTTCTTTACTGAACACGGACTGATAAAGACGACTGAACCATACCTTAGGGTACAGACAAGATACAGATTTATGGACTATGTGATAGCTATTTTAACGGGAATTCTTCATCTGACATCACTGGAAGAAATATGCTGCAGGTTTTCACACTGGAAATATATGCCGTTTCTCCTGTTTAACTCTGGACAACTTTCACGTGCTCACTCTGGTTTAGGAAATATAGAGCTTGGGATCTGGGCAGGGTACATCTCTGATTCCTGGCCCCACTTCTCCAGTTTGATTTTTTTTTTTCATTCTTGGTCTCTCTCAACATGTTTTTCACTAACTCTTCTTTCCCCAATCTGTTCATCTAATCTCTTGGAAAAAAATCAGATTTTTTTTTCACCCACTCTTTATAATCTACTCTTAAAGGCACAGACTTTAGGCTCTGATAACCAAAAGGAGGTAATTTAGAAATATTCTTTTGGAATTTCAGGCTCTAGTGAGCAATGAGTAATTCCTGACTGAAGTTCAAAGACAACTGAATGAGCATCATAGACCTCCTGACTCAAGATTTCATGAACAAATTGGAGACACTGCAGCATTTTGAAAGACAAATGCCTGAATATCTCATATAATGTTAAAAAGAGTCGGTCATCAGAAAACAGCCACAATAACATTTAGAGTCGAACATGTGGTTAGGGTCACTGTGACGTACACACTGGTTATTGTATTTCTATTCTAATTTAAAATAAAACACCCAAACTTTCAGTCGCCTGACAGTTAACTAAAATAGCAAATTAACGTTAGAAGGGATGGTCTAGATTTGTTTATTTTTATAGCTTAGGTTTTCATCATTTTTCCTGTAGTCCGATTGTGCAGAATTTTGTCCCAACCCAGAGAGCTTTCTCTAATTTTCTATAATGAAGAAAGATAAAAATTTTTTAAAATTCTATATTCGTATGTCCAGCTTGATCAAGCACTGATTTTGGGGGGGTACTCTATTTTAGTTTGAGCCTTTTTAGCTTTTCTTGGCAGACAGACACATTGATTGAATAGACCCATCTGTCGTCCCAGCAATTAGCTGGCTTGCGTCTAGATGAACCAGGCGTGTCTCCAACGTGAGAAGCGGCTTCTGTGGGAGGCCGCGATTACGAAAATAAGATTTGGCTTCCAAGAGAAATGCCAACTGAATCTAGGCCATAAGCCTGTGGATTCATTCATGGCATTCTGGAGCTTTTCTAAGACGGATAACATTTATTCAAAATATTAATTGAAAAAAGTTCATCTGTCAGGATAAAATTGGCCTCGGCTTCACTCTGGGTAATTCCATGGTGTTTTAAAACACCCAAATCACAACTGATACAGTGGGCATCATTTATTGCTATATTTACTTGAGTTCTACTAAACCTCAACATATTAACGTTTGCGTATTTGCACAAGTATTTTAGCAGAATATTTTCAAGCAATTCAGCTTTTAAAAATAGTTCCGTGGATAGAGTTCCCGTCGTGGCTCAGTGGTTAATGAATCCAACTAGGATACCTGAGGTTGCAGGTTCGGTCCTTGGCCTCACTCAGTGGGTTAAGGATCCGGTGTTGCCGTGAGCTGCAGTGTAGGTCGCAGACGCGAGTTGGATCCGCATTTCTGTGGCTGCGGTGTAGGCTGGTGGCTACAGATCTGATTAGACCCCTAGCCTGGGAACCTCCATATGCTGTGGGTGCACCCCTAGAAAAGAGAAAAAAAAATTCTGTGGAAACATAACATAAAGTCAAACTGAAAACCAGTGTAGTTCATGTACTCATCATCTATCGACTGTCAAGTGAAAAGCAGAAGAAAAAAATCTACATTTTCACAAAAAAACCTCCCATTAGTGTATTGACAGTTGCTTTTATGCTCAAGATATTAGTTTAAATACACTCTTTCTTATTAGAAAGTATCTAAACTTATATAGGTTCCATACAGCAAAATAAATTCACCCACTCATTTGTATAATAAATACATATCGCAAACTAGCTTTACCTTAACATCCTAGATGTAGATGATATAGTAACATTAAAATTTAATAAACAAACACTGTCTTTACTGAATTTAGATTCTAGTATAGATAAAGAGGTGTTAAACTGCATTAATAAATTACATAATAGTTTATTACATGTGAAGGTTCTGGAGAAAATGATAGAATGTAAGGATATTAGAGTACGTGTTCCAATTTAAATAGAGTTTTAACTGTGAATGTGAACAGAGTGAATACTGAAATGATATGGGAGAATGAACCCTGCCGAGTTAGGGAGTAGTGAGCACTAGACGGAGATGAGCAAGTGCACAAGCCCTGAGGCAGGAGTGTGCCCCGTGAGCTAGAGCAGCCCGGAGTCAGTCTGGCTCCAGCAGAGATGCGCGAGAGCACTGGAGATGAGAAGGGAGGTTACAGACCCTCATCACAGCTTTGGTTTTCCTTACAGCGTGTGATATGAATCATGGGGAGATTTTGAGCAGAAAAAAAAGGGCATAATCTGGGTTTTAAAAATCTAATTACGGTTGACCTGGAAAATAGTAAGTAGAGAGACAGAATGGTAGAAGCAGGAGGGACAAGTAGTAAGCAACAGCAATCCAACTGACAGATAACGGTGACTTGGTCCACAGTGCTAGCAGTGGAAGTAGCAATAAATGGTTACAGCTCAGATTTTCTGAATGTAGCGCCCAAAGAATTTGCTGAAGATTAACATATCTGAATGAAATATGTGGGTTAAAATTAATTTTCATTGTGCTCCTTAACTATTTTTGATCGTAGAAGGGCAAACCATTTGCATTTTTCTTCTTTCCTCAACACAAAACCTCAACTACAGGTATTGTACTTTTGTAACCCAACTCCATGATACATCATTAGAAACATGCTATATTCAGTCTCGTTAACAATCATCTCACTATTCAAACTGCACTCCTCTTCCTACAGCTCATTTATTCAAATTATCTCATTGCATCAATTTTTCAATCTCAGTAATACTCCACCCACAGACCCATGCAATTGTTTATCCTCTTGTTGCTCAGCTGAAATTACATGATTTATCATTTTAACTACTTCTTTACAAACAGCCTTAATATCAATATATTTCTATCTTATTTATCTAGTGAAATTGCAACAACGTTTCAACTCAAAAACCAGTGTTCTCATTTTTCATCCAATCAATGCAGGTTTCTTGAGAAGAAATACACAACCAAGTAGACTGATATGCTTAAAAATCATATCAAAAAACTCAATACCACTACTGAGCCCAGCAGTGACTCAATCGAACGCTTTATCTTCCAGTTTAGGAAGAATTATTATTAGATACACTTATACTTCTATACTCTTACTCTCTGCAATGACTGACTAGACACACCGTTCTTTCTCTAGATGGGCTTTCCCCTTCAGTGATTCACTCATTGCCACCATTCAAATACAATTTTCATGTTAGTCATTCCCAAGTATCCGACTCTAATCAAGATCTCCCCCGTAGTTTCTAGTTCATTTATCCAGTTGCTTACTTGACTGCACTGACGTGTTTCTTATGCAGGTCAAACTTAATTCCAAAACAGAAAACACTTCCAGCACAGGAAGTCTGTTTTTCTTCCCTCATGGAAATGTTATTTGTTCAGATAATCAGGCTAGATATCTGGGATTTATCACTGATTTTCCCATTTTCCTCATTACCCATTTTTTGCTTTATATAACTTAAATCATGAGACCTCTGTAGTATTTGTAGCTTTAAAAAATGACTGTAACAATTGTGCATTGTATATATAGAATGCAGTAAGTTGACGCGCCTGTCCATCTATTGTCTTTCTGGTGTCTTCTACGATTCTTCCTCATGTATGTCACAACTATTCCAACATTCAGAAATCCATCTGTTTCTTCATCATTGATACTATTTTATCATCATTAGCATAATAATTTTAAATTCCTTTTTATCACTGAATGGTTAAGACTCATTAATTAAAATTAGCACAATTATTTGAATTATTTTCAGAGCCACAATGATCAAATATGGATGTTATTTTTTAATGATTTTTATTTTTTCCCATTTTTAAAGCTGGTTTACAGTGTTCTGTTAATTTTCTACTGTACAGCAAGGTGACCCAGCCACGCACACATATATGCATTCTTTTTTCTCACATTTATCATGCTCCATCATAAGTGACTAGACTAGGTATAGTTCCCAGTGCTATATAGCAGTATCTCATTACTTATCCATTCCAAAGGTAAGAGTTTACATCTATTAACCCCAAATTCCCAGTCCATCACAACCCCCCACCCCAGGCAACCACAGGTCTGTTCTCCATGTCATATATGGATGTTATTAATACAGTTGTTTGAATTAAATAAATGTAACATATAATCTAACACTGCTCATCAAAAATTTTCATGCCGCTATCTGAGATGCTGTAAACTTTAGAGGCCCTGAATTTTTATCGTAACCAGATTATCTCGTGGAAAACATGTCAATCTAAACAAAATGTCATGGCAGTATCTATTGGTTTTTTCATAATTAAACACATTTCAATGAAATTTTGTTTGCTTTAATATTCTACCATTGAGGAAATAAACTTGTGAAAGTACATATATTGTACTTAAAATAGCTGACATTTCATTTTTCTGCAACTCCAAAAAGAAAAAAAAATGAATTGGAGGCATTTAACAAAAACTTTATGGGTTAAAGCACCAGCTTTTTGCATCGTGACACACATAAAGGCAGTATTTCTAGGGAGCACTAAGTTAAAGCTGCTTGAGGCTAATAGCTGTCAGCCTGACTAGTATCCTGAATTCTGAGGCCACTGATACCTTGCCACATCGGTAACTCATAACCTTTAGAGCAGTCTGCCACACTTTGTGGCGATCTCTGGATTCTCTTAAGCCATGTTATTACTCACACATTTCAATCATCCCTTGAAGCACTGCGCTAAAGTTTTGATAGTTTTCTTGTTATGATTGTTCAGTGATTTGGTTTTCAGAATCAACTTAAAAGGGTGAAACAACATTCAGGGATTTTTCTATTACAGTCCTTTATAGAGGGTGAGTATAACACCTTCTGTTAGTGTTTTGTTTTCACTTTTCTTTTTTATGTAAATAAAGTTTTCAACAAAATAAATCAAGGTTTAACAGTGAGGATGATTTTGATGGAAATCTTATGCTCTTGGCATAAACTGCTAAAATAAAGTTTCAAATCTTATTCTTTTCGATGAATAAATATATTTTATAGTTGTTTATTTATAAATATTTGCATAAAATTCAGGACTGGTTCATACAGTATTATTAGCCACTGTTATATATTAGGTGTGGCTAAACATAAGTATTTATAATTTTTATCATCATTAAATTATTCTATATGAGGAAGCAATAAATGTATGAGATGTTAAGTTTATATAATGAATATGTAATTCAAATGTCATTAAATTAGTCTATTTAATAAAAAAATAAATCACAATGGACTAAACTAGGGCTAAAATTGAGCATTAACTTTATATATTATAATAAACTTGCCTTATAAAATTATATTTAAAATAGCCCTTGCTCATCCTTACTCCCTCTTTCAAGATAAAATTCTACTTATCTTTCCTTATTCTGATAATAAATTTTTTTCTTTTAAGGGCCACACCTGCATCATATGGAAGTTCCCAGGCTAGGGGTCAAATCATAGCTGTAGCTGATGGCCTACACCACAGCCATAGCAACACCAGATCCGAGACGCATCTGCGATCTACTCTACAGCTCATGGAAATGCCAGATCCTTTACCCACTGAGAAAGTCCAGGGCTCGAACCTGCATCTTCATGGGTACTAGTCATGTTCTTAACCCGCTGAGTCACAATGGGAACTCCCTGAAAAGTATCTTTAAAGAATACCTTTTACACTTTGTGACTGAAAATTCATTCTCTAACCCTTCCAATCACAACTTCTCCTTGCCAGCAAGAAGAAACTGTTGTGTAAGGATATCAATGACTATATAGTATGTAAACTTCTACTTTTTCTCTTTGGTTTTAACAGCACATAACCCAGGAGGCTTCCTATTAATTCTTGGAAGTCTGTTTTCTTGGCTTCTATCCAAATGCTCACCTTGGTTTTTGCTATGCTTCTTCCTGATTTATCTTTCCATATGTATACCTGGAGCATTAATGTTCCCTCTGTTAAAGACTGAAAATCATGCCTCCAAACTCTCGACCAATATTCTGTTATTCTTGAATGTTCAATTTAGTTTAAATATACTGGGTTCAAAAATGAGTTAATCTTTCATCAGCATCTCAAGTACCCAGTTAGCCAATTAGGAACCTATAAAAATATCTCTACCTCATTTCTCTCCAGTATCTCTGACATCTAAGTTACCAAACTCTACAAATTCTACCTTGAAAATAACTATTACACCTGTTCTCTATTGCTCATTTTCCACATGCCTCACCACAATTTTGCTGGTTAAGATACTTATTGTCTGTCTTCAGGAATATTATGAATCAACTAAGTTTGCTATAAAGAGCCTCTCAGAGCTACAGCATTATCAGCCACTTTGTTACTAAAATTATTCCTCAGATGCAATTCTGATAACATTAATTATTCTACTTAAGATAAATTTATGAATTATTATTGCCTGCAAGCAAAAGTCTAAGCCTTGTGTAATGGTGTAAAACTTTCTAACCAATTTTATATTGGTAATTATCTGAAATTCTTCACTTCTTTATTATAAATTAATTAATTAAATATGAATTTATTTCTGGGACTGCAATCTATGTGTCTATTTTCTAATCTCCCAAACAACACTGACCAAATATTAATGAATTTCTATGTTTGGCCTGGCAGTGGTTATAGATTATAATAGTGAGACCAAGTGAAGATAATCCTGGTGGTGAAACATATTCCCCAGTTTGATGAGTTATATAATATTCAAATAATCACAGATGAAAAATTTCAAAATGTAAATTTCCAGGAATATTTTGTTTTAGGAGATAATTAGATAAATAATGTAATTAAGCAGGACCTCTGCTACGCTTCCCTAAAGAAGTGAACTTTTCGTTTGGATAACTAAGGAAATGGGAATTTTTTTTTTAATAGGGCTGCAACTGTGGCATATAGAGTTTCCCAGGCTAGGGGTTGAGTCAGAGCTGTAGCCACCGGCCTGTACCACAGCCACAGCAATGCCAGATCCAAGCCTCATCTGCAACCTTCACCACAGCTCACGGCAACGCCAGATACTTAACACACTGAACAAAGCCAGGGATCAAACCCACATCCTCATGGATACTAGTCAGATTTGTTTCCGCTGTGCCACTACGGGAACTCTGGAAAACGGGAATTTTTGAAAAGATGTTAGGAAGAAGTGAATTTCCATGAAAGAAATAACCATACAGTTGGAGGGGGCATGACATTCTAATAAAAAATATAATAATAAAGAGTCCAGGATGATTGACATGTAGAAAATAAAGAGATCTGTGGATGCTAGAGCTGGGAAAGTAGATACAAATGGTTACATGCCAGGTTATTTTATCAACACTTTTCAGTGCTTGGAGCAGATATCATTCTACATATTTCAAATATGAAAAGCATCAGCACAGGAAATTAGGAGCTTTAAAATTTCTTGGAATCACTAGAGAAATACCAGTCAAACACGCGGGCACGTGACAACATAGGTCATCTTTTGCAGCTCCTTCCCAAAGAGCAGAGGATGTGACACCTGTGATAACAGTACCACTGCCCCAGCTAAACACGGATCTAGACATGAAACGCCGCACTGGCCATCAGAAACACTCAAATCTCTCAAAACTAACTTGTCAACATCACACCGTCAGGCTCTGTTGAAGCATTTTACCTTAGAATTCCCGTCCTGTTTCCCTGAAGCGTATCTCAGTGACAGAACATGATCCCAATCTTAAGCTCACACTGCTAATTAACCTAGGAAGGTAATGTTTAGACATTCACTGCAGTTCAGGAAAGCGCTGGAACCTACTGAGAATGGATTCTGAATGACAATATATCAAAAACTGTATACTAAGTAAAGCATATTTACTTTTAATCCTAAAGCCATATGATCCATTAGTAGTTTTAACATGTTATCAGGTTTGCTTTTTGGAAAAAAAAATATTGTTTACTGTATGGAGAATGGCTTAAAGAGATGCAGGATGAATTCTGGAAGGAAGTTGGGAAGTTTTTGCAATATTGGTCAAAGCTGAGAAATGACAGCAAACTATGTTTAAGCATGGCCATAAAAATAAAATAAACTACAGATTTTTTAATTGCTAAGGGATCAAAATTGGAAGACGTGCACTTATTAGTTTCATTTTCTCTGAAGTAAAATCTCAGATAAAGGCAAGTGCAAGAACTTCTTTAGATGTGAATCAGAGACGCACTAAGGTAGGGGATGAGAGAAGAGAGAATGGAAATATTTCAAGTCTGTTATTAAAAAGTACTCCAACAACACTGCTCCTCATTAGAGAAATGCAAATCAAAACCACTATGAGGTACCACCTTACACCAGCCAGAATGGCCATCATCAAAAAGTCTACAAACAATAAGTGCTGGAGAGGGTGTGGAGAAAAAGGAACCCTATTACACTGTTGGTGGGAATGCAAATTGGTGCAGCCACTGTGGAAAGCAGTATGGAGATTCCTCAGAAAACTCAAAATAGAATTACCATTTGATCCAGCAATCCCACTACTGGGCATCTATCCAGTAGAAACCATGACTTGAAAAGACATATGTACTCCAGTGTTCATTGTAGCACTCTATGCAATAGCCAGGTCATGGAAACAACCTAAATGCCCATCCACAGAGGAGTGGATAGGGAAGATATGGTACATACACACAATGGAATGTTACTCAGCCATTAAAAGGAATGAATTACCAACATTTATAGCAACATGGATGGACCTAGAAATTATCATGTGAAGTGAAACCAGCCAGACAATTAGACAGCAACACCCAATGCTACCGCTTACATGTGGAAACTAAAAAGACACAATGAACCTCTTTGCAGAACAGACAAGGACTCACAAACTTTGGAAAACCTTGGTTTTTCAAATAAGACAATCTGCGCGGTGTGGGGATGCACTGTGGGTTTGGGATACAAAATCTGTAAAACTGACTTGTGATGATTTATGTACACCTATAATTGAAATAAAATCCATTAAGGAAAAAAAATAAATTATAGGCATGGAAAAAAAATAAATAAAAAAATAAAATAATAAAATAAAATCAAATTATGCAAGCAGACCTTGCTCTAAATAAGCAAATAAATAAAAAAATGAAATAAAGATTTGACTATAATGATAAAAAAAAAAAGTACTCCACCGTGGGCACCTGGAGCCCATTGCTGCTGGGTTCTCATCACTGTCCCATGTGAGGGTAACGGATGCTGGAGAATTAAAATTTTCCAAACATATTGAAAATCTGAAATAAAATAAATATAATTAAAAAAACCTTAGGTATCTAAATCCATTTGTTTATAAATGATCTGTTATTGTTTAGCAATTTAAGTTTTTGAAGCATTTTCTTTGTGAAATATGGTACACGTAGTGAAAAACTGCAAACAAGTGCAAAGCTCAATGATTTTTAACAAAAAGTTCATTCATTCAAACTTCACTCAGAAAAGAAAAGAACCTCTGCTCCTAACCACGATGGCGTTCTCCCAGCCCCTTTGTCACTGGTCTTCTCCCTCCTTCTACAAAGAACAGAAATCTAAATTATATGATAATCCATTTCTTCCTTTCCTTTACATATTCAGATCTAAAACATGCATACTTAAGCACAGTTTTCTGTTAGGCTTATCTTCCTCAACATTATTTTCCTGAGATTTTTTTTTTTTTTTGGCCGTGTCCTCAGCATGCAGGAATTCACAGGCCAGGGATCAAACTTGTGCCACAGCAGTGACACAAGTCACAGCAGTCAGGATGTCAGGTCACAAGGGAACTCCCCTGAGGCTTATTCTTGTTGCTACATATGGCTACAGTTCTTCCACTTCCATCACTGCATAATAATCCATTTTATGAATTACAAGAATTTATCCACTTCATAAAGGGATAACTGTGTCTTTTCCCTAATTTTTATCCCTATGAGTAGTACAACTGTAAACATTCTTGTAGATGTTTATATACACGATATACACATTATATTATTTCATAAATATATAATGAAAGCAGAAAAGTTGGGTTACAAGTTATAAGGACATTTTGAACTGTTGCAGATAATACCAAGTACGTCCAAGGGCTGTATATGTATCCTTACCAGCGCTGCATGATAAATCTCTTCGCTCTTCCTGCTGTACCGAGACTCTATTGTATCAGCGTTATCATTTTCGCTACTTCCTTTCAATTAATGAGGGACCTTCCTCTTCTTTTTGATAATAGCCTTTTGGCAATGTTCATGTCTACATGTTTGGAATGCCTAGTAATGTTTTTTATATTGTATTTTTATTTTCATACTGCACCTTCCCTTTATTATTTTTTTCATTTTCGGCCACACCCACAGCACGTGGAAGTTCCCAGGCCAGGGACTGAATCTGAGCTGCAGCTGCGACCTATGTCACAGCTGCAGTAACACCAGAACCTTAAGCCACTGCACTGGCCTGGAGATCAAACCCACGCCACCTCTGAGACAATACTGGATCCTTAACCTGAGGTCTGCTGTGCCACAGTGGGGACATCTCCCTTTGCTTACTGATATATGGTCTCCTTCTTAGTTCTGGATACACTTTCTTCATCAGCTACGTGTGTTAACAATACTGCTGACATTTTGTGATTTGTAGGCTCACCCTCTTAGTGATAGCTTAAGATACACCTGAGTTCTTCACTTTCACCTTGGACGATGTGTTGTTATCTTAATTATCTTTATATTTTACGTAAGATTCTTATTCCATTATGCAAGTCGTTAAAAGATTCCATAATACTTACTGGGAACAATGCAATTTTGCTTTTTGAATTTAGACTTATAATCCACAAGAAATTTATTTTTGATTTATAATATGATATAGATGTCAAAAAACTATTTCTTCAACCAACAAATTATTTCACTACAATTTGTTGAAGACTATCCTTTCCATACTTTTTTCTAGTGTAATTTGTAATTTGTCTTAATTTACAACTGTACATATATGTTTATCTAAATATACGTATAAATAAGTCTGCATATATATACACACACAAAACCACATTTGTGTGCACGTGTGTGTATATGTATGTGTATGTATGTATATACGTATATATACATAATCAGCATAAAACCTACAACTTAACAGTGGAGAAAATATTCTAATATATTGATTTACAACAAAATTTTCATTTCTAAGGTCTAGTTGGGCTTTAAAATTCGGATGCCTCGAAACTGCTTTTCTTTCCTAATATGTAAGAAATTTAACCTTTCTTGCTAAAGCATGTCTCTACTTAAGCAGACAGCTGAATGAATTATTTTTGTAGATTACGTAGCCTGAGTGACAATTCTCACAAATCTATAGATTTGTGGCACTTATCTGACATCTCCTATTTACTGCTAGGTTTACTTGTCCACTCCGAAAGACTGCTTGTTAAATTACTAAAAGCATCTCTCATAATTCCTAAGGGGTTACAATAATTTATTTGCTTCATAGGTAGAATAAGAATAGTAAATAATTGTCCTGAATATTTTTCTTTTAATAATTCTTAAAGCACTGATAAAAGTGGGTTCTACACTATTATTTCATATCTCTTCTCTTGTTTTCAATGGTAAATAATTTTACCATTAAATAAAAAAGTTTGATCGCAAATAAAAAGTGATTATATCCGGCACCTCTTTTCAGATAGAACATGTGGCTGATGAATTTTTTGTTTGTGGCATGGGGGTGAGTGGCTTAAGATGCTGCATTAGCTTAGTGTTTATGGCTTGCTAAAACAAAGTTTGAATTTCACAGATATTAGATTATCTTTGGCTGTAAGGATAAGAAAACCTCAAGATTGAACATTAAATGAAATCAAAGCAAAATATCTATGTAAATCAGGGAAATATCAATTCCTACAATAAAACTATATCCTTTCAAATTCATAGTGTGTGCATACACGTGTATGTATGTGTAGGGATGTGTGTGTGTGTGTGTGTGTGTGTGTGTATGAGAATATAAGTTTAAGAATCCAAAACTTCAGGAGTTCCCATCATGGCACAGTGGTTAACAAATCCAACTAGGAACCATGAGGTTGCAGGTTCGATCCCTGGCCTTGCTCAGTGGGTTAACGATCCGGCGTTGCCGTGAGCTGTGGTGTAGGTTGCAGACGTGGCTCGGATCCTGCGTTGTTGTGGCTGCGGTGCAGGCCGGCGGCTACAGCTCCAGTTAGACCCCTAGCCTGGGAACCTCCACACGCCGTGGGTGCGGCCCTAAAAAAATGACAAAAGGAAAACAAACAAACAAACAAACAAAGAATCCAACACTTTAATGCAGCATCTAAACATTAAGGAAATTTATTGCAGATAAAGAAGAAGTGTTTATTATAATTTGTAGACCTTTAATTGACTCATGCTCTCTTAAAGGGTGCCTAAGCTATAAACACACTTAGAAAATGCTTTAAGATATCATGTTAGTTAACATTTTTAAATAACAAGATTAGGTTGAATGACTGAGACAGTTCTTAATTTTATTTTCTGTAGAATGGTGGTATAAAGCATGCAAATAAGAAGTGCAAATTACTTGGCCTCTTTAAAATTTGTGATATCTTTGTCTATGCAGTGTTACTTAATTGAATCAGACATTTAATTTCGACTTGATTTGAAATTCTAATATGCAACATGTTAGTTCCTTTGTCTAATATGCACAGTGTATGTTTAAGAAATTGAATTTGAGAATACCAGTAGTTGTTCGCCGAAGTGTTTAAATGATTAGGTTTTAGAAAAAATAGAATTTGCTGAATTTGTCAGGAAGCAAATGATACTAGAGGCCTTACTCTACAACGTATATTTATTCATTTGCTTACATTTTCATTTAAAAGATATTTACTATGTTACTTATGAATTGCACTATATTAGCATGATAAGTATGTATTTAACTTCATAAGAAACTAACAATTTTTTTTTGCAAAATGGTGGTGGCATTTTAAATCCCCAAAGCGATGCACGGTATCCTTTCCACACTGAAAATTTTCAGTTTTTCTCTGTGAAATGGTACTCATCGTAGTTATATTTTGAAGTTTTTGAGGAATAATTGTGCACAAAATTTTTTTATGTGCCATGGACACTTGAATATTTTTGCAAGTTTTCAAAATTCTTCCCATTTATATTTTCTTCTTATTAAGAGCTATGCATTTTTTATGGAGTCTAGACACAAGTTATTTTTCAGAAATACACACTGGGAACATGTTTGCCTAAACTGTGGCTGGTCTTTTTATTTCTTTAATAAGGTTTTCAAAGAACAGGAATTTTCTAAAATTTCAATAAAATCCAATTATTTGTTTCTGTTTTACACAGATACAACTGAATTAGTCTACTGGTGAACCCCACAAAGTTCCTAAATTCACTTATTAGTTGTAATAGTTTTTGGCTGTTTGCTTAGGAATTTCTAAGGAAATATGTCATCTATGAATGAAAAAGCATGCTTTTATTTAAATTCATTTCTTATTATAGTTGATTTACAATATTCTGTCATTTTTTTTGCTGTAAAGCAAGGGGACCCTGTCATATATATATATATATATTTTTTTTTTTTTTTCACATTATCCTCCATCATGCTCCATCACAAGTGACTAGATATAGCTCCCTGTGCTATACGGCAGAATCTCATTGCTTATCCACTCCAAATGCAAGTTTTAATCTACTAACTCCAAACTCACAGTCCGTCTCACTCCCTCCCCTGCCCCCTTGGCAACCACAAGTCTGTTCTCCACGGTCATGAATAGGTTTTTGCTTTTGTTTTTTATAGATAGGTTCATTTGTGCCATATAGTAGATTCCAGATACAAGTGATATTACATGGTATTTGTCTTTCTCTTTGACTTACTTCACTTAGTAGGAGGGTCTCTAGTTCCATCCATGTTGCTGCAAGTGGCATTATTTTGTTATTTTTTATGGCTGAATAGTATTCCATTGTTTATATATACCATATCTTCTTAATCCACTCATTTGTTGATGGACATTTATATTGTTTCCATGTTTTGGCTATTGTGTATAGTGCTTCAGTGAACATATGGATGCATACATCTTTTTCAAGGAAAGCTTTGTCTGGATATATGCCCAAGAGTGGGATTGTTGGGTCATGTGGTGGTTCTTTTTTTAGTTTTCTGAGGTACCTCCATACTCTTTTCCATAGTGGTTATTCAAATTTACATTCTCATCACAAGTGTAGGAGGGTACCCTTTCCTCCACACCCTCTTCCAGCATTTGTTATTTGTTGCCTTGTTAATGATGGCCATTCTGACAACTGTTAGGTGGTACCTCATAGCAGTTTTGATTTGTATTTCCCTAGTAATTAGTGATGGTGAACATTTTTTTCGTGTGCCTGTTGGTCATCTGTATATCTTCTTTGGAGAAATGTCTGTTTGGTCTTTTGCCCATTTTTCAAATGGGTTGTTGGTTTTTTTCCTGATGAGTTGTATAAGCTGTTTGTATATTTTAGATATTAAGCCCTTGTTAGTTACACCGTTTGAAATTATTTTCTCCCATTCCATAGACTGTCTTTTTTTTTATGGTTATGGTTTCCTTTGCTGTGCAAAAGCTTGTCAGTTTTATTAGGTCCCATTGGTTTATTTATTTATTTATTTTTAAATTTCTGTTTCTTAGGGAGTCTGACTTAAGAAAACATTTATAAGGTTGATGTCAGAGAATGTTTTGCCTGTGTTCCCTTTAAGAGTTTGATGGTGTCTTGTCTTACATTTAAGTCTTTAAGCCATTTTGAGTTTATTTTTGAGTTTGGTGTGAGGGTGTTCTAATGTCACTGATTTACATCCGGCTGTCCAGTTTTCCCAGTACAACTTGCTGAAAAGACTGTCCTTTTCCCATTTTATAATCTTGCCTCCTTTCTCAAAGATTAATGGACCACTCTTGTGTAGCACTGTGAATCTACTCACTTATGATGGAGTATGATAATTTGAGAAAAAAGAATCTATACATGCATGTGTAACTGGGTCACCAGGCTGTACGGCAGAAAATTAACAGAACACTGTAAAGCAGCTATAAAGAAAAAAATAAAAATCATTATATAAATTTTAGAAAAAGATTAATGGGCCGTAGATATCTGTGTTTATTTCCGGTTCTTCATTCTGTTCCATTGGTCTGTACGTCTGCTTTGGTAGCAGTACCACACTGTCTTGATTACTGTAGCTTTGTAAAATTGTCTGAAATCTGGGAGAGTTATGTCTCCTGCTTGGTCTTTGTTCCTCAGGATTGCTTTGGAAATTCTGGGTCTTTTATAGTTCCATAAAAATTTTTGCATTGTTTGTTGTAGTTCTGTGAAAAATATCATGGGTAATTTGATAGGGATTGCACTGAATCTGTAGATTGCTTTGGGTGGCATGACCACTTTAATAGTATTAATTCTTCCAATTCATGAGTTGGAATATCTTTCCATTTCTTGGAATCCTCTTTATTTCTTTGATTAATGTTTTATAGTTTTCGACATGTAAGTTCCAAAAAGCATGCTTTTAATTTCTTATCCTTGTTTCAGCCTTCCCCCAACCCAAAGGCTGGCATTTCCAGTATAAGTTAAATAGAAATGGTAAAAACAGTCATCTTTGCCATCTTTCAAACTAAAGGTTTATAAAGGGCAGTATTTTACCATTAAGTATTATACTAGCTGTACATTTTTTGTAAAGGGGACTAACAAGTTTGAGGAAGTTACCTACTATTTCTAGTGTGTGTGGATTTTTTTTTTTATCTTGTATGGATTTTGGGTTTTGAAAATGCCTTTTATGAATTCATTTAATGACAACATAGTTTTCTACTTCATACTGCTAATATAGTAAATTCTGTGACATTTATATTCTAAGAGGACTATTTTTTTATTAGGGAAATTTTAGATTCACAGGAAAATGAGCAGAAGGTATAGTATTTTCCCCTATATACCCTCTGCTCACACAAATACATCTTCACTATCAACACCCCACTCAAGAATGGTGTTAAGTTTTGTTACAATTGATGAACATATACTGAAGAACCTACGTTGACATATCATTATCAAAATAAATTCCACAGTTAACATTATGATTCACATGTTGTGGTACACATTCTATGGGTTTTTATAAATGTATAATGAATGGCATATATCCACCATTATACGGTCATACAAAATAGTTTCAGTATCTTAAAAATCCTCTTTCCCTCCCCCAAAACACTGATCTATTGAATCCATGGCTTTATCTATTCAAGAATATCATGTAGTTGGAATAATACAGTGTGTAGCCTATTCAGATCTGTTTCTTTCCTTTAGTAGTATGCATCTAAGTTTCCTCCATTGTTTTAGTGGCTTAACAGCACATATCTATTTCTTTTATTATCTTCTGAATAATATTCTATGTCTAGATGCCATGTCTAATTTACGTATCCATTTACCTACTAAAGGACATCATAGATCCTTAACGTGTCACCATCGCCTACGTTGTTTAGATTTTTTCTTAGGTTATCTTCTAGGAGTTTATTGTTTTGCATTTTATATCTAGGTGTGCAATCCATTTCGAGTTATTACTTAAAGGTGTAAGGTCACTCCTTTTTTTTTTTTTTTAGGGCTGCATCCAAAGCATATAAAGTTTCCCAGCCTAGGGGTCAAATCAGAGCTATAGACAATGGCCTACACCACAGCCACAGCAACGCAGGATCCAAGCCACATGTGCAACCTACACCACAGCTCATGGCAACACTGGATCCTTAACCCACTGAGCTAGGCCAGGGATCAAACCTGCATCCTCATGAATACTAGTCAGATTCATTTCTGCTGAGCCACAATGGGAACTCTCAGTCACTATTTAGATTTACTTTTTTGATTTAAATGTCCATTTGTTCCAGCCATTTATTTATCACCCAAGTATTTTGAAATTTTCTAGCTCGTCCTATTGTATTGATTTCTAGCTTTATTCTATTGTGGTCTGAAAGCAAAGATTATATGATTTTTATTGTTTTAAATTTATTAAAATTCATTTTATGTTCTAGAATATGGCCTACCTTGGTGAATATTCCATGTGAACTTGAAAAGATTGTGTACTCTCCTGTTGCTGGATGAAGTAGTCTATAGATGTCTGTTACATCCAGTTGACTGATATTGTTACTAAATTTAAATAAGTTACCTGTTACCATCATGGTCACTGAAACAAATATTAGAATGATTTCCTGATGAATTACTTAATTAGACTGGTAGTGCTTTTTTGATGATCTAGCTTGAACAAATAGTGTAAGGAAAAAACTATTCCGAGACTGGTTAATGACAGTTAAGAAAGACCCTATTCAAGGGACTACTGTTATGAGCTTTGGTAGTAGGGGTGAGAGACTGGGCTCATCTCCAAATACAACAAGAAGAAGTGAAGATTTATAAGAAGCAAGGTAGGATTCAGTAGATGGAAACGTACCGAGAGTAAATCTCAAGAAAAAGAGGGATTCTGACTAAACCAACTTCATCATATTCTTGAGGACAGGCTAAGATGATCAGATGTCCCATTGCAAGTGGTGAGGAATGAGAAATTTGATCAGCAATGCATTGGGGGTGGTCAGATATCTATACCTGAGTTCTCTCTAAACTGATGTAGCAAGATTCTTGTTACAGCTGGGCACTGTAGGCTCAGCAAAGACAAATAATAAAGCTGATATCTAAAGGGCTTTGAGGAACCTGGCTGAAACTTGGTCAACAGGAGTGTCTTGTCAGTCTTTCCAGAGAATTCTTTGTCAGGGAAGAAGGGGATCTCCTGTAAATTGCCAAATATCTTTTTGAGTTCCCTAAGTCTTGACTAGAAATAAATTTTTGGTGCATTAAGCCACTGGCATTTGAAAGTTGGTTGTTAGAATTAATATAGCCTGTCCTATTCTGAATGATAACTAACATAATATTTACTGATTTACTTTATTTGCTAACTCTATAATTATATGTTTCATGAAGCCATAAATTTTTGTCTGTAGGTTCACCTTATGTTCAGAGTCTTAACAAATCTGACATAGTATCATTTCATAAATACTTGCTGAATGAATGAATAAATTAAGACGTGGTCAGAGGTTTCCTTCACTACAACACGAGCAAAGCCAAATTAGACAACAGTAGTTTCAAGGAAGTTGTAGATTTGGGAGAGAATACATTAAATTGTTTACTTGACAAAATAGAGAGAAAGATCTTTACTAAATAAGGAGTTCAATGTTTGTTAATTCATGAGTAAATTATTAAAACAGATAAATATTTAATCATATTAACACTGAAAAATATCTAGAATTTAGTAATGAAAGGTAAAAGTCTAAAAGAACTGATAATGATAAAATATGTAATGAATAGCAATGCAAATGTATAGTTTATTCTTTAAATAAATTACCTAATTTCATTTTAAATATACGATGAAAAGAGGCTATCAAAGTTTGTGTTTCCTAGAGTTCTCTCTCCAAAAAAAAAAAAAAAAATATATATATATATATATACATATGTAATTATATAGTAACATAGATGTATTCACCTAATCCATTTCTTAAGGCTTATAAACATCATTCATTTTTCTGAAGAGACAGAGTAGTTTTCATTAATGGAGCAACATCTGTTCTTTCAGAATTAAATGAGTTCCCTGAAGGACAATTAATAAAAAACACTGCCACTAAACACAGCTGGTAAATTGTTAATAAAAATATGACAAATTAAAGGGAAAATAACTGCGGATTCAATAAATATGAAGATAGTAAAGCATATAATTTTTCCTTATAGAGTTAATTGAACTAGAGTTTTAATTTATAACATAGATTTACCATAGCTCTCAATAATAGTATTTTAATTACTGAAACCAGATACATTCAATATCATTTTATAATTGTAAAAGGTAAATTGTTGGATTTAATAAACTGAATATTAACGAAGTTATACTCTAACATTTTATGTATTAGAAAAGTACACCAGTTGAGATCCTCTTAGGTACACTGTGGTGAATGGTAGCATAAAATATATGAGAGCCATGTAGCTCTCTGCTTACTTTGATATCTATTAATGTAACCATTGGAGTAGAAAATGAATTTGAATAGATGAAGAATGAAATACTTTGAATATTAGGCTAAAACATTACAAGTGATTTGTCAGTCTGAAAACTGAAATTTTGGTTGCTGAAATTTTGAACAAGAACTAAAAGCAATTAAGAAAGTTCTGGAGGAAATCTGCTTACAGCACTATGTAGTTAAGAACTGGAAAGAGCTGATGAGTGGAGAGAACTCAGGCCAGCTATTTTATTAAACTTAAAATTATACTTTCAACCTTATTAAGTAGCCCTAAGGCAGTGTTTTTTAACCTCAGTGCCCTTAAGGTCCGTACCCGAGAATTATTTGTCAGGGGAGAAGGGGATCTCCTGTTAATTGCCAAATATTCTCTCGAGTTCCCTATCCAAGTGGTGCAGGGAAGTGCCGAGGTGTCCACGGTTTAAACCGCTGGTTTACACTGCACAAATGAACCTCTCAACAGAATAGAAAATCACGAACATGGGGAACAGACTTGTGGTTGCCAAGGGGGTGGGGGAGAGGGTGGGAGGGAGTGGGCTTAACTAGTGCTTTGGTGATGGAAAAACATGGAGATCCAGCTGTATAGTACAGGGAACCATGTCTAATCACATGCGACAAATCCATACATGTACATGTAATCGGGTCACCACGCGGTGCAGTTGGAAATTTGATAGAAATCCGTAAACCAGCTATAATGCAAAAATAAAAAAATAAACAGTTTTACAGTGGAAAATTGTTTGATATATGTCCTTATACAATGTCAAAATTCTAATTTTCAAGGAGGTATAAGAAGGAAATGCCAGCTTTTAATTCATCATTTTCATTTATAGCCTATTTTGAATGCTACTACTTTTTTTAATGTGTGTATTTTCTCTCTCTCTCTCTCTTTTTTTTCTTTTTACAGCCGCACCTGTGGCATATGGAGGTTCCCAGGCTAGGGGTCTAATCTGAGCTATAGCCGGCGGCCTACACCACAGCCACAGCAACGCCAGATCTGAGCTGCCTCTGTGACCTACACCACAGCGCATGGCAACTCCAGATCCTTGACCCACTAAGCAAGGCCAGGGATCAAACCCGCAAGCTCATGCTTCCTAGTCAGATTCGTTTCTGCTCCACCACGATGACGGAACTCCTAAATGTGACTACCTCTTTGGAAGCTGTCTGAAAATTTTTACATTAGAATAAATTGTTTCTCATGTGTTCCCATGATAAATTGCTTTTTGTAAGGATTCAACTGTTTACATTCAGTTGAAAGGACTGCCACTCATGACGGCTTTTAAAGAATAAGGATCATATTGTATCCATCTGCATTGCAATTGTATTTTTCACAGTGTCAGAATACACTGGGTGATAACCACATACATTTGTTGACTTGAACAATAATAAAATTTGGAAAACCAGAGGATTATATTTATGATTTCATAACCTTTGTCTCATCACCTAATTTGGGAAGAAGTTCACTAAAGACCAGAAATGTTAACTGTTTTGTCTGGTTGCAGGAATCTGGTGGCTGAAACAAAATCGTATCAGGCAATGTCCATACGGTTTCTTTGCATTCTCAAGACAGACATATATTTCTCGTTTTACTGCTTTATCATTTTTCATCTTCCACAAGCAAATGGGAAAGCCCTGTCTGTTTTTAAGTATATATGAAATTAATTCAACCATTTGTCTTAATTCTTAAGGGCAGTGCTCTAATCCCGGGCATTGACATCTCCCATTCAGATTACTGGACGCACATCCTGACGAGCATCCTTGCCTCCAGGTTTTCCAGGTTCCTTGTTGGATTACATGCTTGAAACCATCCTCTAGCCTTCCAAAGACTTTAGAATAAAACACAAGCATCTTTGTATGACTTATAGTGAGCCAATTTACTTCTGTATTTCTACAATTCACATTTGATATATTCCCCATCTGAAATTCTACATTCCATTTTATACAAATACATCTTTTAATATGGCTGCCACTGATGTGATAGCTAGTGCTTCTGACATGTCACATAATTGTCATTTCCTCTTTTTTGTGCGGGAAATAATTAAGATCTAGCCTATTTTAGCAAGTTTGATGATCATAACAACGTTGTTGTCTTATACCCACTATATTGTGCATCAGATTTCCAGGATTATTTGTCTACTAGCTGTAAATTTGTGCACTTAAACAGCATCTCCCCTATTCCCCCAACTCAACTGCTAGAAACCACCATTTTAGCCTCTTTTTACAAGTTTGGCTTTTTCAGATTCTGCATATAAGTGATATCATACAGTATTTGTCTTTGTTTGATTTATCTTACTTAATATTCACAAGATCCATCCATGTTTTCACTAATGGAAGGATTTTCTTCTTTCTACATGAATAACATTCCATTGTATGTATACATCACGTCTTCTTCATCCATTCATCCACTGATGGGCATGTTGTTTTTTCCCCCATATCTTGTATATCTTGCATAATACTACAATAAGCATGGAACTGCATATAAATCTTCACATATTTTTATTTCCTTTGGATATGCAAGTGGAATTTCTGGATCATAAGGTAATTTTTTTTTCAGGTACCTCCATGGTGTATGATCTTTTAAATGTATTATTGGATTCAGTTTGCTAGTATTTTGTTGAGGATTTTTGCATCTATGTTCATTAGTAATATAGGCCTGTAATCTTCTTTTCTTGTGCTGTCTTTGACTTTGGTATCAAATGATGCTGGCCTCACAGAATGCATTCTAGAACCATTCCTTACTCTGCAATTTTTTAGAATAGTTCAAGGAAATGTTAACTTTTCCCTAAATGTTTAGTAGGATTCACATGTAAAGCCATCTGATTCTGTACTTTTAAGAGTTTTTAACTGATTAAATTTCATTACTAGCAATTTATCTGTTCATATTTTCTATGTATTCCTGGTTCCATCTTGGGAGATTGTATAGTTCTAGGAATTTGTCCATTCCCTCTAGGTTGTTCACTTTACTTGTTCTTAATTGTTTAGCACAATTTCTTATGACCCTCTGCCAACTTTTAATCAAACCTTTTGGCTTTTTTGTTTTTACTTTATATGGTTCTTTATATATTTTGGGTATTAGCCGTTTAGCCAATGTATGGGTTGCAAATATTTTCTCCCTTTCTGTAAGTCTCTTCATTTTTGGTTATTTCTTTTGATGGCAGAAGCTTCTCAGTTTCATGTAGTCTCACTTGTTGATTTTTGCTTTTGGTGTTTAATATCATTTTTGAATCTTCAGGATTATATACAATGTATATCTTCTTCCTGAACTACCATCCTCTCTCTGACGGCTGATCTTCTACATAATCCTGTCTGCTTCATGTCCCCAACTTAGACATTGGTCTTTAAAGTAAGCTTTCCCTGACCCTATGATTACAAAGCCAGATGCCAATGCTCAGTATTTCACATTTCAGAACATTTGACACACCAGGGAAAGATATTGTTTCATTGTCAGTCTCTTGGCACCATACATCTGTCTGTCTTATTTCCTTTTTTGTAATCTGGTATCCTGACACCTGCGCAGTTCTCTTTTACTTAAAAATAATAACATTTACTGATAATAATGAACAGTCACTTTTCATTTGCCATGCACTAGGCTAAGTTCTGTGCATTCACTTTTCTAGGAAGAAACTGTTTAAGAAGAGTAAGTACATATTTTGAGTTCCAGTTTCATTGAGTGGAAAAGGTTAAACATAAAATGAACATCATTTGCCCAAAGTTGATACTCCTTACCACTGCAACATTCTGAAATAATTCTAAGTAAGCCCTGGGACCGAACTTATTTTGGTGTTGAAATCTGCTTTTCCCTAAGAGAAACATTCATTACTACTAAAGGATATTTTTATAAACCTTCCATTCTCATTATTGTATATTTTTCCTTAAAAGATATAATCATATGATACTAATGTTTTTGTCTTCCATTTTTTGACATGCTGTATTTACCAGTGAGGTCTATCTCCCTATCCGCAACAAAGATATGTGTCTTTCTAGTAATACTCTTATGGTTCAATTAACAGATTATTTTTTAACGCAAATCAAATTATCTTATTTCCTACTATTATCTGTGTCTAGTCTAAAGGACATCATTAAATCCTCTAAATGCTGACAAAATTTTAACATATATATCATTGTTTTATGTACTATATTATGTTCCTAATTACTTCACTATTTTATTACGTGTTCTTTCTCTCTTGCTTGTGATCTTGAGGCTATATCCACTGTATTTATCTAGTGGAAATACAATATTCCGGTGTGCTACTGCATATCTCTTTAAACTTCATGTTTGGCAACATTAGGCTGGTAACTTGAAATTGGTTATGGTGGGAGTATTTACACCAACAAAAACCAGAGAAACCAACAGAAATACACACACACAATTAGGCCTTGATTTACTGTTTGTAAATTTCATGGGCTTAAGAAAATGATGGAAAAATGTTAATAATACTTATTAACTTAAAATTGTACTTTGGCACCATTATGTTATAAATAACACAAAAATGAGGAAATATTATTGTAGAATTTGAAAACTATTACCTAATTTAGCAACGACATTGCTCATGTCATAGATTAGTGAGTTAAATTCCAACATATTTTTTCACTGTTTCTCTTTCATCTTTTTTATTAAACTAAATGAAAATAATACCCAGCATTACTAAGGAACAATACTCATTTGTGAGGTGTCGATATACTTTATCGTTGTATTTATTGAACTGATTACCTGAAGGTAAAGAATGTACCTATACATATAAACAGAACATGTTACACACTGAGATAACTGACGCCATGTTCAAATACATCTGTTTATCCTCACAAACCAATTTAATATTAATCTTCCATAGAAGCAATGACGTATTCTGCAGTATTTCAGAACACAGTAAGTCACAGCATTCCACTGGCTATGCTTATATTCAGAAAGCGCACAATATTGTCATTCACCTTAACCTGTATTCCTGGCTGCCTTTTTACAATAACTTCCTACTGAATCTGTGCTAGATTCTTCTGCTGGTACCCTGAATCCCTTCTTACGGGCCTCTCTGTTCCAACTCTCCTCTCCCAAATCTCATGAGCTTGAGAATTAAACATTTCATTTCTCAGAAACCCTTGCTACTAAGAAGTAAATGTTGCTTAGGTTCCTCTAATGAAACGTACTTGTATCAGCACTGGAATACAGAAATGAGGGAAACAGTGCCAAGATAAAGTGTTCATGAACTGGAGTATTTGAAGCGAGCTGATTCCACGTTACTGTCTGGATACCAGCTTCAAGAGCAAAGGGAGCTATGGCAGAAGCACTGGAATAGAGGGAGGCAGCAGCCGTTTTCTTGTTTCTACTGCACAAGATGGAATTTTGAAGTAAATGATGTTATCTTGAAGTAAAAATTCTAGCAAGTCTCCGGACAACTCTAACTTCTCCTCATCCAAACACTTTGATGATTTGGTATCTATTTTATTATATTAAATCTCTTCTTTCTAAATATCTACAAAATTTTCTATTTCCTGCTCTTGGCCCTGGCTGTAATTCTAAGAATTCACCATTTTAAATAACAAATAATTGTGTCTTAGAGATATACTGTGAAGAACTAACAAATTCTCTAATTCTGAATGTATTCATATATAAAATTAAACCTGGTGTTTAAATTTTTATTACAAATAATCTACTATCTTCTCTATCAGATATAAACTTACATCAGGTGTCAGTAATAAAAGAAGATGAAAAGAGGTTTCCAGAAAAATGTTGATTATAAAGGAACACCTGTATATGGTACAATAAGAATTCCTTCAGGGAACGATAAATAAGGTATTGGAAAAGGAAAGGAGAAGCTAAAGAGACCTTAGTCTTAACTAAAATGTTAGGTAGGGAGCCACAGAGCCATAGAGAATCTAGACTGGAAGAAGGCAGTACTTATCACAAAAGGATTAAAAAGGAAGAGGAATGAATGAAAAGGTTCAGATGTTGAGATTGTGAAAGTATTTAATCTCCATCACTTCGGCTCTGGATCAAATGTCTTCAGATCAATAGGGTTGAAATAAAAAGCCTCTGAATTCCCAGAAAATTCTAAAAATATATTACCAAACTTCAATCTTACTAATGAGGACGATTATAAATTCAGTGTTAAGACATCTGTTATGTCTATTGTAAGTATTCATTGCTCCTGCTTCTGTTGACTGAATCCAAGATAGTGTTGTGAAACCACTGCCTTCCCTCTTCAGCTCAGGTGAATAGAACGGGGTGAACCCACACACTGGGTAAAGAACCAGACATACGAGCTGGTCTTTTTAGAGAAATTATTAAAATCACTTGGCCATACAGAAGTAGCTGTGGATTGTCCTGTGACACAGAGCAATGAAATCCTAGGTATTTTCCTATTGCTTTTGTTAACTTTACACGTGACATAAGCTTGGAATTGCAGGTTTTAACGTGTGGAGAACTCCAGACTAGAATAACAAACATACAGGATGAAATAAATCAATGTTTGGCTCTGTCGTGGTATGAAGTCATTTAAGGTACTATATATCCTTTGATGTACAGATTTTTTTCCCTTAAATCCATTTGAGCAAATTGTTTATTCCTTATAACTAAAAAAAAAAAAAATCCTGACTAATCAATTTATTGCTAATTATTATAGACAGTAGAGAAAAAAAATAGACTCAATATAATTGAATGGAAAAATGGATATTGCAAACACAGTGAAACAAGGGAAGACAAAGGGAAATATATGTCCAAAAAACAAATTCATATCAAGCACTAAAATAAAAAAATATGATTTTTACAACAATCCCATCAGAAATACGATATTGGTAATTTTTTCTCAGTATAATTATTATGATTCAGAAAGCATATGTGGAAGCAAAATTCAAATATGGATCTTTCCGATTCAAATTCTTCACTGGTTGAACACTGACATTTACAAACTACTGCTCAAAGTGTGTTAGCATAAAGTTTCTTCTTGCTTGATGACTTCCATTGAGAATAAATATCAACCTCCACCAGCATTCAGTATCAATTTCTATCAATAATAACAGATTCTCAATAATAGAGCACATGGAAATTCATTAGTAGTATACAGGATATTTTAAATAATGAAACATTACAATCTGTGTCATGATTAAACATTACAGTATAGGTCCTCAAAAATTGTTTCAGTTGAACTAGATCCAAGGAATATAGTTATTATTTATACTCAAAATGAATATAAAAGCAAGCTCCATTTTCTCTATTATTTTCTCTGTAGTGAGCCCACTTCTTTTCTCATTTTTCTTGTTACAGTGTGTAGAAAATGATTCAGTTACTGACGAAGAATAATTTGAGCTTGTACAGATATACTCTACATTAAGCCTATGGAAATAATATCTATAAGCCAATAGTAGGGAATTATTTCTATGGTATTTCAAGAAAAGTTCTTGATCTGGAGTATTATTCATTGGAAATGTAAAATGTACTAATAAATGCTTTGGAAAACTGAAATATTTTTGATCAAAGTGAGGATACTTTTTAAAAAATAAAGCACATAAGCCTAAGTAAATGAATTTACATATTATTTTTAAGAGGTCCTAAAGAAAAAAAAAAGCAGTTCTTACTGTAAATAGAAACTGAAGAAGAATAAATACCTTTCCTAAATCATCAAACTCAAACTATAGATTAAATGACTGGGTAGAATTATGTGGGACAATTTAAATATGGGACAAATAAAAATATCAGATTTGGGCAAAAATCTGTTGACGGGTAATGACTTGAAAATATTCAAGAAAGGAACTCTTAGAAGTATATTTTAAACCTAATATTCTCCTTTGACAGAACAAATAAATTAATCATTTCAGCCTTAATTAAGATAACTATAGTATACAATACAAAAATGACACACTAAGCAAATTTCTCATCTTATTTAGAGCCAAAATTCTTCACAACTCTCTCCATGATGAAGGTAATTCATAGGACCTGAATAACCAAAACAATCTGAAAAAAGTATAAAGTTAAAAGACTTAATCTGACTTTAATTCACATTACAGAACTATGGACATCAATACCCTGTGGTATTTAGAAAAAATAGAAAAACAGATCAATTTAACATAATAGGAAGTCCAGGAATATACTTGCACTAATATGATTAATTGACCAACTGATTTTCAAAAACCTTACCTAAGTAATTCAACACATAAAGGAAAGACTATTTATGAAAAAGATATTCACTAACTGAAAAAAACAATGGAACAATAATGATAAATAAATAACTTCTAACTTGATATCATAATTCTCATATAAATTTTTTCAAGGTATCAAATATGGCAATGTGCAAGTTAAATCTATAAGTTTCTAAAAGAAAGTCTAGAAGAATATTTTTGCAGTTCCCTGGGGTTAGGGAAATTTTTTTTTTTAGATAGGATATATAAAGCAAATAACAACAACAAAAATGATATATTTGAATTCATTAAAAGTAAAGATTTTCTCTGTTAAGAAAACAGTCCACACACTGAGATAATATTTTTGTCAAATATATATAAGAGAAAAGGTGTTTAAAAAATACAAAGGACTCATACTTAATTCAAAGACAGAAGGTCCCTTGAAAGTAAATCAACAATAACAAAAAGTGAAAGGACACTTTCCAAAGGACTATGTACACACAAATAGTTAATAAGACATTTAAGAACGGTGAGCATCAGTCATTAAGAGAATTCAAACTAAAGAGATGACATACCACTACCTATATAATGCTAGAATGGCTAAAATTTTTAAAACAGCCAACGATAAAAAACTGGTGAGGATATAAATCAGCTGGAATTCTCATACACTGCTCATAGGGAAACAAATGATAGCTTGTCCATGAAATGCTATAAGAAACTGAAAATTAGTTGTCATTTATATGTCAACACCAAAAGATCTATTTTTCTGTGGAAAGACTACATTTCTTAAACACCGTAAATATCCACAAAGTTTACGTATGTAATTATTTGACATTAATTTGATATGTTCCTAATCAGTTTTTAATATTTTGGGATTTATAGTGGTTAAAATAAAACAGCTGGGAACTATACATTAACATTTTAGCATTAAAGATTACTTCATTTTTAACAAATTGTGATGATATAATTTTTGAATTTTGTGACATAAAATTTATTACTATAAATACCTATGTTTTACTGAATTCAGATTATTTAGATGTAAATATACAAATACACATAAGCAATATCTTTCTTATTTTTTCCATATATTTTTCTTTCTATCCTACCTTTTTAATTTTTTATTTTCACAATACTAATTGCTGTCATGTATCATGCACATTTCAGCATGAGAACTCATTTATTTATTTAACTGTATTGTCTAAGTGTTTATTTATTTTAACAACGTCTTCCCTGTCCCGACACCCCATATTTTGGCTTTGATTTGATTAAGCTATATACTTATATTTATTGTCAAATTGTTTACAGGCTTAAGAAAATTATTTTATATTGCTAATTATTCATTAGTTTTTTCATGACATATTTAAAATTTTAGGTGTTCATCTCATTAGAGTGCAACTGCATGATTTTTGCAGATTACCATTATAATTTCCAGAGAAAGGATTAGTATTTTTAAATGAGTTTAGTTGTGACATTGAAGGCTCATGAAAAGACTTGTAACAATTTGCTGTTTTGTTTAAAAAGGAATATTACTACTAGTCCTGTTCTTACAGATGTGGTTATTTCCCAAAACAATTTTTTATAATAAAAGTATAACTGGCAATATTTATAATATTATTATATTTAAAAAATAGTAAAGACTCAAGCTATAATCATTATTAAAAAAATTTAAACAAAATCCCAGACATTTTATGGTCTGAAAATACATGTTTAGGGCAAGTCTTCACCTTCTTATTCGTCTTGATAGGGCTCACAGGATTGCCTGGCTCAGTATAAGAAACCAGTTTATGTTTCTTGAATGAATGATCCTTTCTTCCTTTATATTTTAATATTAATGGAAAGATAAGTGTTTAACATTCTAAAAATCCATGTTAAATGTAAACCACATTTTATTTATTTCAAAAGGTCTTAGAATAATGTGTCTTAGTTGTTTGATTTGGTAATTCCTAAATGTAAGATGATTTCTACAGGGCTACAAGGAATACTAGTAAGTCTAAATAGGCATTTGTCATTCAGTTTGCCCTTCACATAATATAACAAATTGTCCATGAAAAATATAAAACAAATTATAAACTGAGTTCATAAGACAGTATTATCATTAGCTAGAGTATTTTCACTTTTGTTGATATCACTATTATTTTACATTTAATCTATATGTAATGTTTTATTTTATTGTTTCAGATGTCCATAGCCTAATTTTCAACTGAAATATATCTGACATAAAGTACTATATAAATTTACGGAGTTCCGGTCATGGCTCAGTAGTTAGCAAACCCAACTAGCATCCATGAGGATGAGGGTTTGATCCTTGGCCTTGCTCAGTGGGTTAAGGATCCAGCATTTCCATGAGCTGTGGTGTAGGTCACAGATGCGGCTTGGATCTCCTGTTGCTGTGGCTGTGGTGCAGGCTGGTGGCTTCAGCTCTGATTGGACCCCTAGCCTGAGAACCTCCATATGCTGTGGGTGTGGCCCTCAAAAGACAAAAAAAAAAAAAGGATTATATAAATGTAATGGTACAATGTTTTTATGATACATTTCTATGATTTCCATTAAAGGGATAGAACCTCTGTCATATAATAATAAATACTGCTGAGATCTTTTCGAAACATCTTGCTGTCCATATTTTCAAAAAGTTCTCGGGGAAAACTTTACATCAGAAAATAGTAAATGAGGAAAATTTGTTTTAAATAATGTTAGAGAAGGCAATATACGTGGAAAAAGATTACAGATATTACTTATTGAATGCTTACTCCTACACATTATGTTTAAATTGTATAGGTACTAACTCCTTTGCTAATGAAAAAACTGAGCATTTTATAGTGAATGGGAAGTATTACAAAAACATGTGAATCCATTAGGCCTATTATGATCAATAATATTATCACCTTAATTAGCAGAGCACTAAAATTTTCTAAAAATTAAAAAGCATATGATATTAAGAATTAGTGCTGTGATCAGAGTGTTATGATTAGAGGCATTTAGTGTTCCCCTAAATAATTTATAATTAGTAAAATACTTATGAAAACTAGGAGTAAAATATCTACCACTTTGTTATCTGCTCAGCCCCAGCACCTTAAATATGCTTGGGAAAAATTATAATTGCTTGATCATGTTTTGATCAATAACTATATGATGGTCCCTGTTCCATGTACTTCATGTACATTATCTATTTATTTTATTTTAATTTAATTTTATTTTTGTAACGGAACATTTAAATAAACAAATACATTCTTTGAAATGTTAGAATGCCTGTTAATTAACTTAGTAGATGGAAATAATCCAAACTTGTACTTTTTGATAGTTTTGAAAAGATATTTAATTCTTTCAAAAGAGACGGATCATCCAATTAAAAAAAATAAACTTTAAAAAAGTGGAAGGTTTTATAGGCTCAGGCACAGTGTCTTGAAAATTAAGCAAAGGAAGTAGAGCCAGTGGTCTTATTACTTTCATGATCTGTAACCTCCTTCACCCAGATTTTCTTTTCCATTTTTCCAATTCATTTCCTTCTCCCAAAATCCACCGCTGACAAGTTTTGTTAGTGACCCTGCTATTAACGGATACATACTCTCTGTGCTAACCTCCAAAATCAGCCGCTTCCGTGCTATCCTTACCCTCCTCTATGACGGAAGTTTATCTCAAGGTCATCTTCACCAGGGATTGTCTGGTTGTAACAAACTGAAAACTACTACAACTAATCTAAGCAAATAAAAATGGTCATTGGCCAAAGTCAAAAGCAAAAACTGTAGTCATGCCTCATGAAGAATTGCCAAAGAGATCTGAGAGTCAACTATAATAAAGCATCTATTATAATAAATTCATCTATTTTTCTCTGGGGTTACACGTGTATACATGGTTTATCTTCATGCACCTTTTTCTCCTTATCTTCCAAGAGCATACTCCACTCACTTGTAAAGGAGGCCTCATCTTGACTTGCCTCCCCTGTAAAGTAACCTCCAGGTTGAGGTTACTCTCTTTACAAATCTAGTACCTAAATTTGATTGGCCCAAATGTACCAAATGTAATAATCTCAGAGAAAGAACGTTGTGGACTCAATGCAGTCTCTAAATTATGTGTCTAGCTCTGAATTAGCGAATGTTTTAGAGAAAAAAAAAGGTAGCTGGTACTAACAATGTTTAAGAATGGAAAGTGAATAAAGGTGGCTTGGCTATGAAAGCTACTCATTTTTATTTTTTTTTTACAGCTTTGTTGCCTTTTTGAAATTAAGGAATTTTAGGTAAATTGATTAAATGATCTCTGTTAATGTGTTCAAAAAATGCTAGTGAATGTTACCTTACAGTAAAGCTTCTTGCTTTTTAACGGCTCTTTAGCACATAGTTCATAAGCTCAAGTGCTTACAAGGGGCTGGACTGAAAATTATATTTAAATATATATACATACATAACTTACATATAAGTTATATATTTATATATATGATGTATAAATACATATTTAAAAACTAAGAAAAAAAAATCACACATTTCTCCCATTCCCTAAACCTTACCTCTGGTAACCACCAATAAGTTCACTGTACCTATGTGCTTGTTTTTTTGTTTTTACGTTCCACATATAAGAAAGATCATATGGTATTTGTCTTTCTCTGTCTGGTTTATTTCACTTAATCTAATGCCCTTAAGGCCTATACACGTTATGGCAAATGGCTGAATAATATTCCATTGTGTGTGTATGCATCTATCTATCTATCTATCTATAGATAGATAGATACATATATATATATATGGATAAAAAAGTAAGAGGCATAAAATATCTTACTTAATTGGCCATCACAATTTGTATTGAGGTTTCTAGTTTATAACACTCATACAGACATAATACGTATTTTAATTTAGTATTTGTTCAGAAATACCTTCCCTCCCACAGTTCCATAATATAAACTCTGACAGCACCACATATTGTTAATTATGTTTTTGTCACATATGCATATACAAGTCCCTGACATATCAAATACTTGAAAAATATTGACTGAATCAATACTTACAATGTTACCACAGATAAAATTACATTAAAATAGAATTGTAATGAGTTATACACTGACTCATATGGTTTGGGGTTTCCATGGATACACACTATATCCACTGAAAGGACTTGTCATAGTTTTAATTACTTATTTTGGTCAAAATCAAAAACTAAGTATTCTTAGACCATCATTGTAGACACATACATCTGGTATAAAAATGAAGCACACTGTACATCTATATTCATGAAATCATGAAAATATTACAGAGCTAGAGTTTCCATCATTATTCATATATTAAGAATGTTTATCTATTCCTATATAGAGTTTTGTTTGTCAATATCATAGGTGGAGTAAATTTAATAGTAAAATTAGATGTGTTTGTTTCAGAAACCTTTAAAAATAACATTTGTTGAAGGACTGTGGCAAGATGGCGGAGGAGTAAGAGGTCGTGCTCACAATCTCCCACAAATACATCAAAAAACGCATCTAAATATAAAACAAGTTGGACAAATCATCATCTGAATGCTGATCAATTTAAACCTCCAAAAACTGCAAGAAACCCTTGAAATAACTGGGTAGAACAACTGAAGGAAAAAAAAAAAGGGTGAGAGAGAAAAGCAATTAGGACCGTAACCAGCACTCCAGGGAGGGAGCTGTGAAAAAGAAAAGTTTCCTGGGAAGAAACCTAAACAATGATCAGCGGATCAACGACCAACGGAACTAGAGGGACATCAAAGCCTGAGAAAAACGCAGCAGCTGGATTGAGATAGGAAAATCGGAGTTAGAGACCTAAATACCAGTGCAGACACCACAGCCTGAGGCGCCGGGCGGTGCCTGGGAGCTGATACAGGTTCCTAAGGTTAGTCCCTCGGAGTGGGCAGAGGTCGGTGACCCTGGCGTTTGCGGGAATAGCGCAAGGAACAGCGATATTCTATGATTTGTTGAGAGCGAAACCAGGACTGAGGGAACCGAGGAAGTCTGGTCCCGCAGGGAAAGCAAGCCTCCATTGTTAGGGAAGAGGAGAGGAGGAGGGGCTGGCCGCCATAGGAAGTGACTTCAACTATCGCGCAGGGCGGGGCGACGGTGACCCGCCAAAGAGAGCGGAAGTGGGGAGGAGCCAGCGGAGGCTGCAGCTGCGGTGGCGGGAGCGGAGCCATGCCTTGAAGCCCGTGGGCGGAGTGCAGTGCCAGGTTGTGGACCCAGGCGCCTGCGCCAGCCAGCATCGGCGGAGTGGGCGGGGCCCTGGGCCAGTCCACGGTCCTAGGCGATTGCATCAGCCCACAGAGTTGGTAGCTCTGGCGGGCGTAGCAGTATACGACCACACGGAGCTAGCTTTCGCAGAGGAGCGGGGACAGCGCCAGCTGCTGCCGCCAGTAAACCACCCCATCTGAGGAGAAAGCATCCGTGCAAGGGCAGACCGAACGTCAGCCTACTGAGCCAGCCTCTGACAGGTACCGCTTGTGGTTCCAGTCACCCCAAAGAGGACTTTGCAATCAAACACTAGTTTCCTGCGGCTCTCACTCCCAGGGGAATTCATA
>PVHT020000886.1:24873868-24919703 GCA_004024745.2 Catagonus wagneri | reverse complement strand
GGGGATAACTACTGCTTTAATGATAGAATAGCAAGGAGCTCCAACTGTAATGCACGGGGAACTATATCTAATTACATGTGACAAATCCATATATGTACATGTAATCGGGTCACCACATGGTGCAGTTGGAAAATCTGACAGAAATCTGTAAACCAGCTATAATGCAAAAATAAAAAAAAAAAATAAAAAGACAGTAAAAAAATAAAAATAAAAATAACATTTGTTTTGAAGCTTAGGAGCAGACAGTACCAATTAGCTCATATTATTTCTTTTCTTTTTTTTTTCTTTTTTGCTTTTTAGGGCCACAGCTGCAGTATATGGAGGTTCTCAGGCTAGGGGTCCAACTGGAGCTATAACTGCTGGCCTACCTCACAGCCAGAGCAACGTGGGATCCGAGCCGTGTCTGCAACCTACACCACGATTCATAGCAATGCCAGATCCTTAACCCACTGAACGAGGCCAGGGACTGAACCCGCAAACTCAAGGCTCCTGGTCAGATTTGTTTCCACTGTGCCATGATGGGAACTCCCAGATCATATTATTTCTGAATATTCAGAGTTTGAAATAGTGTAAATTATATATTTTCACTTTAAAAAATTGTCAAATTAATAGTTTATTCTCCTGAATACTATTTCAGTGCTGTATTATCAAAAGCTATGCATAGCCGAAACACATTTTAAAACATGAAAGTAAAATAGAAAAAGCGCTATATTTATGAGAATGCTCTATATATTTCTAGAATAGCTATCTCAGGATATTTTTTAAGTAACCGCAGATGATTTTAGTTTTACATATGGATATTGTGCAATTGCAAATTCACCCAAGAATAATTTAGCCTGTCATTGGAGGAAAAGTGCATGGTTATCATATCTCCTACTATTCTGACCCAGTGCTGATTCTTTATATAAAGCAGTTACTGATTCCTTCATTTTCTAAATGCTTATAGAGAACCTGCTGTGTTAAATGTGAATAAAGCACATATGGATATTATTGTTATGGGAAGACAGACAATAAATATCTGTCTTCATGGTTTGATTTTAATGCCTTGGTAAAATGTTTGAAAGAGATAGCATGTCACACAAATAGCTACATTAAGCACACTTTTTAATTGTTTGAAGCTCAACAAAGCTGAGATTAAGAGACAGTTATCATGGGTACACTACCTAACATGACACTTAACAAAATTGCATTTAAATCATGGTTACACTACCAATGTATACCTAATACTACAATACACCTAATACTATGTGAGCTTCACCAGGTTCTGAGTTTCATTTACATGATAAAATTAAGTAGATTTAGTAATTATTACCTTGCCAGTTTTAAACCAAAAATAACATGGAATACACATAGGTACCTCATCTTACCCAACAAAACTATAGACTCAGGTATACTTTCTAGCTACGTGATCCTAAAATATTTTATTTTTATCCATGTTGTTTGTGCATTTATGCATTTTCTAAAATACCTATTCAGTAGGTCATTACCTTTAAAAAGATTGAATAAAAACTTTATTTAAAGCAGGATTATGCAATTACATTGACTACATTAAAGAATTTCTGTTTGACAAAGTTATGGAAGAGGAAAATAAATATAGTTACTAAACATTAACCCCAAAAGATTCATATCCAGAATTTATAAAGCAATCATTAAAATTGCTAATAAAATACATAAAGTACAAATATAGAAGTGGCAAAAGATGTCCATATTAATCTTACAAAAGAGAAAAGTTGTCAAAAAATCTCTGAAATATACAACACTGCCCGTCACATTAGTAAACCAGAAAGGCAAATACCAGTAGCAGCGAGAGATTATTAGATAATAATTAGATGGCAAAAATTGAAATATCTGACAATATTATTACAAAAATGTTAATTCTCATTCACTTTTGGGTAGAAATGGAAACTACCAAAAACATTCATTTATAGTAAAAGTGAATAAATTTATAACCGATTATTCCAGGTATGCACTTCTGTATATATCCCCAAATATTCTGTGTATAAATATATATTGTATATACACACACAATAATATTCAGAGCGACATAATAACCTATAGCTGAAAACCAGCTCTTCATCAACAGTAGACTGGCTAAACCATGGTATATTCAACAATAAAATGTTACACAGCAAAGAAAGTGAGAAAACTAGAGCTAGTTACAAAACATGGACAAATAAAGCAGGTAATTTTTTTTACTGAAAAAGAGAGACAGCAGTTTGCAGCAATTAAAACAGAAATAGTCCTGTAGAGTCAGTGCTACCACCTGCACTTTCCAGTCCAAGATGACCATCTACTGGTGCAGGTATGGACTGTGAAATAAAACTTCGGCTTTGGAGATCAAGACTCAGAGAGAGAACTGGTACTGGCTGTGTGGGAGAAAAACTAGGATTGGTCTCTTGGAAACAGCATGGAGGGACTAGAGTCCAGAACAATCACATCTGAGGGCACAGGTGGAGGAAACTTGGATGGGATTAGAGGTCAGACACCATTATTTGCAGGTTCTGGAGAGAAGGGGCATGATCCACCTCTACAGACTTGTTCCCTGCACACACTAGCAGGTGGCAGGATACCACTTACACCAGATCCAGGATCCATAGCACAAACAGCTTCTGCCTGGCCAGGGGAGGAGCAACTGCTGCCCCCAGAGAGCAGTCAGGGGAGCTGACTGGCAAAGGTAGTGGCTGCAAAAGCAGCATCTATCCAGAGCTGCTGCTGCCATCTCCACTCCCAGAGTGGTCCTGTGAACGGTGAATCACCATCACTTCCTTCGTGGACCCAATCCCTAGCAACCATCAGGTTCCAGGAGAGCTTGCTTGAAAGCTCTGCTCCCATCATACGCTTAGAGTACACATGGGCTTCCACATTCACTCCCAACAAAGAACTCCAGGACCAGGCACCAGCCACTGTTTCTACATACCTGCTGTCAGGAGACTACAAACACAGAAAGCTAGGCAATATGAGATAACAAAGAAAACCAACTTGGACAAAGGAAAAAGATAAAAATAAACAAAAACAACTAAATGAAAAGGAGATGGGCAGTCTACCTGAAGAAGAAATCAGAGTGATGGTAGTAAAGATGGTCCAAGATCTCAGAAAAAGAATGGAGGCACAGATAGAGAGGTTATAACAAATTTTTAGCAAAGGACTAGAAGATTTAAAGAACAAGCAAACTAAAATGAATAGCACAATATCTGAAACAAAAAATACACCAAAAAGAATTGATATCAGGATAACTGAGGCACAAGAATGAGTAAATGAGGTAGAAGACAGAGCGGTGGAAATCACTGCCATAGACAATAAAGAAAACATGATGAAAAGAATTGAGGACATTCTTAGAAACTTCCGGGACAGCATTAAATGTACAGTGTTTGCATCTTGGGGTCCCAGAATGGGACAAGAGAGAAAGAGTCAGAGAAAATATCTGAAGAGATTATAACCAAAAACATCCTCAATGTGGGAAAGAAAGCACTCACTCAGGTTGAGGAAGCATACCACATACAGGATAAACCCAAGGAGAAACACAGTGGGATATATACTAATCAAAATGACAAAAATTGAATACCAAAATAATTAAAAGCAATAAGGGGAAAGCAGCAAATAATATACACGGAAAGTCCCATAAGGATAAGAGCTGGTTTTTCAGCAGAAAATCTGCAAGGCACAAGGGAGTGGCAAGATTTATTTAAGATGACGAAGGGAAAGAATCTATAACCAAGAATACTACACCCAGCAAGGCTCTCACTCAGATACGATGGAGAAATCAAAAGCTTTATAGAATTTTGATCAAATTTAACAAAAGCTAAAGGAATTTAACATTACCAAGCAGCTTTTACAACAAGTTCTAAAGGAGTTTATCTAGATTGGAGGAAAAAAAAAAAAGGCCACAACGAGAGACAAGAAAATTATGAATGGGAAAGCTCACCACCACCCAAAAGAAACACCCAAGAGAAAATATCCTTCTTTGCTTCTTGGTTCAGTAACAAGAGGAGTCCAAAATGTCCACTGAAAGTGTCATTTACAATTCAACCTAATCACCATTGAGAAAACACCACTCTCTTCATCGAAGGACCTCCTAATAAGTAGAACTCAGACAGATAACATGTGTCTGAGCTCCTGAATCAGGCTGAACGGGGACATAGCCTCTTTGTAACTGTTCTTTAACTACATGCTGCTCTTATATTAAATGCAAATTCCTCCATATGCTTTACCAAGTGGCTGCAGTTTTCCACCTCCCCACTGTATCTTACATCAATATGTCCCTTAATCTTTGTGCACTGGATTGGCAGTGCATAACTGGAAGGCAGATTGTTCTTCCAGTTTCTCAGGAGTACTATATCCTTCATGCCAAGAATTTGTCATTGTCCTCTTCCTCTATCCAACCCCCTGGTTAAGTAAATTCTAGAAAACCACTATGGTCAAGTGTCATTCACATCACATCACATGAAAGATACACACTATAAACATAACTAATCACTACTGATATTAACCTTGACCACCGGACTGAGATAGTGTTTTCCAGATTTCTCCACTATGAAGTTAACCTACCCCAGTCCATAGGTAAGGAATGGGGATTAATAATTTGCCTTTGTGATGGTGGGATAGCTACATCAGTTATTGGAAATTCTACAAGGGAGGTTTGTCTCTTCTCCTTCAATTATTCATTTATTAAGTCATATAATGTATATATCAATATGAACTCCTGGATACTTCTTTTATACTGCAGGTTATAATGCAATAATTCATTAGTTTTGTCTCTAACATTGTTCCAGCTTTGACTATTGTCCATGCCTTGATTTGTCAGGTCCCTTTGACATATGCCCTCAATGTAGGTTTTGGTTTTATTTGTTTTTTGACCATTTCCTTATTTTCAGGCCTACAAAATGCTCCAGGCTCAGACTGTGTATTTCCTACTGCAACTCCAGAATCATCAACTTCTTAAAACAACTTGGTGCCTTTTATGGGGAAATAACATTAGAAATGAAAGCTTAGGAGCTTCTCTGCTCTTTTCAATTCTGACAATAGTGACGTGTGTCTTCTGTCTTTTATTCCTGGTCATTCTTTCTAGAGATTTCTCTATTTTAGTAATCTTTTCAATGAACAAGTTTTAGATTTACTAATTTTTTGTTTTTAATATCATTGATTTCCTCTCTAGTTTTTTCAATTTCGTTTTACTTTGCTTGCTTTGGTCTTAAATTGTACTTCTTTTGCTAGTTTTCTATAGTAGATGGTTAGATCACTGATTTTAGATTTTTCTTCTTTTCTAATATATTCTATAAATTTCCCTCTATAAACACTGCTTCCATTGCACCCTTGACATTTTACATTCTATTGGTATTTTCATTTAGTTTCAAATATTTTTTAAAAAATTTCACTTGAGTTTTCCTCTTTGACTCATGTATTATATAAAACTGTGCTGTTTAATCTCCACATATTTTGGGATTTCCAGCTAACTTTCAGTCATTAATTTCCAGCTTAATTTAATTATAGCCTGAAAACTTACTTTACATAATTTCTACTTATTTTCACATTTGTTAATGTAAGTGTGTGTGTGTGTGTGTGTGTGTGTGTGTGTGTGCACGCGCATGTGTGTGTATATTTTTTTTTAGGGCCGCATCTGTGGCATAAGGAAGTTCCCAGGCTAGCGACTGAATCAGAGCTACAGCTGTCAGCCTACGCCATAGTAACAGCAATGCCAGATCTGAGCTGCGTCTGTGACCCACACCGCAGCTTGTGGCAACGCAGAAGCCTTAACCTACTGAGCTAGGCCAGGGATCAAACCAGCATCCTACTGGATACTGGTCAGGTTCATTTTCACTGAGCCACAATAGGAACTCCATGTTAATGTGTAAGAGTTCAGAATCTCACCTATTATTTTGATTGCCTTATGTGATCTTGAGAATAATGTGAATTTTGGTGTTTATAAATATTCTATAAGTGTTGATTAATACATTTCATTATATTACTACATTACTATCAACACAGGTTAATAATGCTGTTCAATTAAACAATATCTTTACAGACTGTCTGCCTTTTTTACCTATTTGTTACTAAAGGAAAGTTTTCATGCATTAATAGTGGATTTGTATACAAATCCTGTTCTTTTTCTTTCATTTTTTGATGCATAAATTTTGATGGCATGTGCATCAAAGATTGTTAGATATTCTTGGAGTCTCCATGAAAACCCATTACATAAAGATCTTCACATAATGACATAATGTTCGTTTTTATCTCTGTTTATGTTTTTTTTTTTTTTTTTTTTTTTTTTTTTTTTTTTTTTTTTTTTTTTTTTTTTTTTTTTGCTTTTTAGGGTCTCACACACGGTATACGGAGGTTCCCAGGCTAGGGGTCCAATCAGAGTTACAGCTGCCAACCTAAGCCACAGCCACAGCCACATGGGACCTGAGCCACGTCTGTGACCTACACCACGGCTCACGGCGATTGCCAGATCCTTAACCCACTGAGCAAGGCCAAGGATCAAACCTGCAACCTCATGGTTACTAGCTGGATTCATTTCTGCTGTGCTAAAATGGGAACTCCTTTCTCTGTTAAGTTTTCGTATTCTGATTTCAGCTTTCTCTGAAATTAATACATTTCCTCCAGCTTTCTTTTGATTACCACGTTATAACGGTTTCTGCTGCTTTACTATTAACCTTTTGGTTAATATATATACATATAATTTTTTTTGGTAGGGAAAATACAGTTGGTTTTGTCTTGTCATACATTCTTAAAAACTACCTTTTAATTAGTGTATTTAGACCATTCCATACTCAAAGTGATTACTGATGTTGTTGGATTATTATCTATCATGTTTTTACCATTTTCTGTTGATTACACTTGTACTTTCTTTTCTCCTATTTTTTTTCCACATTGTTTGCCTTCTCAGGGTCTAATGAGTATTTAATATGATTGACATTTATCTCTTTCATGTATACTAACTCTATCCTAATTTTGTTGTATCTTTACCCTAGTGTCTGCAGTATACATTTACAGCTAATTTATTTACACATGACACTACACCACTTCAAGTGTAGTACACGTAGCTAGTATCTATTCTTCTCTCTTGGACTTTAAAAAGTGTTCTCATTTATTTTAATAATTTTTATGCTATATTTATAAAATACATTATTAATATTTTTACTATTAGCAAACTGCTATCTATCAAGTAAATTAAGAACCAGAAATTACTTTTTAGTTCCTGTATTTATCCTGAAGCACCACTTTTTCATTTTTTTATACTGATCAGATTTTCTGTATTTTTTCTCATTGAAGAAAGTCTTTTAACAATTCTTGCAAGACATGTTATAAATTTCCTAAAATTTTGTCTAAAAAGTCCTTATTTCTCCTTCAATTTTGAAGAATAATTTCCCTGAATATAGAATGGAGTTGTTTTTCTTTAAATATTTCTTTAACTGTTTCACTCTCCTATGCATGTTCAGATTCCACTATGGTTTTTATCCTTTCACCGTTATAGTCAAAGTTTCATGTCCACTCACCCTCCCACCTGCTTTCAAATTATCCCCTTTGTTTTAGCTTGCTGCCGTTTTTAAGTAGGATATATCTAAATACAGATTTTGTAATAAACTTATTACGCTCGGTATTCCCTGCACTTTCCAGATCTGTGCTTTGGGGTTGGGGATTATTTTCAAATTTTCTGTACTTTACTGCTTAAACTATTTCTGCTTCTTTAGTCTCTTCTTCTTCTCCTTATATTTCAATTTTGCCTACCTAACAAGTGTAAAATTATACCATAGTTCTCAGTTGTTCTTTTATTCTTTTTCTCTCTTGATGATAGTTAGCAATTTTATATTGGCATATCTTTCATCTTACTGATTCTTTGCTTGAGTATAACCTATTTATTGATGAGCTCACCAAAAGAACTCTTTATTTCTGTTATAATGTATTTTATTTTAAAATTTTTCTTTTGATTCTTTCTTATATCCACTTCTCTGTTTACATTCTCCTTTATCCTAACATTTTGTCTAACTTTTGCATTACAGTCTTTAAAATATCAGTCATATTTATTGACATCCCCTTTCTGATGATTTCAAAATGTATGTCATATTTGAATTGATTCTGATGCTTGCTTTGTCTTATCAGGCTTTTTTCTTGTCTCTCAGCATGACTTTTTTTAAAACTGATTCACACATGGTGTATGAGGTAATAAGAGCTATGTAAATTGATTTTTAATGTGAGGCTTTTGTTAAACAAGCTAAGAGTTGAGCCATGTTTAATTTTTACTACAGATGTAAGTAACAAGAGTTTCAAATTCTTCCAGTGTTCTTGTTTTTGCCTTCCCTATAATCTTTGGCTTTCCTGAAAGGATCCTTAAATAGAGCCTGAGCTTACAGCTCTTCAATCTGATCCTCTGTTATTATGCTGGTGTCCTGTTGATGTGGTGGTAAGGAATGGAGGAGAAACATTCTATAATCTTATGACTAAATGTCAGTCTTTTAGTGGGTCTGTGTTTCTGGGGTAACATTTACAAGTATTTTAACTCCCCCATCCTAGGGTTTCTGTCTGACCCCTTCCCTTACATGAGGCAGGAAATCTAGATTTGGAATTGGGTAACTGCCCTTCTAGCCAGGAGAGATAAGGCTGTAGTAGATTCTCACTGCAGAGTATGCCTTTGTTATGGAAAATGAAATGGGCCTGTTTCAAAACAGTTATTTTACCCCCTCTCCTTGCCCAAAGACTTGAGATGACTATTCCTGGCTTTTCAGTGTGAGAACCTAATGGAATTCTTGAAAGTAAAACCCAGGAAAGTGTGGACAACTCTGTAAGATTACGGTGCCCAATCATTTCTCACTCTCCAGCTATTCATCAATATCACCATTCACATATTCCTACTAGATTATGGCTCCAGCATTTTCTGTTTCTCGTAAGATGACATATCATTTGTGTTTCTTGCATTCATCTGTTTCTCCTGACTTTCACTAAAGGCTCAATTCTCTTATGGGCACCAAAAATACTGATTCTCAGTTTTGTCCAAGGTATTTTTGCTTGTTATAAAAAAGGGAGTGATATATATATATATGACTATATAAATGTGAATAAACATATACATGAAGAGAAAGAGAGAGAAATGTGAATAAACATATACATGAAAGAGAAAGAGAGAGAGATTTACTATAAGGAATTGGCTCTGCAATTGTGGAGGCTGAGAATACCAAAATCTGCAATCAGCAAGCTGTACACCAAAATCTGCAATCAGCAAGCTGTACACCCAAAGGAGCCAATGGTGTAAGTTCCAATCTAATTTCAAATTCAAGGCAGGAGAAAACTGACATCTTAGCTCAGACAGTCAGTCAGAAAGAAAGAATCTTTCTCCCTTCCTTCCTTTGCAAAGTCATATTTTTAGAGCAGTTTTAGGGTTACAGAAAATTGAAAGGGAGGTAAAAGTTTTCTTATATATTCTCCCCCATTGTCAACATCACTCACCAGAATAATGTGTGTGTGTGTATATATACATATATTTATGTGTGTGTGTATAGATATATGTGCATGTGTGTATATATGTGTGCGTGTGTATATATATGTGTGCATGTGTATACACACAACACACATACACACACACACATATATATATATGTATTTATTTTAACCAAGGATGAACCTACACTGAGCCATAATAATCACCCAAAGTCCGTACACTTTAGAGTACTCTTGATGCTGTATATTCTGTGTGCTTGGAAAAATTCATAACATACTCATTATAATATCATAACATTATTTTCACTGACATAAAAATGCTCTGTGCTCTGCTAATTCATCCCATTCCCCCATCAACCCTATGACAACCACTGACTTTATATTGTCACCATAATCTTGCCTTTTACAGAATGTCATGTTGGAATCTCACAGTATATGCCTTTTCATACTGGCTACTTTCACTCAGTAAATGAATAGTTTATGTAACACTGAGCCTCATGCAGAGGGCATTTACCATATAGCAAAAGAAGAAGTACCAGCATCAAAACCTGCAGGATGTGCTTTCTCCAACTAGCAAAATATCCTGGACACAATATTAGAGCATTCTATTATGAAATAATGCATCACTGATACACAATGATACAGAAGATGGTATCTTTGGAAAAAGACATACACTGTAAACTATATGTAGTAAGTTATTCAGAAGAGTTGGACTCACTGACTATCTTTAGCAGTTTACTTAGCTTTATTTTTTTTTATCTCTGCACAGGCATGATACATGTAAAAAATTACATGTGTTAGGCTAACATAACTCTCAAGTAATTATAAATAAAATTTTAGGAGTTCCCATTGGGGCTCAGCCAGGGTTAAGAAATCAACTAATATCTAGGATGTGGGTTGGACCCCTGACCTCTCTCAGTGTGTTTAGGATCTGGCATTGCTGAAAGCTGCAGATCATAGACGCAGCTTAGATCGGGCATTGCTGTGGCTATGGGTTAGGCCAACAGCTGCAGCTCTGATTCAGCCCCTAGCCTGGGAACTTTCCAATACCACAAGTGCAGCCCTAAAAAGAAAAAGAAAACAAAATTAAACATTTTAAATATATAATACAAATTTTAAAATGAAACAATTGTACTTATATTTTGACTGGCAGCCTTTTATGGTAATATATAAAATCATAAATATCTAACAGTTGATGGAATCACAGAGTGATGAAAGTTGGATTTTTTTATTTTATATAACTGATTTAATGAATTTTTTGTTGACTAATTCTATTTTTATTTACTATAAATCAATTTTTATGACAGAAGAGGAACTATGTTTAATCATGTTTTCTTCTAAATCTGAAGAAACATTTTCTAATAGTTTATATCACCATTAATAAGACCTACACACAAAACAGTCTTCCCATCTCTCTAACTTAAAAACAAGACTGCTATATATGATCTTTTACCCCATAGCAAAGGCAAGTGAACACTGAATAGTATTCAGTATATAAACGTTGAACATGAGAACACTAGACAAAAAGGGAAACATAAAACTGTAGTGTTCATAAAAGTGATATTAGTAAAATAATTAAAGAAAATAAACAAGAGTCAAAATTCCTGCATTTATTAGCTGTGTGATCTGGACTAAGTCACTACCAACTCATTAAACTATTTCACACAAAATATTTTTAAATGAATGAATGAATGAATAAAGAAGCACAAAGTACTAAGAACAGAAAAGCAACAAAGAAGGTAGGAAGGGTGGAAGGGAAGATAGAAGGAAGTAAGGAAATAGGTATGAAGAAAGATATGGAGGAAGAATGGAAGATAGGCAGAGAAAAAGACGGAAGAAAGGAAGGGAGGGAGGAAGGAAGGAAGGGAGGGAGGAAGAAAGGAAGCAAGAAAAATAAGGTTGAAAACAAAAAGGAAGAACATATACTATTACGAGATAAACATATGTGTTCTCCCCAAATTCACATGTTGCCCTTTAACCTCTAACGTGGCTATATATGGAGTTAGAAAATAATACAGGTTAAATGAGGTCATGAGGATGGGAACCTGATGCAATAAGATTATGTTGTTATAAGAAGAGACACCAGAGAGCTTGCTCTCTCTCTCTGCTGTGTGAGGACACAGCTTGAAGGCAGCTGTCTGCAACCAGGAAAAAGACTCCTCAACAGAAACCAAATAGGCTGTAACCTAGACCATGGATTTTATAGCTTCCAGACTTGAGAGAAAACATATTTCTATTGTTTAAGATATACAGTATGCCGTATTTTGTTAGAGCATCCTGATCTAAGATATATACTGATAATAAGTAACTTAGAAAGATATTGGAAGGATTAAACAAGATTAAAAAAATAACAAAGGATTAGAATGATTAAACAACACAAAAAAATAAGGCATTGCCTTTTGCTATTGTTATTTTTTATCTTGTTTAATCCTTCCAACAACCTTATAAGTTACTTGTTTTCAGTATACATCTTAGTTCAAGATGTTCTAACAAAATATTACATATGGTATAAAATAGTAACCATTATTTTAAAATAATTTACATATATATGTATCAAGTGTTGTGTCTACAAATAGCAAAGTATTAAAATATGACTGAAATTTTTAATATCTATTTACATTTCCAAGAATCCTATCACAGGAGACAGAAAATATCCATAACTTTCAGCTGCACACAATAAAATAAACCATTGTTACTTGTAATCCTATATAAAAATTTAATTTATAGCAAACCTAAAATCAAGATACTTTGAGCCACATCTAGTTGTTTCAGTCAGAATGCACTAAGGCTAAACACAATCTGAAAATCAGAGTGACTTAGTATAAGAAAAGTGGAATTATCTCTCACACATAAGCCTTATCTGAGTTACCAAGGGAGCCCTGTTCACCTGAGTTACTAAGGGGTTCCAAATACAATGACAACGATCACGTGTTTTCCTACCATCACCTAAACAAGGGAAAGAAAACATGGAAAACCAAGGATAAACTCTTAAGTATCCTCCAGAAAGGGTAGGAATCATTTCCACTCACAACAATGGCCCAAAGAAAGTCACATGGCCATGCCTAATTTCAAAGAAATTTCAATCCCATCACAAGCCAAAAAGGTAAAGACGCACAACTGTGAATAAACCTATGAATACTATCGGCACTGTATTTTGCTGGGCACAAGTTGCACTTACTTGAGCATTCAATAAAACTGAACATGTTAAATGATATATTTTTCATTCTTAAATTATACTTAAGAAAATATATTGACATGTCAACATTTCACTAGGCACCCAGATATTAACTTCTAAAGAACTACATATGGGTCATTCATTTAAAGAAAAACACAAGTTTTAATCTGTAACTGACAAACAGCAAGCGACCACTGTTTGATGAAAGATGTAATATAGCAATTTCTCATGCTGTTTAAAATTCATGAAGCCACATTCAGACATATAAATGCTTATTAATTTCTAAATTGCTTTGTTGACTCTATAATGACAAAAATGCAGGCTTTGTAGATGCAATACAAGTATAATTAAAGTTAATTTTCTATTACCTATTTAGTTGAGCAGATAGTTTTGAGTAATTTTACATCTTGAATATATATATATATATTTTTTTTTTAATTACATTGGATTGTTAAAGAAGGTATTTCTTACATAAGTACATTTACCAAGAAAAGCTGCTTTCAGTTTATTACAACACCCCGTGATATCAAACATAACGGGCCTCTATGTACTCTACTGGTTAGGTGGTATTCTGAGTCACTGGGGGAAAATACGAGAAATTTAAAAACTGCCCTCATTTTCCACATATATTTATATATATTAAAATGATATATGCATCCTTTGCTATGTGACTATGAGCCCCTCGAATCACATGAAAGAGTGTATACAGCCGCGCTTCTTAGAGCTGGCTGAACTTACATCTTGCACTGGCTAACTGTATCACAACTGAAACTGTCATGCTGGAACCTGGAAAGAGTGAAGAGCCTGTGTGCCTCAGCTCTTCCTCTTTTAGTCATCTTTCCCAGTATGCACACAAACCCAGGCTAAGCTGTTAGCGGGGGAAGGCGACAGAGAGGAAATCTCAATCAGATCGGCCCAGCTCTCTAAACCAGCCTGCCTAGACTACTAGGCTATAGCCAGCCCTCCAGCTGGCCACAGATCTGAGTAAGCTACACTGAAATCAGCTAATTCTGGCCTGCATCAGAAAAAATATCCACCTAATACATAAACTCCTGGGGGGAAAAAATTAACATTCATTGTGAAATGTCATTCACTGTTGTTTTATAATTGTTTGATGTGTAGCATTAAATAGAGGCCTTAAATAATTAAAAAAAACTTTACATGTATGAGAATTTGGCTCGTGGAATTTTTAGTGTTAGCAAATGAACACATGCAGGGAGACTTCAGCTACATGCAATTTTCTTCTAGTGAACTTATTTTTATTGAAATATGTGCTTCAGGACCTTGAAATATATAAAGCTTTATGAACAACATAGATACAGAAAGGAGTAATGATTTTACCCTATTTTAAATTTACAGTTTTTTCTTATAACCTGAACATTTATTTTTTGTTTTGCTTTCCAGAATCATTTTTGTTCTTTACTTAAATACAATACTCTTGATTTACATTGAACAACTAATTTTACTAAACCGGAAAAAGAATGACTTAATTCTGTGGTATTCTTGTTAGGTCTTGCAAGGGTTATATAGAATGCTTGACTTTTTTACTGAGTTATTTCTGTTTGCAAAGGAATGAAGAGAATCAGAAAAATATAAATGGAAAGATGAGAGGAAGAACTGTTTGATTTCCAGGCTTGATAATTTTTTTTTTAATTAAAGTATATTTGATTTGCAATGTTGTGCCAATTTCTGCTGTACAGCAAAGTGACCCAGTCATACATATACATATTCTTTTTCCCATATTATCCCACATCATGTTCTGTCCCAAGAGACTGGACACAGTTCCCTGTGCTATCGGGTAGGATCTCACTGCTTATCCATTCTACATGTAATAGTTTGCAAATATTGTAACAGTTGCACCCCAAACTCCCAGTCCACCTCACTCCCTCTCTCCTCCCTTTTAGCAGCCACAAGTCTGTGAGTCTGTTTCTGTTCCATAGATAGGTTCATTCGTGTCATGTTTTAGATTCCACATAAAAGTATTATATGGTATCTGTCTTTCTCTTCTGTTTTCTTCACTTTCCATGGTAATCACTAGGTCTATCCATATTGTTGCAAAAGGCATTATTTTGTTCTTTTTTATGGCTGAGTAGCATTCCATTGTGTATATGTACCAAATCTTCTTAATCTATTCATCTGTCAATGGACATTTAGGCTGTTTTCACGTCTCAGCTATTGTGAACAGCTCTGCTATGAAAATACGGGTGCATGCATCTTTTTGCTTTTTTTTTTTTTTTAGGGCCGCACTTGCGGCATATGGAAGTTCCCAGTTTAGGGGTCGAACTGGAGCTGCAGCTGCCAGCCTATGCCACAGCCATAGCAACACAGGATCTGAGCCATGTCTGTGACCTATACCACAGCTCACAGCAACAACAGATCCTTAACCCACTCAGCGAGGCCAGGGATCAAACCCGCATCCTCAGGGATACTAGTTAGGTTTGTTTCCCTGAATCAAAATGGGAACTCTGCATGTATCCTTCTGAACTGTAGTTTTGTTCAGATTTACGCTCAGGAGTGGGACTGCTGGATCATATGGTAGTTCTATATTTAGTTTTCTGAGGAACCTCCATACTGGTTTTCCATGGCCATTGTACCAATTTACATTCCACTATCACTGTAGGAAGGTTTCCTTTTCTCTACTCCCTCTCCCGCATTTGTTATCTGTAGACTTATTAACGATGGCCATTCTGACCAGTGTGAGGTGGTACCTCCTAGCAGCTTTGATTTGCTTTTTTCTAATGATTAGTGATGTTGAGCATCTCTTTATGCGCCTTCTGGCCATCTGCATGTCTGGCCATCTGCATGTCTTCATTGGAGAAATGTCTATTTCGGTCTTCTCTAGGCTCAGTATATTTTAAGAGCGGTGCATATTTTTAATCCCAAACTTTATTGACATTCCTAACTCTCCTAATGGTTCAAGTAATATTTGTTGAATGGCTGACTAATGAATAAAGAATAAGAATTTCAGTGATATTCATATTTTGTCGCTAAGGTAATATAGCTTTGGAATGATTCTTAACCTTTTTATTAAACAACTGCATTCCACTGAATGATAGTAATTATGCCTGATATTAATTAAATACGTAAGTGTATTAAAGCACATTCTAAATGCTTTACAGGCATATATTTGATAGGAGTTGTCTATTTATAATAAAAAAGGACAAAACCAAATTTAGATAAAATAATATAGGGTGTTTACTGGCTTATGAAATTTAAACATCAGAAATGCAAAAAAGACATTGAGTAAAAGTGGGCCCCAGAGTAATCTGAACACTCAAATTCAATTAATTGATCCCAAGCCCAGTGGAATAGTTACTGTCACCCATTGACAATCCAACAAATTTACAGAGAAAAAGGACTTCTAAAAGTAAAATATTCCAAAAAGATATATACACAACCACACACACACACACACACACATATATATATATTTACATTGCAACACTTAACCCTTTTGGTAACCTTATGCATTAAGATTTTGTTTTTCAATTTATAGATTAGAAGAATGAATAATACAGGATCATAATATTGATATGACCAGAGACAGTCCTAATGATTGCACTCAATGCATTTTTACACTGTTATGAACTAGTTTTGTACTACTTTAATTGGAATTAATCAGGAGATTAGAAATAAATAAACAATTTTATATCTATTTTAGTTAGTTTTGATACAAACATATATCTATATTAAATAACCTTGGGTATACAAATATTTTAACATTTACTTAGTATTTATAAAACGCTGAGCTGCCTTTTTTTATTAATAGACTATAACTTAAAATACTAAGATGCATTTGGTATGGTCTTCAAAAATGTTGCTTCCATTACCATATGATAATTTAAAAAAAATTAGACATCTAGATAACAGATTTTCAAATTATTTGAAAATTTCTTATATATTCAGTTTAATTTTTGGTAGTGAGAGATACAAATTAAGTTGTACTAATTTAACTTGAAATGGATAAGGAACAGTACATGGATGAAGAAGAATATGCCTTATTCTGGTAAACAGAATAATAACCTCCTGAAGATACCCATGTCCTAATTTTGAGAACCTGTGAATAGGCAATTTTATACAGCAAAGGGGACTGGGAACTGTGACTAAGTTAAGGTTCTTAAAATAGAATATCCTGAATTATCCAGGTGGATCCAATATAATCACAAAGGTATATTTAAAAATGACAAAAGATGGAGATAGAAGAAAAAAGTATGTGTTGATAAAAGCAGAGGTTGGAGTGATGCAACTGAAGGTTTTACAGAAAGAAGATGGCCATGAGCCCAAGAATGAGAGTGTCTCTTAGAAACTGGAAAGATACGGAGGAGATTTTTCCTTAAAGCCTCTAGAAGGAATGTATCTCTTCAATGTGTTTTAGATTTCTGACCTCCAGAATTGAAAGCAAACAGATTTTTTTTTAAGGCTTTACACATCTGTGGTAATTTGTTACACTGACAGTAGGAAACTTATGCACTTATTTTGATAAGCCATTGGTGAACAGAGCTGTCAGATGATGAGCTATAAGAAATACCACATAAGGAAGCTGTGGATTTAGAAATTAATTCCTTCTGAAGAGACTTCGTGTGTAGCAGTAGAATACATTTGCTATAGTTTTGGAGACCAATAAGGTGCATAAAGCTGATTGACAACATAGTTTCTGGGGTCAATGTTGCATGGTTTAAATTAAACCTTTGATATTTTCTAGTTCCAGGAATTCACGAAAATTACTTTATGCCTAAATCTTTAATACTTTTTAGCTGTAGGACCTCGTGAAAATTGCCTAGTCAATTTGCTCTTTTTTGTTCCCTAATTTAATACTTTAGTTTGTATTCCATTCATTATAATAGGGCATTAGACATACATTTAATAAACCATAAAACTTTCAAATTTCTTAAATTTAATAGGGATTCAAAAGTACACCCTGGATTAAAATGACACATCTCTGTGAGTAAGATACTTTATCTCAGAGAACCACAGCAGTCTCAACCACGATGTGAGGCAGAATCCTTTGGAAACCTTAAACAAAATAAAATCACAATAAACAAATAACAATATAGCCTGGGGTCCAGACCCGGGGATATCGATCGACTACTCTAGGATGGAACAGAGATGCAGTCTCACATTCCCAGCATTATTCAGCTCTGTGAAGTAGTTTTTAGTTTTGAAATTAGTGAGTCTTCACTATATTTTTTTTTCAAAAAATATTTAAAAATCAATTATTTTGTTCTTGCTCAGATTTGTTTACTTGCATTACATTATTATCTAACATTTTACTCTGGAAGCTTTACTGGGAACCCCCGTAATTGTTAAGAGTATGAAGAATTCCTGAGCTTGAGAACTACTACCATAGAGCATAATTTGGTAACCTCAAAGAAAAAAATACAGTATTTCTAGCCTTCCAGTAAATGCAATCCACTACTCAATTTTGTGAAAGTAGGTAGTATACTAATATTGTTCTTGAACTGAAAAAAGAGAAAAATTGATGAGTGGGAAGACAGAACACTAATTCAAAAGTTATGAAGTTAATGGATCATTTAAGTAGGTAAGTGTTACATATGTGAAGTACAAATGCAGCCAAAATAAGAATTTGGGGAAAATCAATAGAAACACTCTTTAAAAATTATTAAAGAATACAAACTGCATTACCAGTTCACAAAAAGACTGATGAACTTATTGATATTTTGAATTGCCATTATAGTCACAGTCAATTAATTAAATATTTAACATTAAAGAAATTAATGCTACTATTAAATATCAATACATTTTCAATGAGCTTCTTAACAGATGATGTTGATTCAGGCCTCTAGAGATATTCTGAAAAAACTATTAGCCCTTGGAGTCAAAGAAATTTATACTCCATTTATATAAAGAAATACGTTTGAGTTCTTGGAAACTTAATTACTGTCATTGAGCAATTCGTAAAAGAGAACAGATTCCATCTAAGTTTTCACCTAAATGCTCTGTACATTTTTCAGGTAACATATTTGGAAAGATAACTGCCCCTCAAATGAAAGCAAGAGTACAGGATTTGGCATCCTTTCCCTTAAAGACTTGATTCCTTGGGGGAAAAAAGAGATGTGGTGTTAATATTACTGGTACATATTTTTCTTAAATTAGCTAAGTATCCTGAAATCCATCCTTCTGTCCCTCTCTTCTTTATCGTCCTTATTTCATTGCTCCCGTTTTTCCCTTCTAGCCACTGAGGTTATGTGACAAGCAAGATAGTTACACTACCACATACTTTAGCATCTAGTGTTGAATACGTATATTTAAAAGGGCTATTACAAAACTGAGAGAACATAGGCAGTTCAGATAATGCTGGTAGAAGAGGTGACACTCTGAATATTCTCTGAGCACATAGTGCCTATCTGTCATCTATAATTACAGTGGGAATTAACTAGGTGAAGCCATGGGTGAGGCTAAGGAGGACGAGGCAGGAAAACGTGTAGGTAGAGGAAACAACAAAAAATGTGAAACAAGACACTTTGTGATGGCTGATTTTATGTGCCACCTTGACTGGGCTTAGAGATGCCCAGACAGCGGTTAAAACGTTACTTCTGAGTGTTTTAGTGAGGGTCTTCCTGGAAGACACTGGCACTTGATTCAGCAGACTGCGTAAAGGGATTCACCGTCACCAAAGAGTTGGCATAACCTTTTCTGTTAAGACGCAAAAAGGCAAAGAAAAAGGCAAATTCACTCTGCTTGATCTGAGATGTCAATCAGTTCTCTGTCCTTAGATATCAGAGCTTCAGGTTCTTGGGACTTTGACCTTGGATTGGTAGTTAAACCACTGGCTCTTCCAGTTTTCAGGCATTCAGACTGTGGCTGAATTACACCACAGGTTTTCCTGTTTCTCCAGCTTGAGGCTGGTAGAGCAAGAGACTTTTTAGCTCCTATAGTGGCTGGAGTCAGCGTGCGTGCGTGTGTGCATGTGGGTGTGTGTGTGTGTTTGTACACATTTGATTCTGTTTCTCCAGAGAAACTGGAATATCCAAGTGGCAAGGCATGACTGAAGAAGGTAAAGATGGTACGAGTATGTAGGGAATGAGGATAACTGTTAATAACAACTAATTACAAAAACAGTGATTTGTCAGACTATCATATAGACTCTTAAGAATACTAATTTTAAAAGTGCATTGTGAAAATGGTATAATTTAAAGATTATAAGGAAGGGAATAACATAGTTATATCTCAAATTTAGAAAAGCATCCTACCATATACGGAGTTGAGTGAAGTGGGTAAGCAAAGACTAAGAGGGGATGCTGGGTATGGGACATATGGGATCCGTCTGCATTATTGTCTCACCTTTTCTGTGAATCTAAATATACTTTTAGAAAGTTTAAGATGTGATATGAACACTAAAAATGCTGGCATTACAAATTTATTCTAGTAGACCCAAATATATTTCAAATACATGATTTTACCCCTATATTTCTTCTTCATGTGATAATGGAAGTGTACTTTAATTCACCTACTCATTGCTCATCCCTCTTGGTCCCTCATCCTCAAAATATTCTTTAGAACCGATCTAGTCTGGATCCCCAAATAAACAGATACTAAGTTGGGAAAGACATGTAAAAATGTTATTAATGAAACACCTGTGAAGAAAAAAGGGCAAGAAACAAAGTGAGGAGAGATTTCAGACTCTGATGTTGGCTCGACCCCTGTGCAAGATGAAGGGAATAGAGAAGGACTGGGTGAGAAGATTCTCAGACTTACATCACAGTTCTCCCAAAGTTGAGCCTGTGCAATGGCAATCCATCCATTCAGAGGAATCAGGCATCTCCTAGAAATGAACCTGTACCAGCATCCCATGGAGCCCAGTTTACTGCCTGGGAGTAGCCGAGGGTAGAATTGCACCAGTGCCAAAAAGGTACTTCTCCATCTTTTTGGAACCATGCATAGTCTCCATCTCTCCCACTGGGCTTAATTTATTCATTGATCTATGTTGTAAGCCTTGAGATAACACAGGGGAGAGGCTGGCTGAACTAATTCCTGGATTTCTCAGAGCCTTCCTCTGGCATGCATGCTCTCAGGGGAGTGTTGACTTGAGAAGAAAGTCAACATAACACATAAATGTTGTGTTCACTCTTATAACTGCATCAGCATGAATGTTTCTCAGACATAATTTCCCCAATACAGAGGATTTTCCCTCACCACTGACTTTCAGGGCTGCCCCAAGGATGCGTGATGGCATGGCAACAGCCCATTTCAGCTCACAATAATATATCAAGCCAATCCATTCTTGAACCATACTAAGCCATGTTCTTTCTAACTGCATAAAATGCACAATAATATGTATACTTTTATGGAGAAGCATCTGAAAATTAGATATAGGGTACAGGTGACTATACCACTTATTCTGTAACTCATTTGTACTGAATTTGCTTCAATACCCAAGTATCCATTTCTACACGTTCTCCCTGTTCCTATTGATTTATATTAATCAGACCCTACAGGTTTTTTGCTGACTGATCCTGAATATGCCTTTTTCATTACATGATAGATTCCTACTGCAGCTGTGATATTATGGAAGGGATCGACAATGACTAGCACCAGATGATGCAGAGTCACCTCGTTGTATCAAAGTCAAGAACTCTATCTCTACTAGTTGCAAGAGCATAAAAGAGCTGATTTTTGAACCATTTTAAGGTCTCTAATGCAGCCAAATGATCACATTTGAGAACCCTGTACTAAGTTGTCACTCTTCTACTGGGATATTCCAGAAATTCCACATTATACTTACCTGCAACCATTATTTCTTTCATAATATGATGTGCAAGACCAACCGAGAGTCCTTTCTTATTCTTACTATGTTCCTACTCAAAACTGACCACTTTACAAGTCACCTGATAAATGTCAGAGCAATATGTGCTATATGCAAAATCCATAGAGGCCTATCAAGTGGTGGTGGGAAGGGCAAAGTGCAATAATAAATCTTTTTAATTGCAGGGAATATGTTCTGTGTCCAAAAGCAGTGAACTTTGAAATATTTACTGAGGTGAAATTCCCCTGAATTTTTGTATTTTACAACATCACACCTGTAGCATCATTGAGCAACCAAAGCATCTACTATCATTTTCCCCGTGTCTAATTTACGACTCATGCATTTCTTTTCAGATAAAAAACAAACCAAGGGCAGGCACATAATTAATCTGCTTAGTAAAGACACCACATCTGGAAAAAGCTACAATCATTGGTAGCCCACTTGGTTAAGTCCACAGTAGCCCTTTGGCAACCTCTATAACCTAGAGTATTATTGTAGAGTGACTCTAGTGAATTATAAAGGGTTATGATGGATAACTTCATTCATTCCTCATTTGTGCTTTTAAGAGTGGCACTAATGTCTGTAATTTCACCAAGGCTGTAATACTGCTTCTAATTTTCTACTTTAGGCAGGGGTGTAGAAGTTTTAGGAGCTCCTATTTGTATTTTACTCAAGCCATCTATCACCTGACCCTAATTATATGTCCTATAATTACTGACATACCACGACAGTATTTGTTCTTCTTTTTCCTTCATCAGTTTTGTACACTACATAAATCCCCTTGAAAACACTGGGTGGATATTTACAATAATGGTTACAGATGTCTTTAGAGACTAACTGGGGGAAATGCTATCATATAGAGTTGCTCTGACATTTTGGTGCTCCTCAATGTGACTTAACCTTCTGTTCTACTCACGTTCTCCAGTCCTGAGATTTGGAAACTGAGAGCTCGTAATTTTTTTTGAGGCAGCTGAAAACAGACCTGAGTTCGTGAGCTCTTGAACAGTTTTTGTTATACAGATTAAGCAACACCCGCACTGGCAGCTTATTTACCTAATCCTTAGGAGCTCCCTATAGATGGCCGTGCATCACTCAGGCCTCCTGCTTCTTGCAGTAATGGCACATATCTTGTCTCTGACAGTTAAATGCTGTCATTAGGCTTTGGCTTCCTGATACCTATTACCACCATTGACACATAGGAGCCTGGTTGCATAACAACTTCTGCTATTGTCAATCCTGGTCTACAAAATACACAAAATACTATTGTTTTCTAATGATGCCAGGAGCTCTCATTAGCACAGTGCTCATTGCTTTAGAGAAGGAAATATTCTCCCGGCCCGCCAAAGGAACAGAATTAACCAATAGGTTCCCCAGTGTTACAAAATAAATCTCTGCTTACAGGAGACCAAACTGAGATTTGACCTCATCCTCAATACTGTGCCAAGGCAATTTTGCATTTCCACCTCATTTACTATAGACCATTGCTTTTGTTGGTGTGTTTGATTTTTTTTCCCTAACATTCAAGTAATTATTCTTAAAATCACCAGCTCAAGAACACTAAATCCTATGTTATAAGAGGGTGATACATTACTTTATTTAGACATATGTTTCACGTTTCTTTATTTAGACAAGACTTCACTTCAGTAACCCAAGATATATTTCCAGTCTTACTTTCCTTACACTTTATGAATATGTTAGCCTGAACCTGGAGGTCTGACTCCTGAAACGTGTCAGGCCACACTGAGATTTGTTTCCAGCTATTGACCTAGAACCCCTTACGGAAGGTGAGGTCAGAAGCTGAAGAGGATGCATCATTGCTGACAGTATCCATCTCAGCCAAGGCTTCTGCATGTTGTCACGGCAACAGCAGGCTTCCACTCTAATGTAACAGAGTATAGAGATCAAGGTTCTTAGGCACATCCAACTAGATGCTGCCGTTCCAGGTGTTAGGATCTAACAGGGTCTATCTGAGCTGTGTCTTTAGTGAAGGAGAATTTTCAGATATTTATCTCTGCTCTCTGAAACTAGGCCCTGTGGCCTGTTTCAGTCAACAGGCCATGGGTACCTTTAAATCCTCTCCTAGATAACTTATGGCTTTCACAGAAATTCAGATTTTCACATAATTTACTGATTTAACAGTTGGCTGGACTGTGCCTATCACTGCCTGTCATTTTCTTCCTTGGTGCATCAATGGCACTTAAAAACCAACCAACCTGCACTACCATCTTCACAACAACCATCTCCATCATTTTCCCAAATGCGAGAACGGGTGCGTATGTCAGCACAGCTCTTGTCAGCTGTATCCCGTCCTAATTTCACACAGGTAGGAGCTTTAACGATTGCTACAGCACGCCAGCACTTATAAATGCATTATTTATTACCAAAATATGGTTCTGTTGTCATCTTCCTGGTAAATAACTGACTCCATAATCTCTTCATGGGTATCTGCTTCTTTGTTCCATTCTGGATACCAAATTAGTATGAATAGTCCCAGAAGCAGATTCTAAGTATTCAAGTACAAATATTTTATTTAGGAGGTATAGAAAAAGAATAACAGAAGAGAGAAGTGATACAGAGAAAGGAAGGCAGCCAAAATCAGATGAGTTATTAAACCAGCTACCACAGTTGATGAGCTTAATCCCGGGGGGGAATCCTGGGGGCTGACAAGTGCTATTATTAGAATCAAAGAAGATAAAACAAAAATAATCAGCAGCATATGTAGTAAGACAGAGCTGAAATTTTAAAAATATTTTTATTAGGACATCTAAAATTGAACAGGGGGTCTGATGATATTGATTGAATTATTACTGCCTTTTATTTCCTGAAGCCGGTTACAATGCCTAATTGTGCTTTATAAAATGAAGCACTGTCAGCTGCATATGCAATCCGTTCCAAGGCTTAATTATTCTGAAAGATAACTGTATTAAAGAATTATCTCTGCATCCTCTGATCTAGCCCCTTTTTAAGTCACAAGAAAGAGCTTAACCTTGACTTTTAGGTAGAAAGATGTTGGATGGAAGAGATAATCATATTTGTTGGTTTAATCACCCCAGCTTTGTTTCAGAAAGCATTAAGCTCATTCAGTTTATTCGTGTATTTGCATTTGTTTGTTAATATGTATTAATAGAAATAACAGAAAACTTCGAATGTTTTATTATAAGTACTTGTTTGATTTGTTTAAAAGGATGGTACTTACGCAACAGTGTATTGAGTATATTTTGATTGTTCTATTTTGACAAATGTCCCAAACTCACTAATACTGAAATTCATTTCCTACTTGACCTCTGTGTGGCCTACTGTTCTATACTTTCTCTTTATTTTTCTCTTTTGTTCTTTTTCACTTATTCTCCCTAGTTCAGTACACTTACTCTCCCACAACACATGTACAAAAATAAGAATATGGAATTTTAAGTTATGATTCTCCCATCAAATAACATATAGACTAGTGCAGAAGTTCAATAATTATTTGTTTTTTTTAATAATAAATTGGATTTATTTCAGTAGTGAAAGGCCAGAATGACATTAGAAAATCATTTAATATAGTCACCACATTGAATACAGGAGAAATTATGTATGATCATTTTATTTTAATTTAATTTAATTCTGCTTTCCTTTATGTGGCCACACCTGCAGCTTATGGAAGTTCCTGTGCTAGGTCCTGAATAGAAGCTGCTGCTGCCAGCCTACACCACAGCCACAGCAACGCAGTATCCAACCTGCATCTGTGACCTACACCACAGTTTGTAAGAACACCTGATGCTTAACCCACTGAGCGAGTACAGGGATCGAACCAGCATCCTCTGGGACACTGTGTCAATTTCTTAACCTGCTGAGCCACAATGGGAATTTCTCAATAATTATTTGTATGCTCTTATTAAATTGTGTATTTTAAAAGAATGTATTTCCCTTCCTAAAAAAAAAGACTGTTAGCTTTATTCATATACATTATTTGAAATATGCATTTTAAAATTCTTAAGTAACTTTAGTATAGTGATACAACTTAGTGTTTTTTTTTTATATACTACTAAAGAAAGCATCACATCTATTTCATACTATATTATTGTACTTCCTTCCAACAATCAAGTCTTATGGCGCCTTTCCTTAGGTATATATTTAAGTAAAAGTAAGTCATGGTAAGTCATTAAAAGTTACTTGAATTGTTTTTTTTTGATAATTTAATATATTGCAAATGCATTTTTATTTTATGTGTCACAAAAAATACAAATCTGATAAGCTCATTTCATTGCTTTGAAACCTTATCATCTCTCCAGTGCTCTAAGAATTAGGTCTAAAAAAATATCCTGGCCTAAACTACTTGATATAATTGGCATTGCAGCCTCACCTCCCATCACCCAGTATCATTCTCTTTCACGGGGTCCTGATTGATCTTTTAAAAAGAAAAATACATTTAGATTGGAAGACTTCAAAGGATTCCCAAACACACAGAAAATAAAATCCAGACTTGTCACTGTGAACTTAAATGTCTCATGCGCTTCTAAGTCTCCATTTGTTTCTGTTCCACATTTCCTCCCATTCACTCTGTGACAGTCACACACAACTTCCAGTTTTTCAAGCTAGTTCCATTTCTTTTACCATAGGACCTTTGCATTTTTCTGCCCTAACTGCTCAAGCTCTTGGCAGAATTATTTTCACAGGTCTAGTGGAGCTCAAAAGTCCCTTCTTCAGAGCAAACATCATGATCACTCTGTTTAAGGCAGAACCCCCTCAACCCACTTATATTTCCTTCACAGAAAATAATACTGTAAATATTATTTACGTTATGCATGTGTGTGTGTGTGCATGTGCATAAACCTGTGGTTATACATGTACACACATACACACACATTCTGTCCCCCTCCTTTAGCATGTAAGCTCAGCGAGGGTATAAGCACAGGCAATTTGTCTGTATTCACTTTTATATTTGCAAGCCTAACAGATAAAGATACTTAATACAAAGTTGGATAGCTAAAACTATAAAAGCTGAGGGTACATTCAGATGCCTCTTTTTATGTTTCACATCTATTGCATCATCATGTGTAGATACATTAAAAATGACATATATATTAAACGTTTATATTTTGTATTACTGATGAACTGACAGACATCTAAATTATGACTGTAAATAAATAAAGAGCTTCACGAGGTCAAAAAAGATTCAAAGTAAAACCTATATAATCAGAATCGGTGCAACAGAAAGTTTACTTATACAAATTGGTTTATTACTACTGAGTCATTCATGGGAAGACTTCAAGCATATAATGATTATTCATTAATTTATAAAAAGTTAGTCAATGGATTTTACTATAAGAAAACAAAATGTCCTTGTTAATAAGAGGTAAATGTTTCTTTCATTAATGAATTCAAAATACCCTGACAAGAAAACAGATGGTTCGGAGTTCTTTTGTGGTATAGTGGGTTAAGGACCCAGCATCATTGCAGTGGCTTGGGTCACAGCTGTGGTTCCAGTTCAGTCCCTGGCCCAGGAAGTACCACATGCTGCAGGTGTAGCCAAAAAGCAAAAAAATAAAAAGATAACAGATGGTTCAATTAACAGAAAAACGAAAGTTTCATTATTTAATGCATTATCAAACTATTAATATGAATTTTCCCTAATTCAATAAAAGTGGTATCCATCCTAAGATTGGACCAGACTGGCAAGACAATCATTCAGAAGTCTTATGCAGACTTTAGAAAGCCATATCTATTGATATGCTCATGATCTCATTTAGAAAGGCTGTCTCACAACAGATGTTTAGGAGTGTTTCTGGAAAATCAAAAACTGTGATAACACAAAATAATTTAGCCCAGAGACATCTGTAATAGATTGCTTATATGTCTTAAATGTCAACATGATGTGCCACTGTCTCCAATTATTTTAGGATGTATTTCCTAGACAGAAGGTAATTTTCCTACATAACTAAAATGCAAAGGTCAAAAAAAACTGTTAACGTACTGCTCCCATCTTCTTCTCAGACACAATGCATATACTGCCAACTCTTCTAATAATGCCTTTTGTTTTTATAGTGGCATATGGAAGTTTCCAGGCTAGGTACTGAATTGCAGCTGTTGCTACCAGCCTGCACCACAGCCACAGCAACACAGGATCCAAGCAGTATCTGTGACCTAACCACAGCTCCTGGTCAACACCAGTTCCTTAATCCACTGAGTGCAGCCAGGGATAGAACCCACATCCTCATGGATACTACCCTTTGATGTTACTAAGTGATTTTGAAATCTGGTAATATATCATGGTTGTCATTAAAATTTTAATTTATTTGTTTACAGACGCAAGGTATCCTATTATTTGTAATGGGCTATATTCTATTACAGTGGTTTCATTAATTCAGCCATTGACATTTTACCAATTTAGTACCCTTCTATTCTGAGGCATTTTATTAGTTGCATCCAAGTTAAAAATATCACAATTACTCTATTAGGAAACATAACTTCTCTCCATCTTGAATAGTACATTTGCCATAATGTCTATTTTATCTGATATTAATTATCTAAATCAATATTACTTTCTTAGTATTAACCTGAATACATCTTTTTAATTTTAACTTTATTTTTTCATACTTTAAGCTTTTTGCTTAAAATAGAATATACCTGAGGGCTTTTTTTTTTTTCTTAATCTAGTTTGAAGATTTCCTTTTAATAGGCAATTTTGTCCTATTATATTTATCATGAGTACTGGCATATGTGGATCTATTGATCTTCTGTTGTAATTTTATTATTATTCACCAAACATTTACTCTCTCCTCCTTCTCTGGGAGAGTTATGCTTTCCCACTCTATTGATTTAGATCTCAGTTATATGATTTTCTCTGGCCAGTGGTATTGTGTGGAAGTAACAGGGTGTCTACTCCAAATAAAGTCTTTAAGAAAATGGCAAGTTCCTACCAGCCATCTACTTTCTACCATGAGAAAACATAGCGTAATAGAGGCTGGCTCTTCAACTTAACACCTAGAGAAGAGAGGGCCTAAGGACCAGACCTGAACTCAGTATAACCTAAAACATAGTTTCACCAGTCAGCATGCAAGCCAGTAAGATAATAACAATGTTACTATAAATCACACATGTTTTTGGACATTTGAAAATAATACTAAAAGCTGGCTAATACAGCAGAGGTAAAGGAGTGACAGAAAAGGAAATTCTGAGACTTGGTATGTAACACTAAGATCTGCTACAGTTAAGATATATCTGATTGAATTAGTGTTGTCCCCAATAAAATGCATTAATTTAAAAAACACAAAAGCTTAGCTAGGAGATTGACAGGATGTGCCACTGATGCCTTATATGTCCAAAGAATCTGTATTCAAGTCAAGAAAGAAATAGACATTCCTTGGGAAGAACTGTGGGTGGATGTGACTGGAGTCAAATAAACCCACAAATTATAATAATTAGAGAAACACCAATGGCATTTTGTGAGGTTGGGATAGCCAAAATTGCTATCTTGAATGAAAAGAAACTTTGAAATGGCAATTTATTCTTCAGCATCCAATATTTTATGGGGAGAAATCTGACCAAGAAAACTGCAGCCAGCTCAGCAAGCAAGGAGGCAGTGTTCTCTTATGTCTCTTTCAAATACGTGCAAGTAATATAATAAAATAGTCAGAAACATCCAGAGTAGTAGCCAGAACTAAAAAAGAATTATGGCCAGCCCTAGAGTCCAATAATGAATTTCGAATTTTCTATCAATGTTTGTAGTATGATTTTGGTTCTTCCCCTTTTGGCATAGGAACCTGTTCTATTATCATTATATGAATGATCCTTTCTTCCTTCTTTCTTTGGTTGATATTTTGGAGAAATACTTCTTGTGTTTCAGTGATTTGTTTCCCATATGGAAGAAAGGAAGCTACTTATGTATGGCTAAGAGAGCAGTTACGGCCAAATGTACTTTTAGCCAAATTCACTCCGCCCTCAGGTAACCCTCAGTTGAGTCCTTGCCTTACTGATGTGATGGATATGTGATGACCACGTGACTTGCTTTGGGAAACAGAATAAGGAAGAAGTACAAAAGATGCTAGCGGAGCTGTGAAGAGCCAATACAACAATCATCTTTTGCGTTTGCCCAGAAAGAAGATGCTTTTTCAGCCTGGAATAAGAACTTATGTAGAGCAGATCCAAACCCACCAGTGCACTGAAATGAAGCCACTGCAGTCAACCTGCAAACTTTTGAGTGAGAAGGAATTGTATAAACCACTGAAAATTGTTATATAAATATATTGCAGCAAGTATGTGTGTGTACATAAATACATATATATAACTTATAGTTTTTGCCCTATTTTTATTTTTAATTTTCATTCATTTTACCATCTTCAAGTTGATATCTCTCTTTCCTAATAAGGAAATTACATCCCTAGAATTAATTTGAATTCCACTGTTTTAGATATAGCATAATAGATATATATCTTAAGTTTGATAACATAGCACATATGCCATATATATATAATTTATTTACTAATAAAAACAAAATCAGAATCATATTGTGTAATGTGATATGTTTGCATTCAGGATTAATACTCTCATTTGTAATGGGCTTACTTGTTCATTGTTTAACTTAGAGCTTGCCCACTGTTTATTCTCTAAACATCATTTTGCTACTATCTGCACATCATGGTGATTAACAAATCTAGATCCTGGAGTTCCCTTCATGGCTCAGTGGCTAACGAATCCGACTAGGAACCATGAGGTTGTGGGTTCGATCCCTGGCATCATTCAGTGGGTTAAGGATCCGGTGTTGCCGTGAGCTGTGGTGCAGGTTGCAGACGAGGCTCAGACCCTGCGTTGCTGTAGCTGTGGCGTCGGCTGGCGGCTACAGCTCCAATTAGACCCCTAGCCTGGGAACCTCCATATGCCGCGGGTGCGGCCCTAGAAAAGACAAAAAAACAAAAAACAAATGTAGATCTGAAGGAAAAATATACTGAAATTATCTCCTCTATTCCAAGGATTTAAAACATCTCCATAGCTATATAGTAAAATTTGCAGTCTGGAAACCACTGAAAAATAAAGCTATGATAGAATATGCTACGTAAAGATCTCAATATTACCAACAGTTTATTTTTTACAATGTCATAATATAATTTATTTTGAACATCTATACTTTAATATAATTGTTTATGTATTCCTTACTTTCATTTCAAATAATAGTAAGTAGATGATCCCCACTTTCTTAGTTTTGACACCTGGACTTCTGAAGCCAGAGGGACACTTCACTAACTAGCTCATCTATGATTTCTACAGGGATATTAATAACCTTTGGAAAAATCAGTGCTTTATGCAAAATGGTAACAAAAAAACCCACAATTATCAAATATACCTGGTTTATAGTTAACTTTAGTTCACAGATTTTGAAATCTACAATTGATTATTGGTTTTACACCTATTAAATAAAGCTTGCTTCTTTGAGGAAATAAAGATATCATTATTGTACACTGAAGAATGTCAGTAAACATATTTTAATATTTCATTTTTCATTATGGTATTTTAACCCATACATGGAGACTTAACTAAAAGTGTTAATTTTTAGATCGTAATCCTTTTGGCAATTGAGTCCATAGTTTCCATTCAGCCATCTTTATTTCTTTATTTCTGAAATACACAAGTTATGAGATTGGGCTTTCTCTCACAGAAGCTGTGATTTTTGTCAAGCTAATGGATAGGAACTGCATCATCTTCTCTGTTCTGTATAAAGCAAACAAAGGAAAGAAAAGCTGACAGAATTTCCAAAGTGTCAATCAAGCAGCAATTGCAAAGATGAAAAGCACAAGGCAATGGCATCCCTGACAAGCTGACAACACTTACAGCTCTTGATAGAAATCACTTTGATTCTGGGTGACTAGCATGGGGTGATGTCTGACAGCTGATTTATACAAGTAACTAAGGAATGCAGCAAGAGGAACGTGGAAATATTAAAGACCAAGGAAGGAACTGACCATGAGAAGGGTGACAGAAATCTATTTTACCTTGCAGCCACTGTATTAACACCAACTCCCTTGTTTTTAAATTATTTCTTAAATCAAATAAAACCAATAAGCCTGAGATAAATAATAATATGATTAACTGTATAATAGTTTGTTTAGTTGCTTACTATTTATTATTTCCTTCCACTAGAGTGTAATATCTGAAATTCAAAATCTTTTGTGTGACTCATTGAGCACCATAACCTCAGAGAGCAGAATAGTTTCCACTTAATAGAAACTCAATAAACTTGTGTGGATGAATAATGTAAAGTAATGATGCAAATGCACTCAACTGTCAGATCAGAGCCCTATCAGTGTTTTCATGTGAACTTTGAAGACAATATAAAAACAGAATAAAAGAGTAGTTTCTGTCAGAAGTACTGCAAACACATGCCTAAGGTGCTAGGGTAAATCATATATCATTATCACCCCACAAATACGTCCTGATCAATGTGTTGATGATCTTATTTTGGAAACACGTGTTTATTTAAGTGTAAAATTTATCACGTTTACAAATTAAAATATTACACACAATATCCTTGTCATTCTCCCTCCTTGGACTCATGGAAGACTAAAATAGCCAGACCTGCTCCAGTCAAGCAGGATCATGCAGACTAATGGACTATAAGCAGAGCAAAGCTGTTTTTGCTTAGAGATAGGGAAATGGAAAATGGTTACAAAAAATAGGGGAGGTTTCCAAATTCTATGGTATGTGTATCTTTTTATGTATGTGCCTGTGTTAAAACAGATATTTTTGGGAAGATATAGTCTAGAGATACTGCTTAGGATGTTAAATGTTCGTTGTTGACATTCTGAATATACATATATTCTACAAAAGACAGAATGTTGCTGCAGAATATTTTCCGAAAGTCTAAAGAATGACAAAACAGGAATAAAAATAACAAGCAGAAACAAAAAATACACACAAATCTGTTTTTTATTCCTTCTCTCTTTCTGTTGGTATGTTTTGTACAGAGATGAGATTTAAATACTACTTTTAAAAATTTATGCATTGGGTTTAGCAAACTTAGTTACTAAAACCTTAATTCCAAAAGGCAGTCACAGTATTAAAAAAATCTTGGCCAATCAACATGTAATGAGTCTTATCTTTCTATTAAAATTCTTGACCAAATTTTAAGCCCCTTATTTTCATCGATTTGGCAGTGACTATGACTATATTGGTGAGAGTTTTCCTTAGAAACTGAACCAATAAGAATGTGTGTGTATATATATGAAAGAGAGATTTATATGGTTGATATGATTGTGGGGCCGGGCAAGTTTGAAATCTGTAGAGCAGACCAGCATGTTGGAAATTGTAATAAGAGTTGATTGAGTCTGAATTCCACAGAGAAGCATATTGAAAACTCAGGCATGGATGCTATATTGTAGTCTGGAGGAGAATTCCAATTTAGGGAAATCTTAGTCTTTGCTCTTTAAAGGCCTTTATTTGATTAAATGAGGTCCATCCATGTTATAGAGGGTAATCTGCTTTACTCAAAGTTTAATAACTTATATATCGATCACACCTAAAAACACTTTTTCAGTAACAAACATCTACACACTGGTGTGTGAATAACCAATTGGGTACCTTATTCTAGGCACTCACCATTGTACTCCCCCTGTTATCAATTTGGCATTCATACATTCCTCCTTAAACTATACTTGATCTTCGCATAAGGACAATAACAAAGTTAGACTTCTGACTAGTATGATGCAGTTACCCTGCGTACAACTTAATCCTCTCTCCAGAAGAGGATGGAAAGTCCTTAGGTGATGTCATTCATGTCTTTGACGCCCTACAGCTTAAATGCTATGATGTGAAGTTAATACTTACTATATCACATGATAAGAGAGTAATAAAGGGAAGAAAACAACTATGATTTTATATATACATATCCAAATATGTTCAGAAAAAAATAAGTAAAAACTACTAAGGACAATCACAGTCCTTATTTCTGCATAGGCACACAACCGTAGCTGGTATTCAAAACCACCTGCTTTCACGGTCCATTCTATATTCCCTTTATGCTCAGCAAACCCTTCAGTTGGTCAGTCGTTATTTTTTTGATGCTTTCTACTAACGTAGTATTTTTTTTATGGTAAGAACATTTAACATAAAGTATATCCTCTGAACAAAAATTTGAAATGCATATTACAGTGTTGTTAACTACAGCCATTATGTTGTATAGCAGATATCTAGAACTCATCCATCTTGCCTAGCTAAAAATTCACACTCTTTGAACAACAACTCCACATTTCTCTTCTCTTCCAGCCCCTTGCAGCCTCCACTCTTTACTCTGCTAGAGGCAGATTTTGACTATTTTAGATACCTCATATTAGTGCAACCATACAGTACTGTTCCTTATATCACTGGAGCAAAATGTCCTCCACGCTGATGCATGTTTTTGTATATGACAAGGTATTTTTCCTTTTAAAGGCTAAGTAATATCCCACATGTTTTTATCGATTCATTCCTCAATGGACATTTAGATTGTTTCAATATCTTATCTATTGTTAAATAATGTTACAATGAACACGGAATTGCAGATATCTCTTTGAGAATGTTATTTCATTTCTTTTGCAGATATAGCCAGAAATATAATTGCTGGATCATATAATACCAGCTGAGACATACATCAATGAAAAAGACTAGAGAATATATAAAAAAAATCCACACATATACAGTAAAATGATCTCAACAAAGGTGCCAAGAATACATAATAGGGAAAGGATAGCCCCTTCTACAAATATGGGAAAAGTGAATATTCATGGGAAAAATAATAAAATTGGACTCACCTCACACTATATACAAAAGTCAGGCCAAAATGGATAAAGGACCTTAACCTGCAAAATTCTGAAAATAAAACCTAGGACAAAAGCTTCTTGACACTGGTCTGGACATTAATTTATTGGATATGATACCAAAAGCACAAGCAACAAGAGCAAAAACAGACCAGTGGAAATACATGAAACTAAAAAGCTTTGGTACAGCAAAGAAAAAAAAAATCAACGAAATGTAAGGGCAACCTATAGAATCAGAAAAAAATATTTATAAACTATATATCTGATTGGGGTTAATAACTAAAATATTTAAGGAACTCCATAAGCTCCTACTATGATGAACTGCAGTTACATTTTGAGGCTACTGGAATTGCTGTCAGAACAAATAAGACGAGTGTTTAGTATACTGAAAGTTTTGTCATCATCTTCTGCCCAATACATAGTCTGTAAAAGTCAGCAGGTTCTTTAGGGGAAAGCTGAAAGAAAGACTAAAATTATAAATTTTGGCAGAGTAGAGAAATCCTTCCTGTAAGGACACATTTTCCTTCATTCAAGACTTTGTAGGTCTATGAACTAGCTCAATACTGGGAATTTACTAACAGATTGTAACTTTTTTTTTTTTATGATTCAAATTAGACCTGTGTTCAAATGACTGGTTTTACGGATAATGTAAGAATTTAGTAGACTGCCCATCTATTTTACTTTTAGAAACACTCTGACCAGATAGCCAATACCACAGGTTCTGATTACTGATTTGCTCCATCATCCATTCCAGTAACCATGAACACTTGCCTTTGGCACTGAATGGAGCTACTTGGCTCCTGCAAACCTAGTATCTGATTCTTCCCTTCACATTTCGGTTTTCAGGGCTGTGCTTGCTGCATAGAGAAGTTCCTGGGTTAGGGGTCAAACTGGAGCTGCAGCTGCCTGCCTACACCACAGCCACAGCAATGTGGGATCCAAGCCGCCTCTTTGACCTACACCACAGCTCATATCAACGCCAGATCCTTAACCCACTGAGTGAGGCCAGAGATCGAACCAGCATACTTATGGGAACTCCCGTATTTCTGCTTCTCAGCTCAAGGGCATCCGGGCAATTCATGATCTACACAGAAGTGTGAGTAACAAAGTTATGCGACTAAGGGCTCCTTTTAGTAAAAGATAATTAATTTGACATTTAAGTATTCATTAATGTTGTATTTTCAAATTTTGAATAGGACAGGTCAAAATAAAACCTATTTAATATGATATTCTATATGTTAATATAAAATTTCTATAATGATAACATAAAACAGTATTTAAAAATTTTGAAATTTTTGAAATTTTGAAATTTTTATTTCCTCAAAATTGCAACTTGGTGTTATTTACAATAATACTGCTCTTTTAGGGCAAATGTCTTAAGTGACATTAAAGATATGGAATTCATGTAAGCAGGAAACTAAAATTAGAAGTTATTTTATAAATTAAATATCTCTGTGATTCTATATTAACATAGAAGGAGAATTTACAAATTTCATTATCAATTTAGAAACAACAAAGTGTCTTAAAGTAAGAAAATCATTTTAAATTTTTCTTAAGGATACTTTTTTGGTTTTGAAATATTAAGCATAATTTGTCATGGAATATTTAAATAATCAATGTGTAAATATTCATAAATGTGTATGTATATGTATATATAACTAATATATACATGTATAATTATGTAAAAAATGCAGACCTCATGAAGAAATTCTGTTTAATTTGATTTCTTAGGATGTACGTATATGCTTTAAGAATTCTGAAAAAAAGTCTTTATACATGTATACAAATGCCTCCATGAATTTTTTTTCCCATTTGGAGAATGTTATCTATTACATCAGTTTGCTATATACTTATTACCAAATAAGGCTATAAACCAAACTAAATGTTTACAAGATAGTTTAATTTTTATATCTCATGCTGGAAAACTGGTTTAATGAAATCAGTTTGGATTTGTTTTTATTACCTCCCTCCATAAGGTGCTTTTCTTAATTACAAATCACCTTCTGCACAGAGCCATGGGCTTGTTTGGGGTATAATATTTAGCATATGTATTTATTTGCACAGTTTTAAGCTGTCTAAACAAACAACAGATCGGGGGTATTAAAAGCCAGAATCAGAAAGAATTTGTTACTGAAACACATAAAAATCACAGTTGTAAAGTAGGACCCTGTGTCACCTGAGCCCACATTTTTATAGACTATAATTATTTCATATGGCTAGTAGGAATAGTTTATACTGTGATAGAATATCATTCTTTACAGCTGGAAAAATTAAAAGTTCTCAACAATTAAATTATATTTAAAATAGTATTTAATGCATGCAAATAGTAGTATTATTGATTAAAAACAAAAAGTTCCTGCTTATAATCATTATTTGAAACCATCTTAATCTTCATGCGTATTGGCAGTGGGGCGTGTTATTATCCTTACACAGGGCAAAGACCTTTCCAGTACTTATAAATCTAAGGGAGCTAATGCCAGAGTGATATTTCATGAAATGTGCTGCCTTGGGGCAGTCTGATCATATTTCATTTTCAGTAGCGACACTGAATATTCTAACCACCATCACTCCCAAATCACTACCAAAGTATTCTGCCATCCATTTTCACTAGCAGTTTGTCTTCTCTATTCCTTTCTCTTCACATTCTATTCTCTTTTTCTCTGGCTCATCACAAACACTAACAGATTTTAGCTTGCTTACAAGTTTTATAAAGAGTCCCCCAGAACTTCACCAATCCCAACAATTTCTGTTGAGATGGACATCATTACGATTTGAGTAGCTTATACTTTTACAAATGATAATTCTAACATCACAAGTATTTTCTTAAAATATTTTTCACGTCTAAGACTGTGTAGCTGTTTACTCTGTTCTGCCTGATAAAATGGTAGATTTTATAACATGGCAAAGTAGATGTATTGCATGATGAAATGCTGGAAGAACTGATAACTGTATTTGGTGACAATGTTACAGAGAATATTGTTATGTCAACATGGACGAAACTGGAGATTCTCATACTAAGTGAGGTCAGAAAGGGAAAGACAAATACCATATGATATCACTTCTGTGTGGAATCTAAAATATGGCACAGATGATCCTGTCTACAAAACAGAAACAGATCATGGATATGGGAGCAGACTTGTGGTGGCCGGGGGGGAAGGAGGAGGGGGTGAGATGGGGAGTTCGGGGTTGGTGGGTGCAAACTGTTAACATTTAGAATGGACGGCAGTGGGGCCTACTTTTCAGCACAGGGAACAGTGTGTGACTGGGTCACTTTGCTGTGCTACAGAAATTGAAGAAACATTGTAAATCAACTACACTTTAACTAAAAAACGACAACACTGTTCTAGGTTTGTTTTTCTCAAATATGTGATAATAAGAAGCATGATTTCTTTATAAATAATAATGCATTAGTACTCTCTTGTTCTGAGTTTGATAAAATATATGCAAATACTATCTCCTTTTCTATTTAATGTAAAATAATTAATCCATTCTTATTTGTGGGGAACATCTGCTTCTACCATAAATACGTAATGAGACACTTTCCATCAGGCATTCCTTTTGCTACATAGCAGGAGTTTAACACATTTAAGATTATCACTTTCATTTAGTTTTGGACATTAACATGTCCATGGACATTATTATACTTTGGTGGGAATATTTAGAATTTAGATACAGAGCATGTTTTTTTTTTAATTTGATAAGACTTACTTTATAAAATTTAGAGCAATTTTCATAAACATTCCTTATGTATTCAATAAAAAGTGTACCCTGCAGTACCATTTGCTAATAAGGCTATTAATGGACTGCAGCAAGTAATATATGAAGAAATTTCACAAAAGGATCATGTACCTTTCTTAAGGAAACTAAATTGTGATTTAAATTTAAAACAGGCCTTTGCCTTGAGCCGTGCTGTATTTCACATGCCACAGGTGTGGCCCTAAAAAGAAAAAAAAAAGACACTGCAAGGTGTCCCCCAAAAGAATTCCCCCCCATAAAAGAAAGAAAGAAATGTTTGGAAAGGATTAACAAAATAAATCACTACGTATATATAATTCTTGCCTTATGTAAGTTATCTCCTATTCTTACTCAAAATATAATTTGCCACCTTAGTTTGAAATGCTAGCATACTGATCTTTGCAAAGTAGTGCAACATGATGACTTTTTCCATCCTAAAAATGAAGTGCAAATTAAGACGAAGCCTGAAAAACAAACAACCAGCAAGCAAAACTTGGGCATTTTTTTCAATTGAAAAATCAATGACCAAAATGGATTATTAATATACTGATTTGAAGAAATTTTCTCAGTTAAGTTTTAGAAATTTAATGTTCTCTTTAAGTTTTACGGTCTCTTTAAAAACTTTGAAAGAAATATGCTGGAAGTATGCTCTATCTCTAAGCAGGACACATTTAGAAACTTAAATCAATTTACCAAAACACTAACTTGGTATTTCCTTAAGCATCATAAAGTATATATTTTATTTTCTATATTTTGTGTTTTGGGTTAGGGTCCCTTTTTAAAATATTAATGTATGGAATTGTAATAAAAGTTTTTAGTATAATTATCTCCATCTCTTATTGAATCTGCATAATGTCTTTACTAAGAACATAAATTTCTGAGTCCAATAGGCTGTTTCAAGTCGCAGCTTAGGCACTTCCTAGGTGTATGACATTAAGCATATCATCTTACTTATCAGTGTTTGAGCTTTTAATCTGCAAAATAAGGTCATTCAGAATGTGAATGTGAATGGAAAGGTTTAACTCACAGGGATTTGTGAGATAATCACTTGTAAATCACTTAGAACTAGTTTAGAAGTATCTTATAAATCACCAGCTCTTCTGCCAACTAAAAATTGGCACTTGCCATCTACCTCTACAAGGATTAAATCATGAACCACTGCAGCTGCTGACCTTCATCACATCCTGAAAGGAGCTCAGGGTGGAGATCAGGAGTGAGGCACTCTGTGCTCTGGGAAAAACTGGCAGAACAGGCCTTCAGATCGTTAGAAATTTTCAGGAGAAGAATTTGTGAGCCTAATTCTTACATCTCCTCCTAGCTAGAAAAGTGCTAAAATCATTAATGGCTACATCTGCTCATCATGACTAGCAATAACTGTCACGAGACTGGCAGCAACCTTCTGCAAAAATGTGTGCTTGATTATATGTACAGTCCTTCACCAACATCACATATATACTGATTTTCCCTCTCTATCTCTTCAGAGCAGATTCCCAGAGCTTTCTGAAATGCCGTCTCCCAGGCTATAGTCCTCACTTTGCCCCAAATAAAACTTAATTCACAACTCTCATGTTGTACATTTTTTTCAGTTTACACTTAATAAGCTATTAATAACCATGAACTATTTCTACCATTAAGTCCAAGGGTTTGGGTCTTCCTTTATAGATAACAGTGGTTTTATTTATGTGCTTTTAAAATAAAATATTAAAAACAAGAGACAAAGTACAAAACTGAATGGTACTTCAATGTAAGATGTGAAATATTCAGAAATATTTTTGCTTCCCTCTCTGAATTGCAATAGTTTAAAATTGGTATTGCAACCTAAATTGGTACGTTTATGACTTGCCAAGATATTCAAATGCAACTTCATCATAATTAGCATGTTGTGAGAAAATACATATCTAGATGATTAGAAACAAACTAACATCTAGTTTAATTAGTTCATGAGTTTATTAACAAACGATATGAGTTTCCCCTTTGCTGGGTAGTATGTTAAGTTCTACAGATGGCAACTTGAGACTTGAACCTCAGTACAAAGAAATCCTTTAAGAGTAAAAAGGAAAAAAGGCAGTAGTTCTACAGATAACTACTATCCTTCTTACTTCTTTTTTTTCCCCAGAACTGGGGTGAATGACTTGGAAGTTTGTATAGTGATTTCTTACGCATGACTGGAATAATGTTCCCACTGAAGTCTCACTCAGTCTTCACCATATGAATACTCCTGAATACTCCTGAATACTCCCTTAGGTCCTCAGCAGAAAGCCATCCTCTACTTCTCTCTGCTTTACTAATGTATGCACATTTCTTCCCTTAATCAGTGTGTATCATATTATATCACTTGTTCATTACTTTTCATAGTTGGCACCAAACATTTGTTTTTTAGTCTTTTAGATATAGTTTCCATAGTATACCTAGATAACCGAGGGTAATTTCACACACACACACACACACACACGAGGACAATGTGACTGTCCACTGGCAAAGCCATAACATATAGGAGAACATGAAAGAAGTGATCAGAGCAAGCATAATGCTTTAAAGTGCATGTATCTTGAAAGGCAAAACAAATACTTCAAGTACTGAAATGAAGTTGGCTGCTACTAAATAATGTCAACAAATTATATTTGATAAGAAAAAATTCCTGTTTATAAATACTAAGAGAAAAGCTTTGAGCATCTTCTGAAGTCACTATACTTCTAAATCATGCAAAGTAAGAGTGACATAATACACAACTCCCAGACCCCTCACTGAACACTCACACACATAATTATAGAAATGGTCAAGAATATAAAAACAGCACAAGACCTCCAGTCAATGACGCCTAAGAAAGGGTGCTATTCATTTTAGGAAGCTTCAGGGATTTCTCTTTCATACAGGTTCAGATGTGACAAGAATTTACAAGGTAATTTCAGACTAACTTGCCACTTACTGTTATTAAAGGGTTCCTTCGTTATTTTAATGGAAAATAACTTTGGAGAACTCAGTGAGAAACCTTTAATCTGGAGAGACAGAATACGTGGAAAGAATGAACAATGATGAAAATACCTAGTGTACATGTTGATGATTAAATCAGCAACATAATTCATACTGACACTGCAAGTTATATGGATGGCAGTCTCTGTCAAGGCACACTGTGTGGGGAGGGGTGGGCGTGTGTGTGTGTGTGTGTGTGTGTGTGTGTGTGTGTGTAGGGGGAGCAGGGGTAAATGTGAAGAAATAGCTTGTTCACAGCATAATGCCTCTAGAAATATCCTCTACATTTGGCAAGTGGCAGGCACAAACAGTAAGTGGAAGTCCGACTAAATGCAAATTCTAATGAACTCTGCATCCCCGATCTAAAGAAAGAATGAAGCAAAGGAGAGAAGAAAATCTACTCCTGCGAGCGCTCATAGTTCTGACTGTCTCCTTTTTCATAATGGGCTGTGAAAGTAATGAATGTACAATGTTAAATTATGTTAAATAGCTTCCTCAAGCTTAAAGTACAAAAAAGCTTAAATAAGAGATTCTGTTAAGATAGTAAATGAAATTTCTTCCCTTAATACTTGCATCCTCCAACTATCCCTCTAAAAAAGAAAAAAAGAAAAGAAAAAAAGAAACATGAATCATGAACGAGAAAGAAACAAAAGATTCTAAAGTTAAGACAGAGATCACACTTACTAAGATATCTATTTCGCAATCACCTAACCGATTAGGGTATAGAATTTTGAAAATTCTCATTAACCTCTTCCAATATGAGAGAAAAGGAAAGCAAGTTTATATCCTTTATTTTGTTCCTATTTTATCAGTAATTTGCTTTCAAGGAAGACACAGATTAAGTTAACAATGAGTTTGACCTTCTCTGAGACAGAACTGAAGCGTGAAAGACCTATAATAACTAGAAGAAAATTGTGTTGCAACAACTCCAGAGCTGAACAGTCACTCAAATCTCAGGAGGAAGAGGAGAGTCTGGGTGTTCTAACCACCTTTTTAATAGAGCATATACACCATCTCAATCACTTTTACTCCTGGAAAGCACACACACACACACACACACACACACACACACACATTCTTTCATCAGTGCAAAATATCCAGTCCTCACAAACAGAGCTAAAAAGCCTTATGTCTTCAATCAGCCTATATCAGTTTGCCGGGGCTGTTATGACACAGTAGCATAATCTGGACAACTTAAAAGGATACATTTATCACTTTCAATTTTGGAAACTAGAAACTGGAGATGGAGTTGTCAGCAGGTCAATACTCCCTCCAAGGGTGTGAGGAAAGGATGTTTTCCAGACCTCTCTCCAAGTTTCTGTTGTTTCCTTGGCTTGTGGCTGTATAACTCCAATTTTCACATAGCATTCTCCATGCGTGTATTTGTATGTGTCCAAATTTTCTTTTTTTTATACAGATATACAATCATACTGTCTTAGAGCCTATCCTAATGAGCTCAGCCTAATCTGATCATCTACAACTATACTACTTCCAATTAAGGTCCCAATCTGACATCCTGGGGGGTTAGAACTTGAATATGTTAACTTAGGGGACACAACTGAACCCACAGCACTGTCCAAGAATGAGCGAAATGGAAATAAACAGCAGTGTAGTTGTACAAGTAATAAACAGTAAACTTAGGAAAAATCAGACTTCATAAAGCAAGAAACAGATTATGAAGCAGCAGCAGTCTTTTATTTAAAGGAAGTTTTTTTTTTTTTTCATGCAACGGGAAAACAGTCAGATGATACAAGAAAAACAGACTGATGTATTAAATAATAAATAGAGTATAAAATTAATAAAAATTAACACCACAGAAAATTAAATTTGTTAGGAAGAAAACACTTGAAATGAAACCTGGAATGCAAATAAGACAAAAAATAAAAATAATGAGATTAAAAAATGAAGGAACTAGAAGAACAAGCAGAAACAATACAGTTGCAATGTATTCCTGATTAAAAGGTTAGGCAAGGAAGAACAGAACAATGTTGCAGGAGTTCCCATTGTGGAACGAATCCAATCAGGAACCATGAGGATGTAGTTCAATCCCTGGCCTTGCTCAGTGGGTTAAGGATCAGGAGTTGCCGTGAGCTGTGGTGTAGGTTGCAACAGACGCAGCTCAGATCTGGTGTTGCTTTGGCTGTGGATGGAGTAGGCCGGCAGTTGTAGCTCTGACTGGACCCCTAGAATTGTAACCTCTATATGCCATGGGTGTGGCCCTAAAAAGAAAAAAAAAAGTAGAGAGAAAGAAAACTTTAAAATACACAAGTGAAAACCACATCTGAGTTATAAGTGTTTAGTCTGCAGATTTCATGAATTCTTTGTGGTGTCCTAATAGAATCAATGGAAAATAATAATAACTTAGATACATGTTATAAATTTAAGATTAAAGACACTTAAAATGAGACAGGAAAATAAGTTTCCTACAGTGTATATCAGAATTTTGTCTGCCCACAGTCTCCAAATCCAAGAAAGACTAAAAGAAAAAGAAAACGTCATAGACAGAATGGAGGTTTGCAAATATACACATCTTACTGATTTCACTCAATTGCTTTGTTTTCAAACCAGTATCTTAGTTGGACATGCAATATTTACACTCTAATTGGTATAGTTTGCTATATGTATATTGTACTACAAAGTGATATCAACTATTGTGTATGACTTTATATAAAGGTATTGAAAGATATGTCTTCTGAAACTTGGTTTTTATATTCAAATGGTTACGTGTTCACTTTCCAAAGTGAACTCTTGAATTAATTTATTTTTTGCCCTCTTAACTGTTAGCTATCTCTCCCCATATCTTCCATAGTAATTAAGGTAACTCCAAGGGCACACTATACCTTTGATGGGACAATCACTTCCCAGTATATTCCTCATCTCACTTATAAACTGTCCAATATAGCTAACTAGAGATTTTTAAATTATCAAAGTGAAAAAAGTATTAACTGTCTCAAATAGCAAATGCTAATGATGTAAAAATGAATCCAACTGAAATATAAACTTTCATTTCCAGTTAAAGGTAAAAAAGAGACATTTATGCTTCAATAAGAAAAATGTTCCAATTAATTACACAAGACATTGAAGTCCAAAATATTGTCTCTTTGTTTTACTGAGTGTTAACAAGAAGGAAACTGGAGAGCACCTAGGCGCCTTCAGCAACAGCAGTTATGTAGGAAATGGTGTTCCCTCAGTACTACTTTCTAACTTTGAATTAATCCAACACCAAGTCTCTTAAATGCCACTATTTGTAGATTCAAAGTCAAGTTAAAATTTCTCAAAATCAACCATATATCAGTCACATTTCAAAATAAAATAATCACAGCATATAAACAATTATAAATGATAAAAACGTAACTTCCAGAGCCCAGCACATGATGTAATCTAGAACTGAATTCCCACCAAACTGCTAAAGCATTTTGTTGTTTGGAAGAACTATAATAGATGCAGAGAACACTTTTTATCCTATGTTAAAAAATCTCTCTCTCTATAAATGATATATACATATCTATATTTCTTTGGGTCTGTATGATGTATAGTGGTTGAAAAATACCTAGGACCCTAATCCTTATAAAATACTATGAGATATGCTTCCACAATCCCTATAAAAGCCCATTTTAGGATTTTTAGCCTCCTTCAAAGAGGGGAATTTGAGAACTCCTGTTAATATGATAAAATAAAAAAAATGAAATCTGGGAGGATGGGATACCTTAATCTCTACTTCTTACGAAGTTGCCTTTGCTTTTCTTACACAAATTTTTGAACTTTTAATTTTTAATTTCCTTTTAATTATTTTCTTCCTGTCAACAAAGTCCTAAATTGAATGTGAGCTGCCTTTTGACAGGTCTTCTGTTCTTTTGATCACAGGCTATATAAGAAAATACCCAAGTAATGAATGAATTAATTATTCTTGCAATATTCTTTGGCTGCACCCACGGCATGTGGAAGTTCCTGGGTCAGAGACCTAATCCAAGTCACAGCTGTGCCCTACACAGCAGCTGCAGCAATGCCAGATCCTGAATCAGGGGATTGAAACCTTGATGCCACAAAGACAAAGCTGGATCCTTAAGCCACTGCACCACAATGGGAAATCCTATTCTTGTGAGTTTTTAATCCTTCTAAAGCCTGCTTTCATCCTTTTGCTGTCGTAGATGCTGCCCTATTGTAATGCATTAGGCTAGTGAATTACCCACTACGCCACTCAGTACCTCAGATACGGAGTCAGCACTGTGTTACTGTTGGTTCTGCTCTCCAGGAGAAATTCACTTCTTCTTCATTGTTTTCTTAAATCTTAATGAACGATTTTCTTTATCTATTATTCTCTCTCACATCTTAGGCAAGTGCTGAGATGTATAAAACACTCATGCCCTTCTTCCTGTTGCTACATGTTTGGAGGCCTCTAAGTTTTTCAAATGCTCTTGTTATAAAACACTCACAATCTATGCCAATATAATTGGTTCAAAAAGTTAAGAGCATTCTGATCAATTTTTTTTTCGTTCAGTTCATTATGTCTGTAACAACAACATTTTTTTTCTAACATAATCCTCAGGACAGACACATTTCTTTCCTTACTTGGCCCTGTGGTTTTCTTCTAACTTAACACTGGTTATCTTCAGGTTATTAGAGTTTGAAGGGAAAGTTAATCAGCTTAAGGTAAGATCGAGAGTTACATTATCCAACATAATGCAGGAGACAGTTTTATCAAACACTGCACTACTACTTAAAATACAATTTGATTTTCAGTGTCCGTACAGCTCCATGACACCACTCTAGAACACATATTTTATTTTATTTTTTTTATTTTTTATTTTTTTTGCATTATAGCTGGTTTACAGATTTCTGTCAGATTTTCCAACTGCACCATGTGGTGACCCGATTACATGTACATATATGGATTTGTCACATGTAATTAGATATAGTTCCCCGTGCATTACAGTTGGAGCTCCTTGCTATTCCATCATTAAAGCAGTAGTTATCCCCCCCCCCTCCCCCCCCCCCCCC